>CM023358.1:57273650-57813669 GCA_013282895.1 Eriosoma lanigerum
GCGCCATTGTGGTGTTGATGATATTATCTCGGCCCCGACCCCGACCGACTGTGCGGCCGCCGTTGTACAGCAGGTGGATCCATACGCCGTGACCGAAATACCGTCGTGCTTGTGTGTGCCCACGCGCTCCCCTACCCACCCCCTCCCTCCGGTCAGTACGCGGCGGCTTATGCGCACTCGCGCTGTCCATTCACACAAACGCCGCGGATCGTTTACCCCGCGACTTTTATTCTCCGGATCGGTACCGCCGGAGGGTCGATAGCTGTAGCTTTGAAAAACGCTTTTCCCGCCTACGCAACAATGTCTTTTACGCGTGTTCCTCTTGCGCATACGCCGTTGCGATTCTTTGTCCGAACATAACATTCCTTTTTCATTTGTTTTGTTTATTAAAATATTGAACAAAACAATGTTAATCCTCCGCGATAAACAATAAAACGCTGTAAGACCATTTACAAACGTAAACAGAATAAGAGGGCAAACGAATTGCACATAAACATTATATTATTTAAGTATTTTGACTTTTCTAACCGATATTTTTTAGTCTCGATTATTATATTGAATTAAATTAATTAGACTAAATTAAAAATTCCTAAATTAGATTTCTATTACAAAAATCTATTTACAATTGCCCAAACAAGTAGGAAAAATATTGAATGTTATTTATGTATTTTATAAAATCTCATTATTTTTAAATTAAATTTTTAACAATTGGAACAAATTAAATAATAAATCAGGTGGTGGTGATGGTGATCACTAATCATATATTAACATTTTATGAAGTATAATTTATTATTATCAATTTGTTTACGAGTCACGGTCGTAATCCAGAAGAATATAATATAATCAATATAACGTTTTTTAAATAATAATTATAGTTATTTATAGGTACCCAAGCTGTAAACAATATATTTATTGCTGATTAAGTAAATTACAAGTAATTGAATTTGAATATCAGTTATGTGTCGGATTATGTAAATATAATTATTAATTATATAATAACATGTAGTAACGTTAAAAATAGTAAATGTATTAACTATTATAATTATATAATATATTGTTACCAAAATAACTGGTTTCATTGTACTGTATACAACTGTTTGTAATAAATACAATTTAACAATGTGTTTGAAACAATAATTATTGTTTATTATTAATAACTATTTAATGTATTAATATTTACTATAATTATATATATATATATATACTTCTGAGACGTTCAGTACAGCATAAACGGGAGTCAGGAAATATTTTAAATTAAGTAAAATAATGTATAGAGACTGTGTATAATAATGTGTTTACAATGCATTTTATATAAATTAAATAAATTGTTAAAAGTGCTTTGTGTAGTTTTAAACAGTGTTTTAGATTCTGAGCGAAGTGAAAATGTATTGGTATTACAATGATGTTTTTATTATGTCAGAAAACACGAATTCTGGTAGAAATAATAGTCAGATTACCACGAATAGGGTTTGATTTCAGGAGTAAATTTTATCTACTTAGTACTTTATTTAGCTCATTTTTTGAATTTTTCAATAGTTTTTCTAGTGAGAAGAAAAACTACCAAAACATAACGAAAAGTCGACAAAATTACGGTTTCTGTTATTTTGATTTTATATATTTCATAACAATGCAACTTTAAATGTATTAGGGACTGTTTTTGAATGTTCCTAAACACCCAGTTATTTACTCGATAGCTTACACACGGGGTAAAATTTTGAACGGTTTATCAGAATAAAATATTGTATTACATTGAGTTTTACTCAGAATCATATATTCGAATGCAATATCATTAAATTTAAATCTCAATAATTATAATAAACTACTAATTTCGTCGAGGACCGAAGGGACGAAAGAGGAACATCTGGGGAATCGACCTTCCGCTTTTTTTTCTTATATTTTAACGACGTTACTGAATAATAGTTTATTTTTCTACATTTATAACGAAAACTTACACATGTCTTGCCAATGCATATATGGGGTATCCCACAACACAGTCCCACTATTAGGTTTTCCTAATTAAAACTGGTTAGTGGTTACTACAATACTGCCCATTGAGTATGGACATTGATTTTAATTTATAATTTATTGTAAATAATTTGTATTTTTAATTTTAAACACAACATCTAGTGGTAATTTTTTATACTACATCATGTTGTTCTGTTGCCGTTATAACTTACATAATTACATAACACATCCTGAATATTCAATCAGGATAATTTATTTTGCATAAATAGTGGAGATTACGTAATAATTACTGCACATATTTTGTGTGTGACCAAAATCAATTTTTTAAAAACATATTAATTGCTATCTGCAACACTGTGATCATAATGATCACTGACTGATCTATTCTGATCACTATGTATAACATATTAATGATGCCATGTAAATAAATCTTAATAAGTGTGTTTTATTGTAATACGATAATAATGCAGTTATACAACAAAAAATAATTGATCGATGTTTTAATATTTTGATTGATAAAAATTTATCAATTATCATTTGTACGTTTGTATGTATTAAAAGTTAGTTGCCCATTTTGTTATATATCATAATATTATTATGATAACGTATATTTCAACAAAATATAATACTTCTTAAACTATATTTGGTACTTACAGATTTTTATAAGTATTGGCTTAACTATACATTTTGTACTCGAAATATACGATTAATATAATACATTTGAGTTATAATACATGTTATTATACCTTATATCTATATACACCTTCAAGAATGATTAACAAAAAAAGCCAAAACCATAGAAATATAGCATAAAAAAGCTTAACGATTATTCACATTATTTTATGTCAGTGAACCCAAACTGAGTTTAACTATACTATTACGCAAGATCAATCCAGCAATGTTGAAACTATTCGATAAAAAATGTACATAATAAAATATTGCTTGTAGTTAATATATTTTAAAATGAAATATTGAATACAAAAATATTTAATGAATAATGCAGTTAATGATCTTGAATTCATGTGTCAAAAACAAAATGAATAATGCAATACTGGTGGTAGATTTATTTTAAGATAGATATGTAGATTGAACTGTTTAAAGATTCTCTAATTTTAATAACATTAGGTTTTAAAATACTACAAACTAATTTATTGGTTTATTATTTATATTAAGTATTTAAATACTTACTTAAATAATTGAATCAATCACATAATTTAAACCTAACCATTATCTAAAATCATTATGAAAATATCAAATTAAAAAAGTGTTAACCTTTAATAAAATCGATATAAAATTAATTTTTGATAATAATAATATTATGTTCTACATTTATAAAACGTCTTTAATGTTTATGTTAAACTTATAATAAGTACCTACATAATATATACAGTTCTTTGTTTCTTGACAGTTGTCGGTTGCCATTGCCTTATTTAGTTTGACAATCTCTCTATATAATGTTGGTCGATTTCGAGCCGTTTTTTCCAAGGGCGGTTTTCGCGTTTTAAATTATTAAAATTCGCCCGTTTTCCGCATATAATTATATAATATTAAATATATAGTATTTGACAGATTTATGGATTTATCAATGACATTGTTTTTAATATTCATAAAAAAACGTTTTTGCCATATGTTTTATCTTACAATATTATTGTTGGTTATAGGGTCATAGACGCAATTAGCCTTTTGTTTTTATTAGGGTGCTTAACACTCTAGTTTCTAAATTAGCGCTTCCATAGTTTTTACGTAAGTACATATGTTGAAATATTGAATAATGTTAACATTATTTATACATTATAATTTTTAATAAATTAAATTAATAACCAGAGGGGCTATCACTTCTATAACCCCCCCTGTACACGCCACCGATACATATATACATATATATATATATATATATTATATAAAATATTTTTATCACATAATATACTAGCTATTGGCAATTTGTTATAATATTTGCTATATATGATTATCAAATAACATAAGTATATACAATTCAGAATTTTTAAATTGCATTTTACATTTTAAAGTAAAGTAAAATAAAATAAAAAGGTATTCTTGGAATTCCTTAAATCCAGGAAAGCCGGGCCGGACCGGAAATGATGTATAAAATATATGTTTCCTATAATGGACCCACCCTAACCGGATGGAGGAAGTTTCATTCACAATAATATATTTAACATTAATATAATATACAATGCATTAGAAAGCGTTGAAATCTGACCCAAAATTTACCAAACGTGATATACATATAGACGGTCGGTGGATTAATCGACATAGTTGTGACAACAATATAGACCATATGAAGAGTGGTGTACACAACCTTTAACTTCTTGGTAATATGATCGAACGACATGTAAAATTCGAAAATATATACGTGTACATGTAGTGAATATGGAATAAAAACTGCAATCACATTGATAAGAAAAAAAACTGTGTTGGAAAATTATAAAAAAAAAGTCATGGGGGGAGAGAGATGATATCCCCTTATAGTCACCCTAATTGTTGCCTTCTCTTAAAAATACCGCTGTCGACCATTCGTATCTCGTATACAGGTATGTGTTTTTATATAACTATAGATTATTTCATCATTTACAATATAAAAGTAAAAAAAAATGTAGTTCATAAAATGATAACTGCAATTGAATTATTTTGGCTGTAACCTAGCATTTGGCGAATCAATACCTTCCTGTTTAACCCGAATTGAAAATCCGCACAAAAGCGATCAATAAAATAAAACCATTTTTCAAACTTTGAATTCCTTGGTGTTTGATTCCGAAACTGCGCGTTAAAGACAAATTAATTGCATTAATCAATTTTTCATTAATTGAGCGGATGGAAAATTACTGCTGTATAATTATTAATTACTAAAAATATAATAAATATATATAAATTAATTAATATTAATTTATATGCCATCAATAAAAATAAATACTATTACTCTGAAAGCAAATTATCAATTTATAAAACTATACCTTTAACTTTACATTGATACAAAACACATTTACAAAATTATAATATATAAAATGAAATATAAAAAGTAATACAAGTACGTATCTTAAGACATAAAAAAAAAAAAAAAAAAACGTGTGAAAATTATAGATTTGGTCCATCATATTAAAACAGTGAAATATGAAAATAAAAAGAAATAAAGGAGATATTGTATATTATAATAAATAATAATATAATATAATGGGGAGAAAAACGATTCCCATTATCGGCGTTCTTCGATAAATCATTTTTTCCCTTTTTCCAGGTATATGCTCCTATACCGCGTATATGGTAAGGTGTATAATGTTTTGTTATTTGGAACAACCCCAGCGTGACGTTCGTATAGTTCGTTTAATATACATTATACGCATATAAATTATGTTTAGTGTGCACTGCAGTGATGCGTACCGGTTGTGTACGAGTAGGGTACTAGGGTCAGTCAGCGGCGCTATGTCGGCTCTATTCTATTATAAAATATTCTTCTCTCCAATCCCTTAAATAATATTTCGTATTATTGTTCGCATTATCATAATGGCCACAAATACGTCTTAACACCGTCGCACACTCGGGATTCGGTATTCTTTTGTGTACGTGTCGGTGCCAGGGAGTATAGATGCTTGTATATTTTTATAGGTACCTGTATGGACTACAGACGGAATTGGCGGAATCTTGAGTACAGGTACAACAGGTATACAAAACGATCCTTATTGTTAATACCCACACGGTACGCACAGTTATTCGTCACGGTATAGTATACAGGGTGGTCAAAATTACGTGTGTGAAAAATTAAAATTGAAAACGTATGCGCATATAGTTCCAACCGTGTTTGTAACATGGAATTTTGATCACTCTGTATCCATATACAATGCAGGGTGGGCCACTTGATTTCGCAGTGTCATACTATTATTATAATAGTCAATATTATATGTTACTATATATATATATATATATATATATATAATATAATTTATAATGATAAATATGCTCTCAATTTGTATTTATGATCATGGATATATTATGGTATAGTTATATAAATGTTTCCAAAAATATAGCTTCCCATTTTATAATCGTAAACGTATTCACGTACGGTTATTATTTTTAACCTCGTAACTTGATTTTCTTTTTAATATAAAAATAATTTCTAAGTTTTATTTTTAATTAAAAACAAATTGTTCAATAATACTACGTAAAAAACATATAATAATTATAAAAATGTATATTTAAAGACGAGTAAACGACCGCGACACCGTTGTAAAAATCTGTTAATCGACGTGAAAAAGAGTTGAACCAGTACTGGCAATACGTTTATTAGTGTACCAGTTTATTGAAAGATATAACACGTAAGACATAATCATTTTGTTTATGTCTGCATCATAATCGTATTGTAGTTATACTTTATATCGTACACGACGACAATGTAAAATTTTATCATAAGTGCATGGATAATATTTTTGTAAATAATCAACGACAAAAATGTTATTTTTCAATTAATTGATTCATTCAAAACAAAATAACTTGAAAATATTTTAATCATATATAAATATATAATTAATAATTATGTACAATTAGTTCAACTGTTATCTTGTTATTTTCACGGAATTTATCAATTAAAAATTAAAACGTGCTTAAAATCACGTAATTATATTACATTCATTAAAAATCTTGTTTTTTTTTTTTTTGTAAAAAAAGACTTATTAGATACGAATTACTCAAATAGTCGAATTATTTATTAAAATAGTTAAATATAATTATTTAATTATACATTTTTAAATACATACAATCACAATTTATTCACAATGATATAGATTTATTCATCTTAAAAATACATTATACCTAAATTGTATAAAATAAAAAGTAAAAGGTATTAAGTATATAGTTGCGTGTTGACTTTAAATAAATAAAAAATTGTACATTTTATATGTTTATTAATACAAAAAATGAAATTTTGTCTTATAGACAATATAATATTATATATGAAAAGAAACAATAATCTATTCGACGGGTCAACAATTTATCAGCAAACTTATAAATATTTGATTTTTTTGTGTTATAAATGTATTATTGGCCTAATGGCCAACAGTCTAACACCATTGTCATTTTCACTATTGATTATAATATACTATGTCTGTATAAAATATAATATTTATAGACTCTTTCATTATATCAATACGTATAATATAATAATTAATCAGCAAATATTCTAAAATAAACTAAAAATATATATATTAAAAATAATCATAATAATTTAAAGTATAATAATTAGTATTATGATAATGATATGTATTCTCTCTTTGTCTGTAGTTGTCTTTAAACGTTTAACTATAGATTAAATAAATAACTATAAAATAATACGAGTAATTAATTTATGGTTCAACTATATAGAACTATTTTCAAATATAAATATGCACAATTCGTATGAATCGTATCTCATTCAATCGTAGTATTAATGTACTATGATTATACATATCTATCTAACTAATAAACGTCAGCAAGACTGAAAATAATATATTATAATGTATAGAATTATAGTCATCTTAGGATGCTAATTCTAAATAATAAGTATAAATTATATGTTCAAAACTATTATACGTATATATATACATATATATACAGTTGCAGTAGTGTAATAATTTTTTAAACTAATTAGCGTTAATTAATGTTCGTGTTGAATTTCAAGTAAAACTTAATTATTGAGTTATAGTTAAAGGTGTTATTCTACAACTGCAGATAGTTATTTTTTAGAGAAACATTATAATATATTGTATAGCGTATACTAAAAAATTATAAACATTACACTTTTTAGTTGTATGGTTTATCACGAATTCATGATAATATTTTGTAATTGATTACTACAGAGTATTGTATAAATGTGTTGTAATTTAACGTACATAAATGGCGTTCAATAAAAGTTGTATTATTAATATAAAACAACATCAATAAATCGATAAATGAATTAAAAAAGGGGTGCCGCACGTTATATTTTATTAAATAACGAGTATATTTAACAAAATCATTGAAATATAAATAAAGTTATTTAATAAAGTATATACGTGTTATAAATACTCGTTATACGTAAAAGAGGCGTGCACAAAGACTTTAAAATTATACAAACCAGATACGTTTACGAGTAGATATTTATTTATATTATATTTTTTACATACATCATTATCGTAATCTGTTTGTACATCAAAGTCATCCGTGTGTAAGTTTCTATAATACTAAATCGATTATCTACGTGCGTGACCCAGCTGTAACGACACACGCATATAAGATTAACTTTTAAAATCTGTATATTATATTACGTACGAACGCGTCACTTAGTTTCCGTCCAAATATATTTTTTCAATCAGTACACTTCCCTCATCAGGGTCGCACAGCAGAATGTTCTGTCTCCGTCTATCTAATAGACCAACGGGGAATATAACAAAATTACAGCAACGTAAAACTTAAATTATGGCGTTTAGGTTGAACTTAGAACATAAACATTAATTAGCAAATCTAAAGAAAAGCATATTTTGAATGGAATGTTATATCCGTTTTGTGAAATGTCATCTCGTAAAGAGATTATAATTTTAAAATTATTTTTTCTAACTCGTTTGTTAAACAATATTTTACAAAATAGATATAACATTTCTTCAGAAATATGTTTCTCTTTAAATTAATTATAATAGATTTGTATGCTCTATGTTCAACCTAAACACCATAATTTAATTTGTAAGGTGCTGTAATTTTGTTGTATTCCCCGTTAGATAGACCGAGACAGCATCATTGAATAACATAGCGAGTATAATAATGTCCTCTTAAATAACATCAGATTCAATGAATCCATTCCATATGAGCGTATAATTGTTTTTTTTTTTTTTTTACGTTCGAAATATATAATATAATATGTTATAGGACACCTCCGACTATATAATATAATTTAATATAATATGACAGCCGCGCCAGCACAAATAAGGCTAACCCGTTTTGCAACGCACTAAGCATTTTTACGATTTGTATGTGCGATTGTACTGTGTATTATATTATTATTATTATATACTTACCAAAAAAAAATGGAGACCCGCTGGTATGATAAAAATAAAAAATAAATAGATAAAAAAAAAATTACTTGATCTCGTGATGTGCGTGCATGCGGGGCTTGTTCAATGTATCGCATCAATAGCGGCACAAAAAACATAAAATAATGTCTCTTCTCTTATAATATTTGTCTTATGTAGCAAAACCTCAAATCATACGCAGTTAAATCATATTTAATTAATTTTATTATTTTTATTTCAACAGAACTGTCTCCGTGTTATTTAACGGAGAATATAAAGAAAAATAACAACAACGCAGAACTTAATTGTAATGTTTAGGTTGAACTTAGAGTGTAATTATCTAGTAGCAAATTTCGGAGAATATATCTTAACCTTATTGTAAAGTATTGTGTGATAAGTAAGTTACAGCATAACAGCAATATATGCGAGCATAATGTACTATACTTATATTTTAATTTTATTTAATTTTAAAATATATAGGGGCTGGGTCCTTTTACAGTTGCAAACTAGTTACAAACCAAGTTACAAGTAAAAATAACAGGTTTAATTAAATTAACAAAAAACAAAATACATTAATAAAATATATAATATATATTAAACATAATAATATAACATACATTAAAATATATTAACTTGTACTAAAAATATATAGATGTTTATGCTTTAAGTTCAACCTAAACGTTACAAATTAAGTTATATACGTTGCTTTAATTTTGCTATATTATTAGATAGCTATAGAGGCCAGTAATACATATACCTAGTAATGGTTAATGGATAACTCCAAAATATGATTTTTTACAAGTCGTTTATGATAAGGGTTGGATCTAGGAGTATACGGGTATAATAATTGTTTTTTAAATTTATAGTTAAATATATGTATATATACATATACACCCATACAGGGTGTTTCCCAGATTTAATTACTATAATTATAATATCTTCGTGAAAAATGAAGATGTTTAAATGCAGTTTTTTAAAATTATTAATAGGAATTCTTTCATTTATTGGGAAAATCATATTCATAACGACATTTTTTGTGATTATTTTATCTATTAAATATATATGGAATATAAAATTCACATTATTAATATTCAATATTATAATATGGTAAGTAAAAGATACATAAATAGATAACTGATAATAATAATAATTTTGCATTCCACGGTATAATAGATTAAATAATTACAGAAACTAACGTTAAAATTATATTTTTTGTGATAAATTAAACTTTTTTCTAAGAATCGATATCTTAATTAAATTAGAAAGTAGAATAAATCAATATTTTCATACAAATGTACTTTTTAAACTGGCTTACTTCAAATTTAATACTACTTTAAAAGTACTTTACTTTTTTAAAATCTATTTAATAGACGTTTAAAACTAAAAAAATAATTATAATAGTAAATATTATAGCTCATTTCCTAAATAATAATTTAAAGAAAAACAACTGCATTTAAAAATCTTTATTTTTCATAAAGATATATTTAGTAATTAAATTAGTAATTAGTAATTAAATCTGGAACACCTGTGTACATAATATAACATGTTTTATACCTAGATAATATTGTACTATAGTTTTTATTAGTGTATAATAAAATATTATACATTTATAATTTTATACCATTGAAAAGTATTTGTAAAATGATACTAGATATACCGTATACATAAATATACGATATAATACAATTTACAACGAGAAAAATTGTTGAGAAAATAAATGTACAAAGATGAATGCTCGTCCTTAAGTTTGATTATGAAATATAAAAAAGGCATTCGTATAGGTCATGTATTTGACTTTGAATTAATAAAAATTCAGTGTGAACATACGTCATAATATTTCTAAAAATTCGGAATTTATTGATTTTTTCTTTTCGTTTTCGAAATGCATTTAAAATAAATCGACGTTCTGAGTGTTATGAATTTTAAATTTGACCAAAATATTACGACAATATTTTGATTGTGTTCATAAACAGCGAGAAAAGATAAATGTGAAAATATCGCTTTTGCTCGCGTCCTGATGAATAGTACAATATTATACTAAAACCTCTCGGTGGTACACACGAAGGCAGTCGATACCGTTTGAATGGGCATACTTCAAACTGCGCAAGTTATCAAATCACATATTTTGTAAACTGCGCCCAAATTCTTACTTGTAAATTATCCAATCGTGGTGCAATCATTGAACATCATTAAAAAATATTTTACTTGACTTAGTGCATAAATCTCCGTTTGCTTTGCGTTTAACAATGCTAATAATGTAATGTCTTTGAAGTTTTCGATTATTTAAAGATTCACAATTATGATTTAATTTATCTTCAATAAAATATATTTTTGAAAATGTTTTGCTCGTTTTTACAGTGCATCGTCACTTATCTTCACCGGAACTCGAAATACGATTAATTTTACGAAATTTAAAGTTGTCTACAACTTTCAACAATAGCCCACGTTGAGATTCAATAAAAGTTCGGCTATCACTAATAATTGTTAAATGCAAATGTCTCACCAATATGTTTATTTAGATATACAAACCATTTGTTGGTTTTGGTTTAAAGTTATTTTTATACAGAGATATAATATAGCGATGTTTTGGATGCATTTTACATGTACCTTTTTATACCTATTATGTAGATCAGTATTTCTCAACCGGCGGTACTCGTATATATGAGTGGGAAAAGATCCATGATCCATGATGATACGAAAGGATCTATGGGGTACGCGAATATGATTCACTAAAAAAAAGATGAAAATCCAGAGCTTTCTTATAAAGCGTTCACTGCTCTATTATCGTTCACGAGTACAGTATTATTAGTGGAGAAAGTTTTTTTTTTTTATCTTATATAAAAAATAGGTACGACTTTCTATGAGCTTGGATTCAAGATTTTATTTATCGACTGTTGATCCAAATTTTAAACAAATTGAGTAAACAAGCAAACAAGGTTGACATTAAATATTATACAATTATTATTATAACGAATACGTCTTTTGTGCGATTTATTATTAAAATAAATAAACATTACGTATTTTTTTCCACTCGCTATTAAAATTATTTTTAAATGTCTTACATGTTCTGTTTAAAAATGGAATTTTCGGAATTGACTGTAGGGTACGCGAAGAAGTGATAAGACGTAAAGAATGAAAAAAAGGTTGAGAAACGCTGCCGTAGATAATAAATAAACCGGGGCTCAGTTTAGACATGAAAATAAATTGTTTGGGCGCACTTTACAATCGCCTATATTCGAAAAGGAGAACCTCGATTCCGTGTATTATAATTTATAATAATATACACAATACGGTAGAATAATGATAATAATAATAATAATAATAATAATGGTTGTGGTGGTGGTGGTATAAAACATTTTATATATAATGAAATAAAATATATCACGTATATATATATGTATATATATATATTATTTTATATACGGTTGAGAATTTGTTTGGTTTTTATTTCTTGAATAGCTCAGCGCGGTGCTACAGCATCGCTCGCGCCACGGGGATCTAATTTGCTTTACTCTCGACCGAGCAGCCGCAGCCAGCCGTCCGTCCCGACCAGCCAGCCCAGTACCGGGTTCCCATTGTGAAACGGGTCTGGCGCCATCGATTCATTGTAAATAGCGTACGTGTGTGCGTGTGAGACTTTACCCCGCCGTCGACTCCGTCCGCCCCCACCCAGATACCACGGGTCCCGTCAAAATCCTGATGCGTATTTTATTATTTTTCATCTACACCATATCATATACAATAATATTATATATGTATTATTATATACGTTTGACTGTTTGGGAGAGAGAAAAAGAAGAAGAAGAAAAAAAAAAGGTTTCGGTCGCTCGCCTCGCCCCGCCACGACGACGACGAAGTTAACGCATTCCAATACCGATATTAAATAAACGCGCGTTTTATATTTTTCGGGGGCGGTCCGAGCGCATAATAATAATAATAATAATAATATACATTTATAACAATAAAAGACCTTTTAATTAAACACATGCCCCGAAAATACAAATATATTATATTTTATTGTTTATGGTTGATTTATAATTATACGGTATTTTTTCGATTCGTTTCGTTAAACGTAAAATTACTCGTAAACGACATTCCAGTTACCGACCTTTGATGGTTACGTTTAACGTTGAAACTTTTATCTAACAAAAGAAAATGATTAATTTAAAATGTTCGCATAAAGCCATAAACTCATTTAATGGATTTATATAGTCTGTCCAGAACTATTAGACTTTTTAATTTCAATGTTTATCAATTTAATTTATAGAACTACGTCTTCTAATACTTTTTATATTCCTTCTTACAAATAAAATTATGCCTATTTATAGGTTTATGTTTATAATTATAATGATGTACAAATTTATTTATTTAGTTTTGATATTCATATATTACTATTCATTTTGTAAGTTACCTATACTTATTGTGTTTATTATTGTACACAGCCAATATATTTTTGTAATTGGGTTATAATCCACAAATAAATAAAAATATATCAAAAATAGTATATACACATAGAAACACGCCACCGTATCGTTTTAATAAATGATATAATAATATGATGTCGCTGTTATTATAATATAATATTATTTAATATAATTAAGGAGGTTCGAAACTTAATGTAGATATAGTTGTCGATTCGGCGCTGGCGTTAAATGTTTTTTTGGCACGAGAGTACCCAACAAAGTACTGATTATCAATTTATTTGGTTTTTTCACGTTTAATTACACAAGTGTTGAAGAACAAATAGAAAATCGAAATCTCTCTGTCGTTCCTTTTAGTAAACAAAACAACGAATTCAAAACTATATTATCATTTATCAAAATAAAGAAAAATTAAAATCAGATTTCTCAAAGTCTCATAATTTTATCCTGTGCTCAGATCGAATTCACAACGATATCGATTGTTCTTAATACGTATAACTACCATTAAAAATGATACAATTTCATACATAAAATTAATACAATCATAGGTCATTATAGGTAGGTATTTCACTACACTTATCGTAGTTTCACAGTCAAGCATTAAATACTGAAAAAAAGACAAAATCGTGATAATTTTGATAATTTTGATAGTTACATTTTAATATTTGAATTTTTGTAACTTTTACATTTTTTTTCCTATTATAGGTACTAAAATCTAAAATTAATTGTATTAAATAAAAAATGGTTCTTTAATGATTCATATTTTAATGTTTAATGAACAAATAAAAATAAAGTTTCGACCGATCACTATAGAAGACAAAACGATAATT
The DNA here is from genome assembly GCA_013282895.1 of Eriosoma lanigerum. Classification (NCBI taxonomy): domain Eukaryota; kingdom Metazoa; phylum Arthropoda; class Insecta; order Hemiptera; family Aphididae; genus Eriosoma; species Eriosoma lanigerum. The sequence goes on from CM023358.1 coordinate 57,287,895, forward strand.
CGAAATCATTTTTCAGAATTTAATACCGATTGCCCTAGTATTACAATTTTCTCTCGCTATTTGATCTTCATTAGGTACTATATTTTTATTACAGTGTTAAATCCCCTTAATTCCTCCATCGTCACTGCGTACACTGAGGTGGATGCTATTTATCAAAGACCATTTTTCGTGGAAGAAAACACTGTTATTAAGTACATTATTATTCGGAGTCAGCAGGGGAAACGATTGTCTGAACGACGGCGTTTTATAGAACAAATTATTATTATTATATCGAAAATCGAAATAGATGAGATATACACGTGGGAGTGGTCGTTATAAAAATACCTCCTATAAATTACATAAATTTTTGTAATTGTAAATATATTTATTTGTACGATTTAGGTAAAACGGTCGTTGGCGTTATATTATTATAGGTACCCGATTCGATGGACACAATCGCGCGTGCGTCTCGTTTTTAATGCCTGAGGCATTGAAATAAATACCGAAAAACAGGTCTAATAGAGGAATTCAGTATCTCTTCGATATAATCATTATATTAGGTATGTTATACGAAAAAATGTTTTGAACATTAATGGTAATCAACAATCGGCAATCACTAACCGTAATAAATAAAATTATTATCAAACTTTTTTATTTTTATATGTTCGTATATACTTATTTTTAAAACTGTTATCATATATAATTATCAAATTGTACACAATCCGTATAATATATGTTTTTAGTGTTTTTTTTTTCTTACAATACCTAAGCACAAATGTTTTAATATTGACTTATTTAAAGAAACTATTATTATTATAATTGAGCTCATATACTTCTATAACACCTAAATACTTTTTTAGTACCAAAGCCTTATTATAATATTTAAGATTTAACATTAGATTTATTATAAGTTATTAGTTAGAAGTAAACTAGTGTAAGTAAGTATAATACATAGTATGGTAATTTATAACTAGTTATTGTAATTGTTTTCGAATCCTTTTAGTATTATATAACACACGATATTGGTATTCATTATTATCTGATTATTGTCAATTTCCATTGAAACTTTGAATTAACAAAATCAGAATTTTATATTAATCAATACTATATTAGTTATGTTAGTTATACCTATTAGTTATATTTTACTAACTTTACTTAAATTAACTTTCGAAAATGACATAAATAACTCAAATACTTAAAGTCATACAGTCGTATAGATACATATTATTCTGTATTCTGCAGTGATATAAATTATACAGTTATAATAAATCTTCTGTAACGGTGAAATCAATTTAATTAAATACTTTAATATAATTATTTATGATTAGATAGGTACCTACCTACCTAAATGGTATAATAATTATAAAACGAAATAAACCTTTATCTCTTAAAAGTTAAATGTAAATACATCAATGGCCGGCACGCATTTTAAAGTTTTGACTCTCGAGTTTTTGGTGTATACCATTAATTATAGTGATGTTAGCAAAAGCAGAGATTACTGTATACATTATACATATTATATTTATACATATTATTATATAGTTATTTGTATACACTGTACGCACGAGGCACGACGCACAAATTATTGTGTATTTTGATGGGCTGCCGATCTTCTACCGTTGAATGGCTTCAGACAAATAAATAAATAATTATAGTTTAAAAAAGTAAAAAAAAAAGTTTACTGACTGTTCAAAAAATAACGCACAGCAGAAACGCCACGTTGCTCGTGTATATAACGTGATGAAAGCGACCCGTAATAAATAATAATTTATAAATGGAAAACGAAAAATATAAAAATATAATATAGCAGGTATAGTGCGGTATAAATCGGAGCAATTTGATAGCAGAAAATTTATAACGATTGTGTACTGAAGAGAGAATGCGTTTATTTTGTAAACACCGTGTTTATAATGGGGTAAGGATGATGACGGGCGAGGTTCGAGGAAAACACTACCGATGATTATAATGATGGAAGGGCCGGAAGGGCGTAGTGAGAGGAGACACGGAATATGGTTTGACCCTGAAACGGTTCACTAATGATGTAGTTTTCTGCGATCGATAGAGCCACACATAAAAAGACCCTGCGCAATATAATATATACCGATTATGGGTAATAGTCGCGAGAAGGGACGGGATTGCAAACAAAAAAAGTAAGTTTTTCGAGAAAAAACCGTTTTATTTCCTACGGCCTTTCGTAATTATAAATGTTTATTGTTTAATATAAGTTTTATAGTTCACCTGACCTATAAATTTATAGTGCATAACCATCGTACCTATATCACGTTCGTGTCTTATGTACACAATCAATTAACTATTATATTGTGGACAGCTAAAATGCCCCGAAATATTGTTTATTGTTATATATATAACAATTTCATTTTGTTTTTGCGTATATTAAAATATTTGTATAAGATTTTGATTCGAAATAGTATATATCAGTGGCGTATTTATGGGGGGGGTCCATGGGGTCCGGACCCCCCCCCATGACCCTATTGATATGTAAATACTGATAATTCTAATAATAACTTAATATTAGCATTTAGATAGAATTTGATACTGATCGACAGACACTCTTTATGTAATTTGTATTATTAACTGCTTAATGAATTTGTTCCCTTTTTTTCGGTTTTGAGTTATAATTTGTTCCTGTGCAATAAGTCTAAAATCACTAATTTTTTTTACGGCGAGTACTTCTCATAGTAGTAGCATAAATGTGAAAAGATCACGTGATGACGACGATTCGCAAAATGTAAATAAAAAATTAAACACTCAGGTATGTTAATATAATTTACAACAATATGAGTATTAGTAATGTAGTTATGAAATCAAAATATGCTAGATTGTGCTAGAAAAATTATCTGGACCCCCCCCAGCAAAAATTTCTAAATACGCCACTGGTATATATTAGTTATTCATAATAATTATTAACTGTGTATTTTAGATAATTAATAGATAGGGCAAAAATATGATTATTATTTATTAGGAGGAAACGCCCATTATTTTCACCGGAAAATTGTTTGGCCACGATTGAAATATGCTAATGGTAGGTATGGTAAACCAAAAATACTTTTAACCCCAAACTTACACACGATAAACTACGACAATATGATTGTGCATGATGTATCTGTGCAACTGTGTCATAAGAACTATTTTTTTTTTAAATAGCTTTAATATTGTTAAGAAACTATAATTTTACTTTTTTAACATTATACGATGTCATCGATCAAACAATGGTCATTACATTGTCTGTGTATATAACTACACTATTTTTACGCGTATGCGACGTGCGCGCTCGCTGTCTATTAATAACATGGTAATTAAACTATAAAAGAATGACAAACACAATATTGTTATTATTGTTAATGAATGAATATATAATTATAACGCTGACAGCTGCTAAACGAAATCAGCTGAGAATCGATTTATTTTTTATACAACATTACATAAACTATCTAAATTATTAAAATATAATGTACGCAATTTGGCTCTTGATGTTTTGTTTTCATTTATTGCGTGTCAGTTTCTCGTATTTTTGCAAATATCGACGATTTGTTTTTTGTTTGCCCGTAGAAAAAGTTATTCGTCTGATAAGCAAATTCCGAAAATATACATTTATGGTGTAATATTTATTTGTACATAATATACATATTTGCTTATCGTTTCGCGAAGCAAATATGTGTTAATTTTATGCTAATAGGTGCATTTTTGTTTCATTTTATATTTTTAGCAACCAGTAGTGACGTTCTACCACATTGGTTAAACCTTAAACATATAAATTGTATATTTTTACAAAGTAAATAATTGTGTTTAAAAGTAATTTCTACGTGTATAGGTAAATTTATTTTTATCTGTGGACATGCGGTAAATAATAGGTAAACATAATTAAAATGTCATTTAAAAATTAATTATGAATAGTGTCTACTTTCAAGTCTAAAGTAAAAACTGAATATTATTAAGTTTAAAAGTTAAATATGTGTACGGTTTGTCTGTTTACAATAAATAATCATTAGGTATAGAAATAAGATTGATCTGATAAACTTACCAATACGAGGTCAATGAAATTATAGTAATGACTAAAAAGTTAAACCATGACTAATGCAACTATAGTTTATTAATACTAATACACCTGAATGGTTTCAATTTATCTATTCAATGCTATATTAGGTTAATAAGTAGTGTATATAATAATATTTAAATACATACAATTGCCATTGCCTCATTATAAATGAACAAGTTTTTATGGAACACTCTCTGGAAGTCTAGACATTCCGCAATACGTATCTGTATGTACTTACTTATATCCCTACAGAGCACATAGGAGTTATAAATATTTCGATAATTTTAATTTTATTAAAATTGTTCATGTATAGAGTTGTATGTATGTAGTTTTAGTGTAGGTGTATAGCATTGATTTTATAATAGAATTTTTACTGTCCCCAACGCTCTGCGTATCTATCGACAACTTATAATATACCTAAACAATGTTTATAGTCATCGAAAATACCTATTCCATAGCTCATCTAGTTATCTATATATAATGTTATAGAATCAATGGTATAATATAAACAATACGTTATGTATCCCTGCATAACATTCGATTGTTGATAATATTATATACCTTACTATTATTTTATTCGGGTGATTTGACAGAATAAGAAAACAATATCATTGAGAACAAAATTAATCATTTTCCTAAAATATATTTAATGATTTACTAAATATGAAACCGTATTCTCGACAAATTCAGAATCGTTTTCAAAATGGTTTTTAAAATATACCATTATACATTTATACCTATGATTAGTATTTTATATACCAGAACTTAATATAATTTGCCGTACAATGTATTTCCTTTATGAAACCATATATTACTAATTATTCTATATTTTAGCCGTTACTCTGTAATATTTATGATGGCATTATATTTAAATTTGTATTATTGAGAGATATCTATCTGAACATTATAAATTTAGATGGTTATTGACTTATTGTAATAAGTTGAAATAAAACCGATTCGTATTATGTTACACTTACACCTAGTTGAATATAACTACGATCAATTATTGTTATTCATGCAAAACACAGTCACAGACAGACATGCAAAACACATTTACTTCCAAACCGTTTATTCGATATACATATACTGTTAAATAAGCAATTGTTATTTTTGTTTTTTACTTTTGCCCAACTAAAATTGCACGTTACAAAAAGTATAGACATGAAGTATATGTAAGAACGGGGAATAAAAACGCATAAACTAATATTGTGTTATCGACGATAATGTGATGCAAAATATTATAATATATTATACGGATTAAAATATTTCTTGTCGTATCGTATCGTATTATAAATGATTGTAATAATATATTAATGTGTATTGCATGAGTAAGTGTTGAAAACTAAATAGGAATCTAAAATATTTATTACACCTCTTATATATTTGTATAAAAAAAAAACAGTTCAAAAAAAGTTTCTATTTTTTTTTTATTCATTTGGTTTTTTTTTTTTTTGTTTACTTGCCGAGTTTATATTATACAATGCGCGCACACTATATACGTCATAATAATATTATGTATCTTTCTAAATCGTTTATTGCACACAGTTATACGGTTTCATAATACATTTTATATTCAACGATTTCCAGACAACTCGTTTCCCGCGTCTGTCACATATTCGTATAGTAATAATATTATGATATTCAATGTCGTAGAATATTGTGCGACTATTTCAATTTAAGTTACGAAATACGTATATACGCGACAATATCGTAAAGAAATGCATCAAGACACAATGCACATGGTCCCTGCAAGCAAACGACCACACGTGTTTAACAGATGCCCGTTGCGACCATGTTATTCATTACAATTTTATTTGACTAGTTATAATATTCCTTATATAGTCACTGTAGGTCTTTTCGGACTGTAACGTCACGTGATCTGCATGCAATAAAATAATAATAATATACGACTATTATAAACCATCATTATATAATATACACTACGTCCAAATTATTACAATCGCATGCCCTCCTAGACGTTTTTTTTTCTCTCTGTCTGTAGACAATAAAACATTATTAAACATAATTGTGAACGGTTCAAATAAAAAGTTCATAAAATATATAAAAATTTAAATTAAAAATGATTTATTAGTCTTTATAACGATAGAGTGCATATTATAATAATATGAGCATAATCCATATTGTATATTTAATTATTTATGAGGATTTCTATAGAATCGAATATTTGGATATTTAAGAAAAACAATGATAGTATAAACATATGGATATGGATTTACTGAACTTTATGCACTTATTATATTTTGGGTGTGCAGCAATTTCAACTGGAAATAATCATTGACATTTAAACTACAAATATAGATTAAATATATATATATATATAAATAAATATATATATACAAAATATTCCTACAACTATAATTTATACACAAACTATATAGTATAGTTACCGTATAGTTTATAATAATAAATTATATTAAATTGTTCTTATAAACGGTCATCGGGTCATAATATGTTTAGTTTACAACTATTGTATCAATAGTCAATACTATATAAGATAGATTATAACAAAAAATAAAATAAAATAGGCATACAATTAGAAACAAACATATCGATATTAAATCATATTTTGTTCTCAGGATCAAACGATGGTCACGACTGTATTCGCCATGAACTTCAAGTCTGCATGAAAACATAAACTGATAAATTTGTTTTTAAAATACGAATAAACGATTCGCACGAGTGAACTATATGTAGGTACTGTAGGTACTTGTGTAATAATGCGTATAATATTATATGTGTATACTGTATAGTTTATAAGACTACGAGAGTTTTGTATATGTATATATATACAATATACATATTGTATGTCACGATTGGTATAAATCATTCAGTGAAATCGAATAAACCGATCGAATTAGGTATGTCGTCTTTGATATAAGTATAAATATTATTATGTTTTTTTTCCATCTTTTGTGTACGATTAACAAGATGTAACATGAATATAAAATATTATAGGTATGTTTCCAATAATAATTATTGTATATGATTATAAAAAAGATGAATTAATTTTCGAAAATTGTAACCTAACTTAATCTAACCTAACATCGTAGATTCGTACGGCCTTAAACTGTGTACAGTATTAAGACATTTTGTGTAATACAAAATTGTAAGTGTATGAAATCAAAATGTTTATAGTTATGAGTATCTAGAGGTTATATAATTAAAAATTTATTTATTAGAAAATTTTAAATATTACTTATTATTGCAGGCAAAAAATCTAAAATTAAATATTATTAAAATTTAAAGTTCAATGATCTTTTAATTAATAATACCTAATACCTAATACCTTATTGTAAAATCATCGACAGTTGAATATCAAATCGACATAATACTACGCATAGCTGGCACCAACAATAACGTACGGTAAAATATATAAAATGTGCAAAAAGAAAAATATATATTTTTAGCCTCTACGCAGGGCTAAGAATAAAATATAATGTATAATATATTAATATATCGGTTGCGACTCACAAGTTTTTATAATTCAGTCAATTTATAATACCATATAATATTGCTGTTTTATTTTATTATTTTGTTATCTATATGGTTATTGGCTATTAGTTTATTACCTATTGTTATCCTTATCACTATCATGCGGTGTATAGGTAGTAGGTACCGTAGTATTTGTATTATACGCGAATTTTATGTCGACAATTTTTATACCAACACTACAACACATATATATATTGAGTTTAGAGTATAAATATAGAGTTTATACTCTATATCACTACAATAATGTACACTGGAAAATGGCGATATAACGACTAGACGTAGTCAAACGGCCGTTTACTCGATTAGCTTCAGTTTGACAATATTATAGTCATATTATTGTATTTATATACTTACCTATTATACATGACGATGAGCATATTATTACACTTAAATAACTAACATGCGTAAATTCGATTCACTTTTGTACCTAGGTCTTGAGTACGTATAAAACGTACGCACGAACTGCCGATGAAGGGGTCATGGACCATCCGGAATAATATACACACACACACGCACGCGCGCGTACATAGAGTAACTTGTACACGTTATACAGTTTTTACGTACATACAGAGGGATTATACAAACATTTTCGGCCGGTACAATTTGAAATTTTTGTTTTTCTTTCACTAGACATAAAATATAACGTTATATTGTTAGAAACATAATAATATTTAACGAATAAAAATTAATAAATCGTGTTGTTATTGAGATTGACGATTGACCCAAGAGAGAACATCGGCGACGATGATAAATGCATATATTTATAGTATGATAAATTAATCACTCTGTATGTAATATAAATAACTTACTACGATCTCATATATTTTTTCGTACGAACACATTGTGCCGGGGCCTAGTATTTGTGGTCCGTCATCCGGAACGCGATGTGCATGACGGCAAAGAAAACATATCTCGACACCGCGCGGCGGCGGCCGAACATGTGTACATTATACGACGATGATGGGACGGCGGACACCTCGTCGGTAAAAACACGATTTGTTTTCTTTCGATAAAGAGAGAGAGAGAGAGAGTGAGAAAGACAGTGAGAGCTAGTACGAGTAAAAAAACAAGAGATCGGACCTACAAGGCTATTACAACGGAACGAAACGCAAACGATCCTGTTCATCCTGTTCATCCTCAGCCGCTGTCGTTGGGTGTTGTTGTTGTTGTTGTTGTTGCTGGTCCGAAAAAGAGAACAAATTGCACGTTTTCACTAAAAAAGGCAGTGCAGGATTCCCGCATTCGATTCCCAAAATTGTATTGTACATTACGTTTATACGATTTTATAATATTCTTATTTAAAATTAAAAACAGGCTTTTGTTCAATTACAAAATATAATTGATTACAATATTATATACTTAATGTGTATGTAAATAATCAGTATAAATTTCAATAAATTATGCACAAAAATAAACCAAAACTACCACTGTTTGCGAGTTTGTGAGAGATATCAGCGACGAACATGTTAATAAAAACCATAGCTTATCGTTCGTATCCAATGAAACGAAATGTAGAAAGGAGTTAAACTTCTTAACGATCGAGAAGAAATTCGGGAAAGAAGATAAAGAGAGTCAATATACCCAGACAAAATCCTTTGGATAAAATGTATGTCAAATGTATACCTACGGCTAGAAGACGATTAGAGGCCAAGTTGTAATTACTCGTCGGATAACGAATCTTGAGAAGGAAACTTAATATTTAATATACGGCTGACAAAAACAAAAATTTTACGTTCTAGTAGAAATGAGTGACTCGTATGATGATCCCATATTACAGTGCTATATTCTAATATTTGTTAAACAAAAGTACATTGGATGACCTTTAAGGGAGCAGTTAAATTCAGCAGTTAAATTGTATTATGAAACCTAGAGTCCCACAATAAATATTATCAAGTTATGATTTAGTGTATAGAAATAATTAATATAAAATGTATATCACTTACTGAATCACTAATACAAGGAGTCCTAGTAAAGATACTATTAATGTTGTATCTGAAACTAATGGTGAGAAATTTTGTGGTGGATATTTAGAAATATTAAAGGATAAACTGATCCAGGACACTAGATTATTTAAGGCATTCTGAAGGTTATAGCAATAGTTTAGGGAATTGGTTGGATACAATAATTTCATAATATTAAATATTTATTATTCAAAGCTTGTAGTATAGTAAAATAACTGAACATAAAACACTAATTTTAGAGTTTAGGATAAATTCAGAGTATAAACGCTTATTGTCGAATCGAGTAAAGAGAATAATATTTGTTATAAGTTTGACAAAGGTCAATTTGACATAGATTTTGTAAAATATTTTCTAAAAAAGGTAATTGGTGGTTTGACGTTTTGATTTTTCAAATAACTGTAACTTCTTTTTTAGTAAATATTTTCTAAAATCGATATGCGATACATATGTAAAACTCTCAAAAAATATTCTTCTCTTTACTCGATTCTATAATAAGCGTTTATTTAACTTAAACGCCACGATTTTTGTTCTACGTATGGTTATTTTACTATACTGCACATACAGAGAGAGAGAGAGAGATGGTCAATTATGTGCTGACATCCTCTTTACAAGAGTGTATAGTACTACAAATTTACAAAGTACAATAATATCTATATACATGTATTTGTATTTATATAATGAAGCAAGGTCACGAGGTAATTTATCAGTGAAATGTATATAAATGTATAATATATACAAAGTGTGTCACAAGAATTCGACATTTTTACATTGGTGTCATACAGAAAAATGTAAATCTTCATGATACACTCTGTATATATTAATTATTATTATAACTCTCAATGGTCGGCTGTCGATAGTTGTTTCTCTATTCATTTTGTTAAGTACATATCATTATGACATTACTTAATATTTGGTACTTATTGACATAATTAGACAATATTCCAGTATATAATATTTATACTTGCCAGAAGGTAGTATTTATAGTATTGGTAATCAATGATTGCTATTTTAGACTTTAGTTAATGGCTTATCAATATTATCAAACAATAGGTACTTTATAGTTCTTTGTATAATGTAAATAAGTAAAATTAATGAGCGATGATCGAGATAATCTGACAATAAATATAGAGAGTTTTCGTTATTTCTTTATATATATATATATATATATATATATATATTATTGGTAATAATTAAAGTAATAACTATTTTATTTCTAACTAATTAAATTTGTTAAAAAAATTAATTGACTCATATTGTTATTTACCAAGTTCATTATAAATTTGATTAAGTATGTAGTAAAAAGTAATAAAAATCAAATAATAAATACGTATTAAAACATTTAGAAAATTGTTTTTATAGTTGAGTACCTAAATACTATGAATAAATAGTACACTAACTAATTAGTAATTAGTATTTTAGTTATTTGAGACAACATATGTTATTAAAAATCTACGCATATTGCATATTGTGTGGTTTCATAATTAATTTACCGAATAATTGCAAATATTTTAATTTGTGTATAATGTTCAATTATATTGTATTATATAATTGTGAGTACGGTCTATTTCCCTGGCACCCCCATGGAATTTCAAAACTGTATCGAGGCTTTTATTTTGTGCTTGTTTGTGTCGAAAATCCCATTATTTGTGCTTTCTTAGTTCTCAAGATATAGGTATTTTTGTTAGGAGTAATGGGAAATTTGAGCACCTCACCACAAATTTTTGAAACCTACCCACGGGCTTTCATTTTTGCTGAATGTCTTGTCGTTTATGTTTTTAGTATTAATAACATAATATTTATAGACCAGACTAAATAGATCATTTTTTAATTAAATTCGTATTAAATATATTCGTTAATTTATAATTTTAATATTTGAGATATTTTATTTTAAAATATGTTAGAAATTATATTATTTTATTTAATACGTTTAGTTTTGGTATTTATAATGTTTATAGAAGCTTTTTTTACGTTTACATGTTAAATAACCAGCCCCACGTGATTAAGAATAATGGCCGATGCAGTCAGTCTGAAGCAATTTATATATATCTAATAATAACAATTGGCTAAGCTAAACCGACTTTCTATGTATAGAACTTACAATAATATAAAACTATTAAGAGTTTATACTTATACTATATTAAAAAAAGTTGTTTTTAATGAATTAAAATTTCGTTATGTAAATGTAAACTAAGGAATGTTTTACGGTATACAAAAACTTTCTTGATAAGTATTATTATAGTTTATTCATATATGATATTATGAGTTTTGTATAATAATTATGTAGTTATAAATTTATAATATAATCTTATATTAAAACACTGGATCACTTGTTTGTTCATTTTAGACTTTATCAAATTAACGAGTCGATAAAATAAATTATTAATAATAAATAAACCAACTTTGAAGACAAATTACCTAAATATTTTATAGAATAATAATTTAGTTTTCTAATTATTATTATTTACTTTAAGTACCTATGAAAATTTTATTGTATATAAAAATAATATTATTATTATATATTATATATTATTATTACAATACGAATACTGTAATAAAAACTTACTTTATGAAAACATAAATATGATACTGATAGAGTATACACAGTTTAGATTATTAATTTTTTTTGTATGTTTTAAACATACTTTTTTATGTATAGAAGGTATTTTTACAATACAATTTATTCATAATTTAATTATTTTTGAGATTCAATTCATTAAATCAATGATCCCATGTAGATTATAGGTATATTCCTATGTTTTAGGTACTTATTAAAATTTAGAAATTGTTAATATTGTTACGTGTTATACAATATTACAATAGTTAAAAAGTATCCATCATATAATATATATAATATCCAACTAGTTATCCTTTATACCACAAAACTAAACCATTATACCATATATAGGTATTGACTATTAAGTATTTTAAGTATTAGGCATAATAGGTAAAGACAGTAAAAAATATTTAATCATAAATTATTTTTATGATCACGGACATTTGAAAAAATTTAAAATATTTATAATAATAATAATAATAATATTATTATTATTATCATTATAATAATAACATGTAGAGGTTATTTACTCAAAATCGTTTTTGGAATGCTAATGATTTATTATTACTTTTATATTTAAAACATACATTTGCACTGTTGCGAGACGAGTACAGACGCTTATAGACAATGTGCAGTATGTATTCTGTCCGCACTACTGTTATTACTATTATTACTTATTAGGAAGGTAGGTACATAGTTTGGTTTGCGAGTGGTATATAATAATCATAATATCCATTACCCGGTAAGCTGTACATAAAACTAATAATTATTATTTTATTATTTATTTTATCAAGTGTTTTTTTTTTTCAATAATTTTATAATATGTCTAGTATAATATGCCGGATTACCATAATCAAGATAACATTAATATCATTGGTACATATTATATTATAATATAGACATGTAATATATTCAGTATTGTTAATTGTTATGTTGTATTTTACTATTATTATTTTATTAGTTGTACGATAAAAAATAAAACGAAGTATAAACTAATTTTATTTAAAATAATTTATCATGTTGGTACATTATAACGTGATAATTCAAATTTGAATATTTATACACACACACACACACACACACACACACACACACATATATATATATATATATATATATATATATAATATTATATTGTATTAACTTCAAATTTGCACATTCCAATAAATTATTGTTTTTATGTATAATTATCATTTACACATTTATTATTTTACTGTTTATTTACATATTATATGACTTATATACTTACCGGGGTGTACAACGCTTTCAACATGAATATAAAATAATGTAAATTGTACCCATAAAAACTATATAATACTGCTTTTCTCCACTGGTAAACTTAATTTATTCTATTATAATTTATAACAATATAATTTGCAAAGTAATAAAAATATAAAATAAGACTTTAACCAAAACATTTTTAAGCTAGCATTTTTGGAACAGTTTAAATGTTTAAAATATGAATGACTTGAATTAATTTATCTGTTTTATTTTTGCACGTTTGCTTTTCATTATTTACTCTACTGCTGAGTAGATATTTTTAGAATTTTAATTTAAGAAATTGCTTAATATTATTTAAGTATATGCGAACAATATAATATTATTATATTAATTTATTAATCATCACTTAATGTACGTGTAATTTGATGAAGCCATCAAATGGTTATATATTTTATGGAATAATAATGTAGGTAACAACAATTAGTAATATAGATTAATTTTGTAATTTTGATTATCTCATTAATAATTTAATAACTGTTGGGTTTAATTTAAAATAGTCATAATATTATTTAACTAACGAGGGAAATAAGTTGTGGCCCTCGCGGAAAGCATTTTTTATTCACTCTAATCTCACGAAAACGATCCTGAAGTACCTACGTACTATATACAAATTTCTAATCAAGATTAATGTAATATTTTATAAATAAATTAATGTTTTATCATTCATGTATAATAGACATATTATTATGCCTTTGTATATATTGTATTATAGCAGCCCAGGTGATCGCGTATGACAAATATTCAATTACTTATCAAAATACCTAATATATTTGATATTTTTTTGAATTTATTAATTTAAATTTAAAATATATTAATATTTAATTATTATCACTTAAAAGTCATTATTTTATTATAACAAATATTATATTTTATAATTCATAACAACAAAATTATTATTTTCAATAAAAGACATATTTACTCGTACTTAGATAATATAAATTTATAAATTATATTAACTATACAATCAAATACATTTTGCTAGTATTTAATAAAGTTATACATTTTAGCAACGTATAAGATTTTATAATAGGTTATATGTAAATACAAATAATAATTATTGCAATTTCATATTAACACGTAGGTGCTAAGCTAAATATCTATCAATAACGAATTATTAAATATTACCTATGTAAAATTTGATTAGTTTAAATATATTATTTTGTGCAAATGTGAAATATGTATTAAATATTAATCGTGCCGTATGTAGTACTAATAACACACATAAATAATTATAAAAAGTACACATGCATGACATAACTATTGAACTATATTATAATCTATATTCCAATTTATGATAATAATTATTACACTAATAGTATAATATTTTAGTTTATCAGTAAGCTACTTGATATTTTTCATTGGTGAACCATTTTAGTTTTTTTGTTAAATTTAAGCATATAAAAAAAAAAACAATATTTCAGAGTAAACATATTAAAATATTAATATATACATATATATAAAACAAATTGTATATAACAATAATTATGATAAAATAGTAAAAATAAAGATGGCTCAATTTAATCAATATATATTCATATGAATAAATTTTGATTTTATATTATATAATATTTATAAATTCTAAATATATACTAACATTACTAACGCATAAATACCTTTTATTACGTAATATAATGATGTCGTAATTCGTAATATGAAAATCGTTTTCCATATTGTTGAGTATGTTATATTATGTTTAGTCAGTTATAATACATTTTTAATTGAAAAAAATTCATATTTATTTGATTTCGTGGAACACCACGTTTAATTAATCATATGCACATTAATAGTTATAATTTATAATTTATATCATACATGTTCATTGTTACAGCCTGCAGTTAAAATTAGAGAATTATAAGTTTTAAGCGAACATTAAATCTTAATAATATAATGATAATAAATTACTTATATTTATTTTAACCTGTGGACATTTTTATAAATAAATTAAACAAAAATACCTTATCAGATGTTGTATTTTTTTTCTATCATAAATACGTACAATAACATTATTGTATAATATTATTTTCATTTTTAATGTAAAGTATATTCTGTAAAAAGTAAATGTAAAGTACATTATGGTCGTACTACATGGGTAGTCAATGACCGCGTAAATTGTTATTTATTATTAATTATTGTATTAGGTATATAAATAATAATAATATATTTATTAAATTGACGAAAGTCCATTCTTTCTTTAGTGCGTTATTGTATGAAATTGAAAATAGATAAACGCAATATTTAATTTAAATTATAATAGACATTAAGTTCTAAGTAGGAAGTTTAGAAAAAAAAAAAATAATAATAATATATTCACATATTAGCTCCGTCACTAGCATCTTCACTTCAGATTTTGGAAAAACAAATTATTGACAATAATTATGCTCGGGCGTCATTTCAGTTTTTTTCGGGGGTGTGCGAGATTTCAAGAAGACCATATAAAATTATGTAGGTATACACGAATAATAGTAAATTATTTCAGCAGGATCATTAGGTTCTATTTTAAAAATGAATGCTGCAACCGCACATCCTCACACCCCCCCCTTTCCATCACCCTTCATCACTACACCAAATGAGTAAATGACTCTCCTGAAATTATGAAATATCATTTGTAATCATTTATAACCGCTGTAACTTTTTTTAACCTACCCTAACCACTCAAAAATTATTTTTTTTATAACGTTGCCGTATAAGAAGACATCATTTCAGCACCCCGTTTTTTATTTCAACTTGCAGCTTTCTGAAACTTGTACTAAATTGTGTACTTAATGTCATTTGTAATCAATTGTAACCGCCTTAACTTTTGAACGTTTCTTTTTTCTTTGTGAGTTTATTTATCCTAGGTAGTTTTGCACAACAAATCGGATTTAATTTTCGATTTTCAGAACGAAGTGATGAGTGCCAAACACGCAATAATTTGTTTACCTGAAGCCAAATCTATATTACAATAATATATATTTTATAATAGGTTAAGTGATGTGCGATCGAAAAGCCAATTAGAAAACCATCTGGAAATTCTCGGACAGGAAACGTTAATACGCGTGCTGGAATGACGTCTTCCTACTAGCTACTAGCTATAAGAAAAAGTGTTTTTACCGGTTAAAAAAAAGTTGGGGTGGTTACAAATGATTTCAAAAATCCAAAGTGAAGGTAACGCAGGGTGATGGACCTATACGTACCTACATCGTTAATGATTTTCGTGAAGTTTGATTGATTTGAAGCACGCCTAGGAGCGACCCCGCACTGGATAATATTTTGTATGTTATTTTTAAACAATTAAGCACGGTTCTGATTATAAAGAAAAACATTTTCAATTATCATGGGAAAACCCAAAAATTGACTGTTATCATTTGATAAAACATTAATATTAAATTGTTATTTTGTTTGTCTTTAAAATTGATATGTATATTCGAAATATTCTGGCTTCTTTAATTATAACAGATTTCTGACAGTTTATGTAATAAGTTTTTTATGCATTTATTTGTTCCCCTCACCCCGTAAAATACGTTCCAGATACGTCACTAAACAAACAGCACACCATGAATAATATAATATTATATCATAATACAATAGACAATTGTATAGTCAATATTGTAATCAGACGGTTACGATGATAATAGCGTAACTTATAGATATATTATTGTATAATAATAAGTATCATATTATTATTAATTTCTTATTATAGCCGAAGTGTGCGCTATAAAACGAGTCAATATTCAATAAAATGTAATTTATTATTCGTATACGTTGCGAAGAAAATGAAATCAATACGATAAAATAATATATTTTGTATATCCCATTCACGTCATAATAAATCGGACGTGGACATGTTAAATATTGATATAGTAATTCAGTCGCATTATCGATTATCTGAATATCACCATTAAGGCATTGACCATTAAAAGACGCACAAAGACTGGCACGTCATTTAAAGAGATTCGACACCGTAATAAAAGTATAGTAATGAAGACCAAAAAGCGAGACAAAATTGTGGAATTTGAGAAGTAGGAATTTAAAGACAAAAATAATTCTCAAAAATAATTCTTGTGCATTCTAGTGGTTGATTGAAGCTTCTTTTATTTGTTTATTAAACGCTGAAATATTAAATATTTTTAAAAAAAATGTTTTATTTAATGTACTTCATTTTAGTTTTTAATTTAATATTATAATAAAATACTTCAATATAGTTGATTACTAACATACATCAGACATATCAAAGAAATTAATTCATTTTTCAAATAAACATAATTGATTTGATTACAATGACGCAAACGCTTCGTTATCTTCAATGTCCTTATAACTCTCCTACCGTTATTTATAAGCATGGGTGTGTGGATGTGTGATACTGTGAACTTACGATAAGTCCACTGGCAGCGCGCACATTTTAAGGATGGTGGAACAGCTAAACATAGGATCCATCAGTATCCACCCTCCCATTCACCTAAAATAAAGATTATATTAATTTCTTGTATGATATTTTATCATTTTTAATCGTGCCTACACACGCATATAGGATTAATTGTTGATGATATCGAAGTAAAATCGACTTAAACACGGGATAAAATTATAAAACTGAAAATAGTTGTGAATTCATCAATTTGTCTACTATGGATCAGCCAAAGAGAATTTTTATTTGTTCATTAATGGTGTACACCTGTGTAATTAAACATGAAAAAACTAAATAAATTTATAAATTTAGTATTATATATTTTGTTGGAAAACTTTTCCCAAAAAACCTCATTCGCGTGCCACGCCGCCATTGGGCGTCGAATCCAATTAAACGTGTAATATAATATTGTATTGTATATTACCGTAATAATTGTATATAGCATAATATATTTTATTATCAATAAAATTATGCGTTATTGAGTAGAATTTTTCAAAATGACAAAGGACATTTTTAATTTTCTACGCCCTAACTGAACCTTACACACTATCGTTATTCGGCTATAATAGTTGGTGTATATGTAAAATCTTATTATCAGTGAACTTGATTGGTAAACTGTATTCGTGATACGTGAAATACATAATCGGTAACTCGAAAAGTAAGAAAAAATCGATCCCACAATTTCCTCAATAAGTACAATTAGAAATATATATTACAATATCCATATGCGAATACGCGTTGCTAAGTTGGCCACCAGTGACGCGTCGAGCAATTTTTTGGTGAGGTGCAAAGTTTCTTTTTATAAGTAGGTACCCCACCAAAACATTTGACCTATTTACCTATACCATGTAATGTGTGATTATAAGATAAATATTCGTATAAATAACTAATCATATTAATATTTGTCAGACGTCAGTACAATACTACGACCTACGTATTAAATTGATTGTTTCAAATAAATAAAAATCGTTTATTCCTTACCCTAATATTACTATTGGCGATAGAAAGTAAAAGTGGCCTGTGGTGGTTTTTAACGGGGAATACGTGTGTTCTATCTTTCGAAACCATGGTCGTGGTCATTATACTATATATTACTGCCAATACTAATGTATGATACTCCATAATATGTATTCAGTGCTTGAATTGGAAAAAAAAGTAGGGATATCTATTAATTTTTGAAGAATGAGCGTCCACATCGTCGACCAAGACAAAATCGATATTTTTTTATAAAGATGTTGAATTGTATTGTACATTAAAATGAAAATCTTGTTGTTTCTTATATCATTTAATATGTCGTAAAATTTTCAGGGGGTTTGAACACGGGAACCTCCCTCTGCTCTAGAATACGGCCAGTACGTGCCGTGAAGTCATGGACGTTTGTATTTGTAAGCCGATACATTCCCGTATAATATATGAATGTATTATAATAATAGCACAGCAATATATCGATAAATAACAAATAATAATGAAAACTCGATATTATTCATTAATATAACAATATAACGATGTACGTCGGTCAAACAATGAGTGTATAATATAATATATTATAGTGCATAACTATAGTGAATAGTAGTAGTAATAGTAGTAGTATTATAGTAGTAACTAGTTTAGTAGTAATATTGCGGTCGGGTGAGGGTTACGGTGTATAATAATATAACAGACCATCACTAAACGCACATAATATTATTATACTTTGCGCGCGTATAGCTCTCGGCGGCGGCGGCGCCTGCTCAGGTATGCGACCTCTCGTCGCGGTCGTCCTCCCGTCGATCGTCACGAATACTACGCGCAGCTCATCCGTAGTAAAAACTAAAGAACAAAGACGGAATGAGACGGCTCGGTAAAGAAAGATATATATATAAGAAAGAGAGAGAGAGAGAGATGCTCGTATAATACTCGATATACATATTAATAATAATAATATAAAAAACGAGAAAATACAATAATATATACGACGACGACGACAACGTCGGGAGTCTTATATAATTATTATTTTTTTTTATATACGTGTAAAAAAGACTGACTACCGGTTTGCCAGCGAGTCCAAAGTTTACGATACATATATTATTATATAAAAAAAAGCGTTGACCGAGCGCTGCGCAGTGAGTCACTACTATATTATAATAGATAGGTAGGGTATAACGATTTATATTATTTAAAACCGCGGTGTGACGTCACGTAAAGGAATTATTCTCCAGAACGATTTGGCCGCCCGTTACCACCCCACACGAAACTTGATGATGACGATAATAATAATAATAATAATAATAATAATGATGATGATAAAACTATATATATATATATGAGAAGATATTATAATATTATTATGTTTTTCGGTATGAGGAAAGGGTCACACCAGGTTTTTTTAGTATTATATTTCATTTTATTCCCGAAAGAATGCGGTTAGGGCAGTATATACCGGAGTTATATTATAGCGCGTGATTGTGTGTGTGTGTGTGTGTGTGTGTGTGTGTGTGTGTGTGTGTATTTTATTACTTTTTATACACGTTATACATATACATTATTTCACCGTCTTCGGCTCCGGCGAGGACTAAACAAAACGACCGGTAGACCAATCCCGATCGTTCGGAATGATAGCGGTTTACGTTGGTTGTAATTTTTTATCTTTATACTCTCACATATATATATATAAATAATATTATATAAATATAAATACAACAAAGACCGCAACGGACAAAAGGCCATCACACGCCGCCGCCGCCGCTGTCCGTGATTCTCTGTCTCTCGGTGTGGGGTGAAAGTTTAAAAATAACAAATCACACTGTGCTGCGTGCGTGATGTTTATTATGCGCCGAGATCCGGAGCTGGACCGGCGACGACGGAGCAGAGAAACGATACCGGGAGAAAAAGTAAAAGACATAAAAAACAAAACAAAATCCGCGTATATATATAATCCGCTATACCCGCGTTTTTTGTTTTAATACGAATTCTAATTTTGTCTTTGGCATATACCTGCCTATACCCCGTCATTTTTTATATTACACTCGACAGTTTAGGATACGAATAATATTATAGTACTATTATTCATTATATTATTCACAGTTTTATTGGTATAGGGTCGTGACAAAGAGTAAAAGTATCCTGAAAATAAATTAAATTTTCACCCCGAGTGTTCTTTATATTTGTGTATATTATTTAAAAAAAAAAATTAATTTAATTGATTATCATAAAGTAAACTTAATATTGTAATATTACACTTTTCTTTCCATTCACGTGCTAAAGTATAATGTATATATAATGTATAGTAGGTTAGTGTCTCTGCATAGGCAGAAATCTACCGAAATTTTTAGGGGGCTAATAAACAACAAATAAATAATATAACCACACATATAAGATGTTATAAATAGAAACATAATATATAATTTAAAACATATATATATATATATATATATTTAAATACTTATATAGTTTTTATCAAATTTTCAAATTAATTAAGTTATTTTAATATTATTGTTCTGTTTTTTTTTTTTAAAAAAAAACTTTTCAATGATGTTATTGTTGTTAATAGTTTTTGTTAGTTGGCTTTCAATATGTAATATAGAGAGTGTGTTAAAATGATTTTGAAGCATTGAACTTCTTAATCAGTTTTTTTATGTCTCATAGCTAAAAAGTTTGGCTCACATGAAGCAGAACTAATAGGGAAAATTAAGGTCACTTGTAGTAATTTGAACAAATTAGGATACACAATTTTTGTAATGTTTAATATCAATTGTTTTTGTGTAATTTCAATTTTTCTACTAATACTTGTAGTGTAGTTCTTCACTACAGTAATTTCTGATTTCAGGTCACAAGAATTAGAAATACCTTATAAATGCTGAAATATAACTTTTGAATTATAATGTGATTAATGGTTATTAGTAAATTAAATATCACCTGGTAGTGTTTAATAAAAAAAGTACTTTCATTAAAATTTAATTTTAAAAAGTTGTCTACAGCAACGGCTATTTGTAAACTTTCAGCAGAAAATCACTTATTCAAGTTTATAATAACCGTATTCATAATTTTGAAATAAGCAGTAACTTTATAGTTATTATAAACCTCATTTGTATTAATTTCAGTTTCAAAATCTGTAGTTGGTAATATAGTTGATAATATAAAATCATTAAGTTGTTTTTGCTCACATTTATAGCTGAAATTTTAGAGCTGAAAATAATAAATTAAATAGAAAAATTAACTTCTTCGAACATTGAATAAAATATCTACTTTGTTCGAGTTCTGAATCAAGTGAAATATTATGTTTTACAGCAAAACTTTGGATGCTTAACCAAATTTCATTATAACTCTCATTTGATTTGGCATTTTTGAAAGTAATCATGACACTGTCTATTAACGAACTTGCTTTGCCTAAAGTGACAGTTTTGTCTTGGAACATATTACATAAAATATTAATTGTTGACAATACATTATGTAATATAAATAAATAAATAAATAAATAATAAAAGACTTCTTGGTAATTTTTGAAAGAATCTCTAGAGAATTTATGTAATATTAATAATCTAAAATAAGTTCTTAAAATTAAAAGTATATACTAAACTATATACTATACTAACCTATTACATCGTTTATATCTTTATAAAATATAATATAATTAATTAAAATATGACAAATATTTAAGGGGGCTAGGCCCCCTTCAGCCCCCCCCCCCCCCATTTTCTGAAAATGTGACACTGCAAATCCAACGTTGCATATATAGCGTGTAGGAAAGACTTTTCTCTGAATTCTCGATTATTCTTTTACCACGTGAGTTCTCCAAATAGATTATAGGTGCCATTTCAAGTGTTTCAACTATAGGGTCGATATTATAATATATGACAAAGTTTGTATAGGAAATAATAATAATTACATGATATAAACAATTTTAATTAGATTTCCATCAATATTATGGAACCTAAATAAAAGTAGTTTTAATAATATGCTATTTCCATCTCAGTGATTTACTATAAATAAAAATAAGCTCAGATTTTTTGACATTTTTATAAATATTTCTTTTTTAACAAATGTAGTTAATATACTGTATTTAAGACGATCGCAGTATTAAAATATAAAGTATTAAATAAACTTTAAACATGTATTACTTTATTTGTATAATTTGTATTATAGTTATACCTTACTAATACTAATTTATATTATTTATATTTCCGCTAACCATAATATAATAATTTCATTCAATACATGTTACTTATTTTTTTCTCAATTAAAATAAATCAATCTGATATAAAATAATCATTAACGAATATGTAAATGTACTAGTTTGTAAAAAATATTAATATCCAGTTTCAGTATTTCGGAGATAAATTTGTTATTATGGATAAATAATAAATAAAATTACTAACACTAAATATTGCACTATTTTATGATTCAGGGTGATCGCATTATTTTTCGAATTATATAAACATATAATTATAATTATACATAACTTTTTGATGCTATCTATTATTTTCATAACATAATTTATTAGATAATATAGGTACATTTGTTATCTGTACCTACACATTAAAATATAATACATAATTAAAACAAATTTAATCGATTTATTTATTCAAATTGTTTTTATATCCTTTTAATAATGTATTGATTTTATTTCCAATATATATAAATGTTTATTATATATAATTATAAAAAAAAATGACGTAGGTATATTGCTAATAATAATATAATATTTAATATATTATGACTTAAATCACATTATCTAAGTTTTTTTTATTACTATTATTTTATATATACAAATTTACCAAGAAATTACAAGGTTAGGACTCGTTCTTTATAAATTTGCTTTTTTGCATTTTATATGTAATGTGGAAAATAAAATAATCATACACGAATTTACTACTCACGAGACAATTGGAATTATTTATTTTAGTAACGTTTAAAATACAATGATGTATCATGTGCATAAAAACTTTAATTATTGTAAATAACAAATAGAATATGTGTATTTTTTTTTTTAAATTGAAGACAATTGGTTTATTCAATTACACGAATATGGTATAAGTATAATGCGGTAACGGTAAGGGTAAGTAAGTATCAAGTTTTATTATTACACGGCTGTATATATAAAAACATTAATATATTAATCAAATATGACCATGGTCTTAATTTTTCAAATAATAATAATTCTAGAATAAAATACCTAAAAACTGACTACTATAGTTATATGTAGTTAGTACCTAAACATATTTATGCGAACGATCATGAATGATTATATATTGCAATATTATATAATAGATATATTATTTAAAAAATTAAAAACTAAATATAACGTTTTTAATTATAGTATAGTTACAAATATAGTACTAGTTAGTATAGTTATAGACTTATAGTGTATAGTGTTTAATTGATATTTGAAATCAATTAAATATGTAAAATATGAATTATAATATTATGAATTTACGACAATAATACATTTATATCATAATATTACAATTATGCTATAATAATATAAAATATCATAAATTCATAACGTTTGAATAGAAAAAATTATGTAATTATAATAATATACGTTTAATTTTTAAATTGAAAAATAGGAATTGTTAAAATATTTAAATAATATCTTAATATGGACCTACTGTTGTATCTATACTATGCTTATAATAAATTATGTATTATACTTAACGATTAACAAATCATAACTAGGTTATTAAAATTATGATTAATATTATTTTGTACAAATCCAATGTTATATAATTATAACAATAAATATTTTAATGGCAATAAATAATAATAATTTAAAATTATACGCCATTATTTTATTTATAACACTGTATTATCAGTTTAATGATGCACAAGTTTATTGAAATATTTAATTACTTGTATATTATATCTACGTGAGAAAGGTTAATAATTATTAATATTACACGTTTCAGTGTTTCACATGAACTGTAATATACATCGTATTTATTATTCAACAAAAATATTAATTTTTTTAATTTTTTAATAGACGGTAAATATTTAAGTTAATAAGTATATGTGCATAAATATAAATCGAGGTACAATAATAATATTATGTGAATAATACCATAATATAGTTATTATAGTTTGGGGTTTGGGACGTTAGCAGTGGGAGAAAATTCAAAATAAATATGAATAAAATAAACGCTTAGGTATAATAACAATATAAATAAATACAAAATGTTTATATAATCGACTATCGACTCAAAAACGGAAAAATATTAAAATGTCATGAGAGCTAACATTTTTAAGATCAATCTAGGCCAATAGATCTTAATTGCTTTATTAACATAACATTATATTATATATTATGTAAAACTTAAATATTTTTTAAGTAGGTTAATAAGATTTTCGTCTATTGCATAATATTATTATAAAGAAATTTCATACATGAGTTTTGTCATTGGCAAAATTTGTTTTTAAAGCTAGGTACATATAAAACACTGCCGTTCACAATATTTTTTAAATAATTATTATTGAAACAATCATCCTAACTTATAAATTATAATTATTGTTTAAACATTGAACATGGATAATTTATAATACTAAGTGTATATCACCGTTACACCGACCTACTCATTTATTTGAATATTTGATTGTTTACACATATAGTAGGAGGTATATCTACCTAGTCACTACGCGCCACACGGAATAGTGAACTATTTATTTGTAACTAATACAATATTATTAAAAATAATTTAGATTGACAATTATTGTAAAAAAACTTATATTTAAACTAATTATAATATCATTTTTTTTTTTTTTTTTTTTTTTTTTTAATTTGTTTATAATTTAATACATATAGGTAAGTTAATAGTTTAATATTAATATTTATAGTTGAAAACAATGAGAAATTATTTAAAGTTTATAGCTAATTATGTTTTTCAGAAATATAAAAACTTATTAATACCCAAATTAAGTTTGTTTTAATTAATTAATTTTTTTAAATATGAAAAAAATAAGTAGATACCTAATTAATATTAATATGTATCAATTTTAGAGTTTAAAGTTAAAATTAATTAATTTTCTAGCTTTTTATCTCGTTTAGCATCGTTAAAACATATAATATACAAACAAATCGACAATATATATAGTTATCTCTATACCTATTACCTAATCAGAGATGTAAAATTACATGTTTTCAATCACTTACTGATAAATTTCAAAAACTTATCACCAAAAGATGTATCAAAAATTGGAAACTTGATTTATGATAAGTACAAGTAATTTATTCTAGAGTATAAAAATAATGTAAAATATTACCGGTTTAATCGATTTAATCAATTTAAACCGATAACTAAATACTAAATTCAATATACTGTTGTAGTACTTTAGTGTTCAGTATATTGTAAAATGTTGTAACTTATATAAAATACTCCTTTGAAGACTTGTATTTCTTGAGTACCTCCACATTTTTATCAGTACCTATTAAGAGAATTATACTCCAGAATAAAAATATAGCAATGAAGACTAAAAATTTAACACAAAATTGTGGGAATCAAATTTTTAAAAATGATTTGGAATTATTGTTTTTTCATCTATGATCATTCAATAGGTAGTGTTAAAATATTATAATCATTAACAAAACATTTTTATTGAATGTATTTTATCTTAGATTTTAGAGTTTCAAAATTAAAAAAAAACTATTCAAAATATTACGACTTTATCTAGTTTTTGAGTATTATAAACAATATTTTTTTTGCAAATGCTTCGTTATGTATTTAGCTTCTGTTTCCTATTATTATTTATAAGTTCATGCGCTTAGATGTTCCGTCTGTATGCACTGTGGAGCTATGACAATTCGTTCAAATCCTATTAAAATATTAAATTAAAACTAAAAAAATATGAAATTGATAATGATTGCAAAATATATAACATTATTATGTAATATATTATTAAAAACTTTTAATTCAACAGACCTTGAAACGTTTCAATTTTCATGAAAAATGTTCAAACTTTTTAATTACTCACTTCTCTGTACGTACATACAAATAGTGAAAATACTAATCTAATATATAATAAACATAAAAATAGTTAAATTTTTCGTAATTTTATATGTATAAAAAAATCTAACTTATCGTAAAAACAATTCATTTTAATTGAATAGGTATATTTAGATAATAAATTTGTACCTCTTAAGTTTAAAATTAAAAGGTTTTGTATGATAAAAATATGTATATTATACATAATTCTTATGTTGTTGAGTAAAAAAATATATTGTTGATCATGTCATAGCCTATTTTGTCATCACAAATTATTTCGATAATAATTAATAATGTGTATTATGTACAATACATTATGACGTGCAAAATATGGGTAGAAAAACCTATACTTCAATATAAGATATAAAAAATGACATTTATTAAAATGGCGACGACGTGTGTTTATTAATTAAATTACAACAAAATCACATTATCATATCAGGTAACGCATTGGTACCCGTATCAATATTAGTTAGGTATAATTGTAATTGATTAACGAAATTCGATTAGGTATTATGCATATAGGCATTATGAATTTTAATAATATATTTTACAATGACGTATTTACCATATTATAATTGGGCAAACTACGAGCTACGAGTATGACTTTTACGTTTTAGGTGTTCATATTTCATGATGATGATGATGATGGTGATGATTGTGTTACTTTCGATAAGCCAAATGCGTTATGTGGTCATTAATTTCATTATGAATATATTATATGTGTTTTTTAAGATAATACGTACTGATAGGTTAGGTACCTATTTAATAAGTAATAATAAGTATAATTTGGTATATTTCTTTAAATAAATATTTAAAACGTCTTATTTAAACTAAATTAATGGTATTAGAATGCATTAAACAATTTCAGAAAATTATAGTAAAGTACCAATCTAAATATTTTATTAAACGTTTGAAAATTTAGAAAACATAGATACATTCTAAATAGCCCAATTGTTCATTAATTAAACTATTAATAAAATTAACAATATATAATATTCTACTGTATACGCAATATAATCATTGATTACATATAATTACTTGTAAATGCGTAAAAAGTGCAATAGAAAAGATAGGAATGATAGGATATACCTATCTACAATATACTTGAAATAAAGTTATTATTATTAATTACACAATTAAATTAATAGTATATGATTTTATTGAAAAAAAAAGACAATTTTATATAATATATTGTCCACAAAAATATACACGTGTAATTTTATAGAAGATGTATGAACATACAATCAGGAATAAATGGGTATAATATATTATGTATTATTGTCACCAAATTGTTTCAACATTTGTAGTCAACATAAATAAAACACAATATAGATATACCAATTTATATGTTTAATAATAGATAATAATAAAAATAATATAATTATATAATAATCATAATGAACGTAAGATTGTTAATGAATCAAATATTAATTATAAATATTTTTTACTGAATGTAAAATATAAATTTACTTACTCCTACTAAAAACGATAACGCAACACAAACATCTGTTGGCTAGTTCGATTGTATTCTTATTATTGTTTCTCGATAAATTTATTGACTATCTGCTACACTAGTGTAATTATGTAATACATATTATTATTTATTTAATATTTATTATGTACACTGTTTAATTTTAAACATTAAAAAATATTAACAATATATATATTTTCTCCGTTCCATAAAACAAGCCGTGTAATGTTGTTTACACGACTTTTTAATATTTTTGATATAAATTACAGCCTACAAGTTTTGATTATTGCTACAGGCAAAATACGTTAAATATTTGGTTGGTAGTGTTTTAGATAAAAAATAAATAAATATTTCCAAAATAATAATATTATCGACTGTCATAACATGATATTAAATCAGTGCTTGAGTTGTAAAAATATAAGGGTTGTTGGATTACCTGTGTTTAGTTTATTAAAGTTAGTTATATTGTGTTAGTTTATTTAAGACACTAAAGTGTATCTAACGTATATTGAACGTTTCAAACGTAGTGAGAAAATTTGTAGGTATACCATATTTGTTTAAATATTGAATTATCAGTTAATAGTAAAAGTCATACTTTGTCATCTTTATCGCGGAATAACTATGAGTTATTTCTCGTGAACATAATTACAATTTCTCCAAATATATATTATAAATATAACCTACATGCTATGTCCACGTTTCCTATCTCTAGAATTCTTCATTGGAACTTTCCTTATTTCCTACTCTTGTAGTGTATAACAGACCATATAAAAATATATATAGTTTCATATAGTCTTATAAGTGTTATAACTTACTACATTCATGGTTCATTATGTTATTCTCCAAAATCCAATTTACCATTATAACTTTTAACTTTACGTTTCCTTTTATTTTTTCAACGACCACTCAGAATTCCGAATTCCGTAAAACAGCCATAAAATATGTTACGGCGTAATGGGTATGCAATTTTAGTCACTTCAATGATATGAATCCGAGATATAAGAAAGTGATCATCCTTATGATATAGATAAACAGATTTGAATATGAATATGTACAATTAACATTTTGTACCTGCATAATATTTTTTGGATTATTTTAATAATATGCTATGACATTTGCATTAATGGAGAGTTATAATTATCGTTAATATTAATTCATAAAAAATAATTACATGACATATTAATAGATATATCTATATAGTTTCATCTGCTCTTGCACTAGTATGCACTGATCATGATTATCAGCAATTATCCGTGAACTGTTAAGTGCAATCTTAGTGCAATAGTGCAGGCTGGTGGAAAACGCTATATAATAGAATTTGATTGTTCGATTGTTTATTCTCTTTGGATATTTTCGAGTTAAGAATGTAATTATAACATTTAAATAAAATCTTATAATTTTTCGATTTATATCCGACACGAACATTAACGTGCGCATAGGGTGTGCTGGGTGGTGTATTTTGCAAATGTAGGAAGACTCAGAACCGCTTTGCTCTGATTGGTTTGTTTTAATTTACCGCGGTTTTGATCGTCAATTTTTATATATTATACATTTTATTTTAGTTTATCACCTTATTTTTTTCATACCTTTTTGTATAGTTTTCGATTAAATTAAATTAAACAATGCTAATATGCTATTACCAATTCGGCGTAGATTTGCATAACAAATCGAGGGATATTTTCGATTTGCTAAGCGAAGCGACGGCGCCGAGGAAAGTCGAACGTAGGGACGAGTTCCGTAGAACTTACCTCGTCTGCGGCGAAACGATCTGTTGTTAGGTCTATGGATTAGAAAATAAGTAAGTTATTAGGTACCTAATTATTTACCTAGTTCATCTTATTCATTCAAATTGTTTAATAAAATGTATGTTATAAGTTATAAGTATAGTTGTTGTTAAGTTTACGTTATGAGTTTATGACTATAATATCAATACATCCAACGAAAAAGGTAACTCTATTTTGTCAATTGTTCAGGAGGAACAAAATAAAATTCAAAGTTAATTTCTTATTCTATTTTTTTACTTTAATATTATTTTATTATCTTTTTGGGATAGATGGATATACAATAATTTTCGTGATCGATGAAGAAAAAAAAAACCTTTATCAGAATACAGTGTTAAAAATCGTAACTCAAAAACGAAAAAAATTGAGTTACTACCTTTTTCGTTGGATGTATCAAATGATTGTATCGTTGTATATAATCAATGATAATACTAATTTATATTTATAATAATATAAATTAATTAAAACATCTAATAATTTCATAGATAATAATGTAGAATATATTAATATAATATATTAGCTGGTATCTATGAGTAATACCATTGATTATAAAATAGACAGACAGCCCACGGCCTAGGGAAATTTGGCTACTAATATTATATTTATACGGATTGCCGAGAGGTGGCGATAATTAATTTTACTTTTTCCTACAATAGTAAATAATATCAGCATTGATTATAAAATAGTCTATTCTAAAATCAATGGTAATATCTATTTATTATTTAACGCGGCAAAACACTAAAATAAAATTGATGAACAAAATCGCGGTAAATTCAAACGAATTAATCATAGCAAAGCGATTCTGAGTGTATTTAAATTGTAAAATACGCTGCCGGGTATGCCTTGGCATCAACTGCTACTATAAATTTAAGGTTTATGGTCACAACATTTGAAAATCTTTGAAATTTAATTACTCGAAAATGAAAAAAAATATTTTATGTTTTATGCCGGAAAGAATTCCACCACCGCTAACTCCTCACCCACTCACCTTACACTCTGCCCCCCCTCACCCACTACCATCCGTCGCCCATCACCCACTCACCCTACCAACCGCCGACCCCTTACACACTCTCCCTACCCAACGCCACCACTACACCCACTCCCCTACCAACCACCACCCCCTCACCCTATCCACCGCCATCCCCTTACCCACTCCCTCTATAAACCACCACCCCCTCATCCTACCCACTGCCATCCCATCACCCACTCCCCTACCAACCACTACTCCCTCACCTACCATCCCCCGCCCGCACCCAGTCCCCCTACCATCCGCCACCCCATAACCCACTCCCCTCATCAGCCGCCATACACACACTAACCAACAAGTTACGTTTAAAACAATACAAAAAAATTATCGACATTGTACATTTTTTTTATAAATTACAAATATAAATATATAATTTTATTCAATACATAATGAATTATTAACATTATGTAATAAAGAAAAAAATTAATTGTAAGTATATAAACAATTTTATACGATAGAATCAATGAAATAATTGCCGCTTCGCGTTCCATTGCGGAGTGTAAACAGTACTGCAATCTTGCGTTGATGGTGGTTCCATGAACTTTAAATTTTAAGATTCGGGACCATCGTTTTCGTCAACAGCCTGAAAGTTAATGATTATATATTAAAATATAATATAATAACATTATTAAAACAAAAAGAATATTAAATAAATAAACAAAAGTATTATTAAATTACCGGCTGCGGTGGTGAGCGTAGTCGTTTATTTAGCTTCAGTGTTTCGAGTTGTGAAAAAGTTAGCGGATTCGACAGGCTGTTACGTAAAATCATTGGCGTTGATGTGCACTGTATCGGGGATAGAGACTTAATAAATCTGGCTGCTCCGGTGTTCTTATAAAATTTCTACAACATAACAATAATGAAAACAATTTATAACTTTTTATTTTATATTATTAACGTTTTTACCCTTGGTAGTGAATTACGAGAAGACACTAGACAGTAAGTGTAAGTTCACATATAAACCACTATATTAACATAATTATTATAATTGCCATGAAGAACCAATCTCCAGTGATAACCGGTCTCAATCATAGACACACAGAAACATTTTTATATAGGTCAATAGATAATATTCATATTGTCTTAACTCAAATATACACTTTTTAACGTCCTGCTTATAATCACAAACAATATTCATCTTAATCATTCATCATATTAATTTTTAAATTAAATTTTAATATTTACTAAAGCATTAACAATTTCTTGTCTCCACCCAAATCATAAGAACCCATGTTTTTATGTACTGCTCCATTCACACATTTTTTCAGATCTACAGACTTCTTAATCTTAAATTGTAAGTTATAATTTTTAAATTTTTTATATTTTTTATATCATTAACACCTATATTTATTTAATACTCTCCACGCAATTACTTTTTTAAATTTCTTGGTCCTAAATATTAAAATATTAATATTTCACTCCCCCTTAATTTTGATATTTAATATAGAATATTTTTAATATAAATTAAATTTTTTATATCTACCTAAATCATAAATACGTCATTATATTGATTTTGGTTGGACAAAATTGTACTTAATAAATTATGAGTTTGATTATGTATGTTTTCACCAGTAGATAACCTTCCACTCGATACGCGTTCCATATTTGCCAAGTCTTGTTCAGTTAAAAGATATGAACCATATGGATTAATATTTACCTGACTCTAATAAAAAATTAAAAAATAAAAACTCACTATTAAATCGGCTGTATAGCTTCTGAGCTATTAAATATATTGGAATCGTCAGGAGTATTTGATCTAGATCCCATCATGAGATGGGAAATTAAAGGATCACTTCCATCACTGTATGTAGGAGAAATACGATATTGCTGTTGAGGAATCTGATAACTATCAATGATAACTACTTTACGAAGAAAAAAAGTTATGAAAGTCTAGTGTACTTCTATCTTAACTCACAGCAGGTGAAGTTACGTCAAGAACGTCTTGGTTTTGAAAAAATGATGTCTAAAATAATTTTAAAAATAAATGTCAAAATCAAATTCATATATGCTTAAAAATATTCTGAATAATAAAAATAAATAAATATTAGGTTTAGGAGAACACGCAGGTACATTAGTCCCATATAGATATTAAAATAAAACATTTAGATAATTTAATTAACTTACTCTTCTAAAAGTAGACATGGTTGCAAACAAATTAATTAAATTTTAATGGATAACAATAAAAATAAATAAATAAGACAAAATAAGTAATTATGAAAATATAATAAAAAATTGCGACAAATTAATATTAAAACCGCGGAAATATAAAAAACGATACTAAACATCAACAAACGAATCGAAGTCTCGACGACGAACTAAGGACTAAGTGGCAAGTGCCACTAGACGACTACTAGAACTCAGATTTTCTGCGCATCATTTTTGCTCATTTTCATTGTCATCCGTTTTGGTTGGTCAATGTAATCGCGTAAAAACCAATCAAATGACATTATAGAATAGAACAATCCCATCTAACTGTTACATAATTAAATTTATGTTCATTTAATACTAATAATAATTGTCTAAAAAAAATCGTACTATCAACTTTAGTATCTTTTCTATAACTATAACTCTATACCTAAGTGTTGGGTTTTCCCATTATAGTTATTTATAAATTGAATTATTGAATAATTATTTTACCTTTTACTACTGTTGTTTTAACAACTATATGCTTCAATGCATATATATACAAAATATAAATTGCATAAATTTAAATACAAATAATACCTAATAATTATTAGTTACATCAATAAGGCTACTTAAAAAATAAAATATTAAAAATATTAAAAACATAAAAAAAACATGATAAAATATAGATAAATAGTTAGGTACCAAATATAATATTATGCAGCATCGCATATGTATTTCGATTAGGTACCGCTATAATATTTTTAATAGATATAGACACTTACCCAGCAGTGCGGTGATGCGTATTTTGAGGGATGTCCGTTATGTGTGAACACAGTGACGTATATCTACAGCTAGAGTTCATGAGATCCGGATCCCTCGAAATTTTTTAACTGTCTGTTAACTTTATTAACCGATATTAATTTTTAAAAAACATTAGTTATAAAGTACGCTTTAGTCGAAATATATTATGTGACCACATGTTTCCTGAGCGCCTGTCTGGACATCCACCGAATTGAAAAAAATTGATATTTTTTAATCTATAATATTATTCAAATTCTTAGTCACATCTACAGACATATACGAAATAAACTGCAAAGTGCAAGTGTTTGGAAAAATAATATAATTATTCTTGAAAATTTATAAAGATTTTATTAAATCAATTAAGCTTGGCCGAGAATGGTTGAAATACGTATTTTAACGCACGGGTTTCCAGGTTCGACTTCTGGAAAAGGTAAAAGCCACGAATTTTTTGCGTTTCTGGACTTTGGAATAAGCCGGCCATCAATTCCAGCAAAGCCTAAGTATTTATTGTTGTTCCTTCATGTTCTTAAACCAATTGTATAGTTTCAAATTAGTAGAGAATGGATTTTTTTGTCGAATTAAACTATTTTATGTATCAAAAAAAAATTTATGTAGGTGCCCATCAAGAATCAAGAGATAAAAAGTTAATGATGCGGTATTTGGTTAAAATATTGTTTTATTGTAAATATATTTTTGTAATTTAATATGCCTTGTAACACTCGAAGTGTAATTGTCTAAAAAAAATTGTACTATGAACTTTAGAATTTTTTTTATAACTCTATACCTAAATGTTGGGATTTCCCATTATAGTTATTTATAAATTGAATTATTGAATAATTATTTTGCCTTTTACTATTGTTGTTTTAATAACTATACCTATATGCTTCAATGCATATATGTATAAATACAAAATAAAAAAATATCTATTACATAGATGTAAATACAAATAATACCTAATAATTAATAAATGGTGGAAATGAACAATCCATAGGTACAGAAGAGCAGGAACTATTTTTCTTGTGGGGGGGCAAGTAAAATCATGATATATAGTATATTAAAATAAAATACAAATACTTATTGATTTTTATAAAATAGGTTTAATTACTGTTTTGTAGATTAAACTAATAGTCTTTACCTAATTTAATTTTGAATATAAAATTAAAAACAATTTTAATGTTTTACATTTTTCAATTTTATTTGTTATACAACTTTTCAAAATTTATTTTATTACATATTATATTATATAAATATTAAAAATAATAAAAACGTAATTTAAATTTAAACTATAACTCTAAAATGTTAAAGTATTAAGTGTATAGCTATGATGACAAATTTTCAGGGGGGGCAAAATCATAATTTGCTCCCTGACATATTTAACGGGTGGGTCAAATGCCCTCTCTGCCCCCCCTCCCCCAGCTCCGGCGCCACTGCGTAGGTATATGATAAACATTGATTCCCAAATGATATACCACTATGATTATCGAACTGTAGGGTATACTATAGGATAATATTATTATCAATCAATGTTAGATAGAAAAAATAACAACAGGCTTATAAATTATAATTATCTTTATTAAAAAAATTATACATATTAGATATTATTATTAAACCATTTTTTTAATACAAAAATGTTATAAAATATACATTGTGTATAATGTTTATCTTTATGAAAAATACAACATGGTAGATTATCTTCACACAATTCAGCCTGACGAGGACAATCCAGATCTTCAAGATTTACAACGTTAATGTGCGGGATAAAATGTTTGATAATTGTTTCTGTTCGCCTTACATATATGGAGTCGAATGTAAACGAGTTTAAAATCTTGTTAATTTCTTTATATTTTATATCACCGTACTCTAGTGATAATCCATGATAATTCCTCTCTAACCATTCATTAACACTGCGACTTTTTGCATTTTGTGAATTATCACAGTGTTTGAAAATGTAATGTTGAGTGGCCATTGATTCTATACCGGCTATGGAGAGCTCTTTTATCAAATATTCATTACCAAATTGATTCGGTGTGGGATTTGAATGTTGATGGAAATAAAATTTTTATAAAAAATGATAAATTTGTCGAATGTATTCCATTAAAACACTTATTCAGGTTTTGTGAGGATTACAACAAATTTTTATTAAACTGCAACCAACAACTAATTTTAAATGGTTCATCGACCGATTTTGATGCTATAGTATGTATCGGCGCCGGAGTTGTTGAAAATTCTGCTAAAAATTTAAAGGTGTCGATTGAATTACATAAAGTTATCTGGAAAATGCCCGTCATTTGAGTGAGTGATAAAGAAAAACTAAAGTTGATTAGAGTGTTGGACTCTAGAAAACCTCTTTCGTATGCGTATAGAACTTGGGATCTTTGCGAATATCCCATTCTACCTCAAAACAGTTCACATTTGTGGACAGTAAAATCGAGCAGTTTATTAGAAAACTAGATTTGTTATTATCGGATTTCAAACAAATCGAAAAACAACTTATTCAAAGAGTCTGCTCAATTCGATAGTTGTCAAATAAAAAACCTTAAGGTGTACTTGAACTCCGAAGTCTTTCCACATGATGATTTCTGTGCAAACTTTACAAACAATTTAACATCTATTCTGTATAAGCCTTATACAGATTTTCAAAAGTCTTGCTACCGCGGTAGAGATCATACCCCAAACCTATACTGTCAAAATATAATTTTCAACAGTCTGCACCGATCATAGTTGTGAATTTATCACGTCAAAATGATAATGTCAAAGCATCGTCTGTCAATTTACGCATAAAATTTGAAACCGAGACATCAATTGCTGAAAAGACCGCTGCATATTGATTATTGTTTGATATTACACGATCAAATTATTTCTTATAACCCGTTTAACGGTGATGTTAGAAAAATGTAAATATTGTAAAATACCATGTATATATAACACTATTTAAATGTAATGTAAATAATTTAATAAATAAAAAAAGATTTTATTTTATAAATAATTGTATATTTATTGCATAAAACTAGATTTTAAATAAGTTTTTAACAAAATTATGTAAATAGTTTTCTTTTTGCTTCCCACCGTGTTGATTGTATAGGAAAATCTTCCTCTGAGTAATTAATTAGTAATTGTTGCATATCGTAGTATGATGGTCCGTTATTTTGATCAATAGCCTAAAATTAAATGAAATATTAAATCAAATCATAAAATTAGTATAAAAATAACCAAATTACCTTTGTTTTTGGTTTTTTCGGTGCGTTAATCAGAAATTCGGATAGCGATGGAGTTAGCGGTGTTGAATAAAATCCTCTATCAGTTACATCAGCTAACTAAAAATAAAATATTATATCAGTTTATTTTATTTTATAGTGGTAAATATTAATTCTTACTTGAGAATTAACCATAGACATCCAGCATTGCGCAATCTCCTCCGCAGCAAATATGACGAATTCCTGAGTGAAATTAGGTTCGGTTTGCTCAATGTTTTGATAATTTAAATCAAAGTGGTTAACTTTTTTTATTTCAGAAATCATTTCCGCCGGAATTTTAACATTTCTGTTTGTGAAAAAGTATGTTGCCAACTGTTTTATTTGATTCATAACTGCTGGTCGTAATTATTCATTTTTTCTGTGAATTTCATCAAATATACAAATTTTTAAATTTTGTAAAGCAAGCAAATCTTCTCGGTTGAGTAATATTCGGCATCCTGTAATAGTTTTTGATTCGATCACAGCCATATTCTCTCCGCGATACAACATTTTTGAAACGCAAATTTCATCGTTTTCCATAAATACTCGAGTGTTTGATTTAACGATAGTTTAAAATATTTTGGAAAGGTGGAAATAGGGTGATAACTAGTAACATCAGAAAGAGAGCTAGATTTAAAAATTGGAGTGATGGACCCATATTTTAATATAGAAGGGAAAATGCCAGATTATAATAATTTATTAAAAACAATTGAAATAGGCCGAACAATAACATCAGTAAGTTTATAAAGAAAATCACCTTGAATACATCTGGTCCAATGGACGGAAGGTTACATTTGAGGCTAAGGCTTTGCAGACAGCATTAGTGGATATACAAACTAGATGTGGAAGAATAAAAGAAGGCAAATTATGATTACTGGGATAAAAAGGAGAAGTAGGAGAAATGGTAAAGTACAATGATGGAAAATATTTAGAGAACAAAATGGCTGCTTCATTGTGTTGGAGCAACTAAAAGGAATAACAGGAGAAATCCGTAATTTACAGACAAACAACTAGACATTGTGCGGATTGTGGATCAGAGATGATGATGGAAAAATCGCAATGGCATTTTTTGTACAGGAATTTACATTTGGCATGGAGAAAAGAGAAATTATGGTAGTCAGATAATGAAAGAAAATATTTGTATTTAAAATTTTTTTCCTAACAAGATCTTTTAAATCATGGATAATCTAAGCTGGAAAAGAAGATGGCCGAAATGTATTTCAAGGGACAAATGAGAGAATAAAATAATCTAAAGCATCAACAAAGGTCGTTGTAGATTCATTGAAATTAATAGAAGAAAAGGTATGCTCCCAGTTAAAGGAATTAATGAAGTCTTTAACGTGAATGTAGTCGGTTTTAGACAATTGAAGTAGGATAAGAATGGATGCGGGGGACGTTATGAAGTAAGCTTGTTCATAAGTTATTAAAAGAGGTGGATGATAAGGATCTAATGGAACAGCAGACTCCAAAGAAAGATGGACAAAGAAAAATTTTTTATTAGCAAAAACTAAATAAAGAAGTGAATTATAGGAATTTATGCTATTTAAATGAAAGAAACCGTGGAGTGAAAAACAGAGAGATTAGAGGCTAGGTTAGGAAAAGGTAAAGCACAAACCATGGTTGTCATTAGACCAAGAAATGTAAGGAAGATTGTAGTCACCACAAAAAATTAGGGAATGGAACTGGTAGTTTTCAACTATAAAATCAAGAGATGAAGTGTGAGATAAATAGAAATCATTGGAACTGGAAGGGGGAATGTAGAGACCACAGATAAAAACATTAAGAGAACCAAGAGAGAAAACAAATAGTTGTTCAATAGGCATAAATGGAACACGAAGAAGAGATGAAGGAATATCATTACGAATTGCTATAAGGACGTTTCCCCCTACGCACAAAGGTACTTGTCAATGGAGAGCCATTACATTGATAGATTGTATAATTAGTTAAGCCAAGTTAGGTTAGGTGTACTTATAACATACAAGAATTAATTAAACATCTGACACATTAGTATATTAATATTCATAGGAACTTCATATACGAGATACAGGCATAGCTCAGCTAATATACGAATCAGCTCTTTCAATAAAAATTAACCAAATTTATGTTATATGTAATAATGATATTGATTTATGCTGAAATAAATAAATTTTTATTTTAATTTTATAAAAACATATTTACCTACTTACGAGATGTACGACCCACCTAGGGTGTATTTTAGTGGGGTGACAAGATGATTGTCCCCTTGGATTTTTATCAAAATCTATGGAGGTGTAGGACTATGATAGCTAATTTTATATAGTTGGGAGGTAAGTGAAGATATTTTATTTTCTTGAAACAGAAATATCATCATGTTTGGAAGGTAATGATTTATCTTCCTTACAACACCTAAAAAGAGAATAAATAAAAAAGCAACACTATTTTCTGATTTTTCAATACAAAATCATTTATTAAATAATGAGTATAAAATATAAAAGCCTAACTTTGGTTTGTTTCCACTAAAATTAAACACAACACATCATAATCTCATTCATAAAAAAAAAAAAATCAAGCATTATTTAAAGTTTGAATAAAATTATTTAAATCATATTCATCATCATAAATTTTGTTATCCCAAAGTTCTGGCAATGTTTCAAGAACAGATTTTATGGAACCACTTGAACTTGGTTTATGTTTTTCTCTTGAAGAGTCATCCAATGAAAATAAATCTAATAACTATAGAAATAATTACAAATAAATATTAATTAAATTAAATTTTGAATAATTACACAAAATAAATAATTACTTTATCAGTTCCCATTGTTTGAAGACTTGAATTTTCTGAAGATATCACTGTATTAGCAGTCTTAAGTTTAAACTTTTGAAAGCTAAAAATTCAAATAAAAGTTAAAATAATAAGTTACTTCATTTTTCTTTATAGTAATATATACTTCATGATCTTTTCTTCTAGTGTTGATCTTGTAATTAAACGGTATACATTGACTACTTTTTTCTGGCCAATACGATGTGCTCGATCCATTGCTTGTAGATCTTTCATAGGACTCCAATCATGTTCTACAAAAATTACCTATAACAGTAAAACATATACATTTTAAGGAAATTGATTAGAAAATAATAAAATATTTTATACTGTATCTGCTCCAGTTAAATTTAGACCCAATCCTCCAACATGAGTAGTCATTATAAGTGTATCAATAGATGGATCAGTATTAAAACGATTAACAAGAGAATACCTTTGAGATGCAGGTACACTGCCATCTAAACGAAGGTAACTTACATTTGGCATGTGTGCTCTATAATATTAAATTATATAATATAATTTTGTATATATATATATAATAATAATAATTTACTTAAAGAGATCATTTTCAATAATATCCAACATGGATTTTAGTTGACAAAATATTAAAGCTCTATGTTGACTTATCACAGATTCATCATTACTTGCCAATCCAATACCACAATCCATTAAAAGCTGTCTAAAATATTAACTCAAATATTAGAACATATATTATTATTCTGTTTAAATATAAAACTATAGATAATTTACTTTAGAGCTGGTAATTTAGCTGCATGTTGAATATCAGTTAGACTAGAATTTGATTCTTTAATTTGTTTAATTATAGAAGAATACTGAGGATGTTGTGCAGTAAGTACTAGTTTAGGATGATTGCATACATTTTGTAAATAATGTAATGCCTGTAACAAAATAGTTTATTTATATTAATTAAACATTTTTATAAAAATGAATAGATTACCTGCAATATATTATTGTTATTTGAAGTATGAGAATCTGAGAATTTTGTATTGGCTAAATGTTTATGCACATGAGTTTTAGAAAAGTCTTCATAAAGTTGTTGTTGAATAGGACTCAAATCACAATAATAATCCTATATATATATATTATGTAATATTAGAATAAAATCACTTTATTTTTATTAAAAAAATTAACATTTTATTTACCTGAGTAATTTTAGGTGGTAAATCATTTAACACATCTTCTTTCATTCTACGTAAAACAAATGGTAAAACTTGACGGTGTAATGCTTCCATTGCCAAAACCCCTATTAAATTAAATCATTTGATAATATAAAATAAAATGTAAACATAACATTTACAGATTTATTAAGAATAATAATCTAATAAAAACATTTTACTAACCAGCTTCCTGTTCTTTGGAAGAACATTTAGCATCACGACTTGCTAAAATTGGTCTACTGTATTTTGCAGCAAATTGTTTTTCCGTACCCAAAAATCCAGGCATTAAAAAATCAAACAATGACCATAACTCTAAGACACTATTTTGGATTGGAGTACCAGATAAAACTAAACGATGATTTGCTTTTAATTGTTTAATTGCTTGACTGGCTTTGGTCTTCCCATTTTTTATAATATGACATTCATCTAATATACAGTAATTAAATTTTATTTTTGAAAAAAATTCTATATCTTTGCGTACAATGTCATAGGAGACCACAAATAAATTATAGTCATCTACACAAACTTGTAATCTGAAACAATGTTAATTTTATACATTTTTAAAATTATATTATATATAAATATGTTGCCAAATTTATGGTAGTTATGTATGTTAAATATTAATGT
The DNA here is from genome assembly GCA_013282895.1 of Eriosoma lanigerum. NCBI lineage: Eukaryota > Metazoa > Arthropoda > Insecta > Hemiptera > Aphididae > Eriosoma > Eriosoma lanigerum. Next base: position 57,329,617 of record CM023358.1, read on the forward strand.
TTACAACGTAATAATTCTATTACTTTTGTCTTTCTGAAGGCAGTCCAGAGTATTGTAATGGTCTCAATATGTCCATTGGTATAAACTTTTTTACCTCATGAAACCAATGTCCAATTAATGTAGGAGGACATATGACTAAAGATGGTAAAGGAACTGAATCTGGACCACCAGTTTCCTATAATTTATACAATATTACCAACCACATAATTAAAGTAAATAAATAATTAACAATTAATTACCTTATATTTCTTATTTTTGTTGTAATGATCACTAGCAAGAATACATAATGACTGTAAAGTTTTTCCTAAGCCCATATCGTCACATAAAATACCATGTAACTTATACTTATTTAGAAAAGCTAACCAATTTACTCCCACTTGTTGATAGGATCTTAATTTAGCATTCATCATTATTGGTATTTTGTAATCATTTATTTGATTAGGATTAAATAGTTGATCTAAAAATTGCCGTTTTGATTGAATTAATGTATTCATATCATCATTTAAATTTGGGGGAACAGGTACACTTCCATCAAGTGGTATTATTTGAATAAGATTTGCAAAACATTGAGAAGCCATTTTACGAACACTTTCTTCTTGATCACTCAAACGACCTATAGTAATGAAACATAATGTACTTACTTAGTAAAGGTTTAAAATTTTGTTTAGATTATTTAAATTAATTATACCTAAAAGTGGAATTATTAATAAGACAATATAAGGAACAATGTCAAATTGAAACTTGTCAACAATACAAACAACTGCTTCAATAGCTCCTTTTCGTTTGATTTCACAATCTGCCGCATCAAGAAGAGGCAAGACTTCTTTTATTACAGCTGTAATTGTATTTACTGAATCTAATTCAACAGATGCAGCTAGGCAGCGAGCAGCAATATGTCTGACAGCTGAATATGGATGAATAAGAAGTTTTATAAAAATTGGCAATAACTCCAGCAACTATAAACAATAATTAGGTTAGTAAATATTATTATTATTATATATTTGCACAATGTGAATTTAAAATTAGACAAACAATTTTAAAAAAAAAATAGAGCTTAAATAATTTAGTCATTATTAACTTATATACTATTAATACCTTTGAAACAAAACATTTGTGGAATTTTGAGGAAACTACTTCAAACACTTGTAAGTTTTTGACGATATCTTGAGCTTCTTCATCTTTTTCTTTTAAGGTATTCATACCTAAAATTATGAAATAAACAAATTTAAATAATAAATAAATTCTTATTGTTTTTATTGTAAGTTAAATTATATATTCATGAGACTTACTAGGATCATTTTCAGGAAATTTTATATTCTTTATACTATTATACACTATTTCAATAAGTCTTGGTTGTTTGCTTTGTAAATGTTCACCAAAATGCAAACAAATAGTTTGTAAAGCATACAATGCCCCTCTTTTTTGAATATTATTTGTCATTTTTTGTTCCTTTAATAAATAATTATAAAATTTGATAAATTTGGTAAAATATTATTAAATATAATTTAATATTAGACACCGGGAAACTTATTATTTATGAAAGTTAAAGTTTTTTCTTGAAATTGGAATGTGTGTCAACAATGGTTTTGACAAACTTGAATTAGTTTTATCTAAGGTTTGAGATCAACAACAAAAATTTAAAATAAAATATTTGAAGAATAAACAATATTTCTTTTATTACTTATAGGTAATTTGATTAAAATATTAAGTAAATAATTAAATTGTATTATTTAAATGCTAATTAGTAATTACTAATAAATTTAAAAATGTATCGAAAGTTAAAAATTAAAAATAATTTATTGAATTTAAAAAATTTAAATTATGAATAATTAATGACCTGATCTTCATTTAGTAGAATTTCTACATTTATATCACAGTGTATTGATGGTCGTCCTGATCCTCGTTGCCCAATACGTTTCATTAGTAATCTTTCAGCATTCTATATAAAATTAATATTTAATATTATTCAATATGTAATACTACATGATATACTAATTTCAATATAAAATTAGAATTATTTGGATTTTTAAATATCTGCTAAATTAATTTTGATTTTAATATCGTTGGACAATAAACAAATTATAATTATAATAATATAATATTAGAAATATATAGAAAATTTACTTTTGTTTAATGAATAATATAATCAAATAGATATATTACTAAATGTTATTTCACAATGGTTTAAGAGGACACCATACCCATATTTGTTGTCTTTGTCTATCCAACAGGAAACATAACAAAATAATAGTCATATAGACTTAAATTGAGGCATTTAAATTAAAAATATAGATTAAATATTTATTACCAAATTAAGAGAGTGGATCATTTTCGAGTAACTCTCGTGGGCTTATGTAAAGTGTCATTTGATAATGAACTTATATTTATTTAAAATATGATACCATTGAAAACAATAATTTTTTTACTGTTAATTGGTTCATTTTTATACCAATAAAATTTATATTAAAATGTATTAACTTCAGTTTTTGTTGATTTATCTTACTTGCAATATTTTTTGGTGTGTAAGAATCAATTGATATTTTATTTGTTCTTCTGTACCCTAAAATAAATAAATAACCAATAAGATTAATTCAAAGAAATAAAACCTCCGATTATTTAATTATACTATAATTCAAAATTCTAGGCTATAATTAAAAACGAATTTCATTAATCAAAAAATATGAAAATATACTTAATAAAGTAAACAAAGAATTGTTTGTTATTTCATTAGATTTATAAAAATAATAAATTAAATTTTAAAGAATTTAACTTATGATTAGTTTTATATAATTGTCTTACTATTTTAGGTGTAAATTCTGGATCAACACATAAGAAAGAGCATAAATTATTAATTATGGTTGTGTTGGGGCATGAAGGGCGATCAACACATAAATCCATCAAAATAGCTAAATGTTCAGAAGACCAACACTAAATAAAATAAAATATATTAGAATAATAATTTAATAATTGTTTAATGATGTAATTATTGCATTGAAAATTAAAATCAATAAGTTCAATAGGCTAATACTATAAAATATTACTTGTAATATTTCATTTGATTCTTTTTTAATAGATTCTATTAATGGTTTAACAATAGGTCGTATTTTTTCTGGTAAACATTGTAACATTGTTAATGCACCTGCCAATGATGCTTTTGTCCTAAATAAATAAATGTATAAAATATTGATAAATAATATACTTTTCAACTTAATATGTATTACTTACGATACAGTTAAAGACATTAGTTCAGAATTTATAAGTTTGTGTGCTTGATTTAAAGTAAGGCGTCTATTTTCAAGTTGTTCAACTATTTTAGGTCTAAGTTTTTGAGATAAAATTAACATGCCAGTTTTTGATCCGGTGAGTAGCTCAATGTGTTCTAAAGTTATAATCTTAAGTAAAACATAAACAACTGTTAATTTCTTCAAATATTATATATATATATATATGTAATTAACAATTGTTATATTTATTTAGTAAATAATTCTCACATAATTTTTTTCTCTAAATAAATTTTAAATTTTGAAATAAACAGAAAATTTTCATCAGATATTAAGTATTGAAATCAGTTTGAATAGTAACTTATATTTGAATTAGATTATAAATAGTGATATAAAAATGGGGTATGCATCGCATACGGACCATGGATTTCAAATTATATTTTATCAAACATTAATTATAAATCTTTTTTCATGAATTTTTAGACAAACTTAAATTTTTGTCATATACATTTTGTTGTAAACTAACAATAAAAACATACAATTGCTAATGAAATTCATAAAAAAAAAAAAAATTATCATTTGTTTTGGTCAAAACTGAAAACAAAAAATAATAATTGTCAAAACTTAGTAATAATATGCAATATAACTGTATGTAATTAAATCATAATTTATATGAATATTTAAATTAATAAAACAAGGTTTTTTATATTTAAAGTATCTATAAAAAGTTAAGGAACTAGGTCCTTTGCTGTATCACCATACTTAAAAACAGTATACCACAGTAAATTATACTATATTATATTGTAGATTAATTTTTAACTACTAGGAATAAGACAATCACATCCATGTTATGGTGGGACATTATAAAATGCATGTTGGTATATCTATAAATTATCACGAACATGCTAACCTAAATGATATTGTCAACTTCCATGAATTATTGAACGCGTATATAAATATATAATACATATAAGCTTTATTTATATCTCCATTTGTTTGACGCATTATGGACTACTTAATGTACAATGTTTATTTAGAATTAGAATTATAACGGATGGTAGATATGATTAAAACATACAACCAGAAGGGTCAACAGAAAGACTAAAGACTACATTAGCGCGAACAACATTAGGACAAATCGATGACTGGTAAACGACGCACTGAGAAGACTACAGACGACTCGTAAACGACATACTAATGAAAACCAAAATTGACTATTGAAGAACAAGTAATATAACACGTCAAATTGTATTTTATTGTAAACTTTTATTTTCTAAGTTAACTGTATTTAAATACATGAGTCTAGTATTTAAATTATTGAGTTTAACTAACTCATTGTGATACGAATCAAGTTGATCTGGTTGGCATACAACATAATGGTAGTTGGTAATCCAAACTAACCTACAAAATTAAATTTGACATATCGAAATATAATAATAATACTAAAAATAAAAGTATAGTGCATTTTTTAGTTTTGTTAACCTTGGCAAAAGATAATTGTGGTATACTATTTACTATTTAGATATACCTATTTGAATTATTTCAAAATTAACTTTCGTTTAATTGTGGTAAAGCAAATTAATTTTTTTATACAAAACTACTTTATAGTTTATATATAATTAATATAATTTAAATATTGAGAAAATTATCTTTGTAAAATATAATTTATGTCCAATTATTTTAAAAGATATTTTTTTTCAAATACTTGACCAACCGATTTCTATATTGCGCAGAAAAAAAAATATGAGATGTGCCAAATAACACTTAAGTATCATTCAGTATCATTAGTATATTTATTTTGACCATAAAGTCACAGACTATATATCATATAGCCCTTTTCATTTAAAAACATCAATGTGCCATAAAAGGCATGCATGATGCAAGTTAGTCATCCCGGATTTAATATTATACTGATATTTATAAAATTGTACACCTACATAAAAATATACATTTGTATAAAATCAATATATTTATCTTGTTTGGTTAAAACCTAAAATGTTAAACTTTTAATTATAACAAACCTGGTTTAATTGTTGCGAGATTGGTAATTTATAATGTCTCAGCGATGCAAGAAAATCATGAGCATCTTGTATAATTTTTGTTATTGAATATGACATTTCATCATAATAAATCATACGATTCATGCAATCTGTTATTTTTTCAGCTAATATTTTTGAAGCTACACTATCTAGTTTTTGTAATTTACACCATTCTGATATCACCATAGAAGCCATTCTTTGTTGCATAGCTAAGTTAGATTCTAGATTACTGATTAATAATTTCGTGTAGCATGTTATAGGTGATTCATCTTCATTTGTATAGCAAACATTAGGCGCTGGTTTAATAATATAACAAGATAATAAACCTAAAAATAAAACAAAATGAAACATATATATAACAATAAATAATAGAAGAGCAAATATAATAATAATAACATACCTAACATTTGTGCACCCAAATATCTTGATTTAATTGAATTTTTTTCTCTTTGGTCTATAGGAATTGCCTCACTTCCACCGATATAATATTTAACATCAATATTTATTTCATTAGCTAGACTAGATATATTATTATCCACCTTTAATTAATTAAATTTTAAATTAGAAAAACGATTTATAATTAATAAAAATAAAAATAATTACTTTATTAGGCTCTGTTGTAATATGTTGAATAATACTAGAGGCATCATAAGGTATTTTTTCTGATTGCATTGTCATTGCTAACCATAATCCTATGTATGGACAAGCAGCATTTAAAAGAGCAGTTAGGCTACTATTAACAATTAAATTAGTCCAAACCTATTAAAATTGAATAAAACAATTTAATCAATATTACATAAATTGTAGTTTTAAGAAATATACTTCTTTTATGTTTTTTTGTATTTCTTGATCTGGTTCAGTCATTGCTCTCTGAAAAATATGTCTCATAGAATCTTGAAGTAATTTTATATCTTCAATACTATCAGAATATGATAGTTGTGGAGTTGAAGTTAATGTCACTAAAGACTTCATAGTGGCTAATCGTACTTGAGTTGAATTATGTGGTAAAAATGACCAAAGTCGAGGTAAAACATGAATAATTGGTTCATTTCTAAAATAATTGTCGACTCTTAGTTGTTGTATATAAATAAAAACATTTAATATAGAACGTACGTTAATAGTTTTCCAGAAGGAAGACTAAATAATGCAGCTAACAAAGTCATAAAGCTATTACAAGATGCAGTTAAATCATCTTGAACAGCTAACATTTGCCATAATATAGATATTATATCAGACACCCACTTTTCATCACATTTAATCATACAGTTAACAACTGGCAATAGAGCAGATGCAGCTACAGCACTGACGTCATCTACAGGATCCATTAGTGCTTTAGATATAAATGGAAATGATAAATGTAATATTTGTTCAATAAGATCCTGAAATATAACATGATTTTGCATTAAGATATGTATATAAAAACAAATACATAAGCTACTGAATTTATTATTTGTTTTATAATTTAATTTATATAATTTATTGCTCATCTAAAATAATAAGAAAAATTAAATTTTTTTAAAATGTGTCGTATCAAAAAATCAAATTATTTTATTTTATTATAAATATCCAATATAAAATACAGTTAGAAAACTAAAAATAAGCTCAATATCCTTGACACTTACTTTCCTAACAATTAGTAAATACTTTAGTCCTAATAATCCACCATGTCTAGTCGTCCAATCTGTGTGTTGGATAAGTTGTATAAGAACATGTACTATATTTAAAACATTTTCTTCAGACATTATTTTAACAACATAACCTAAATTTAATACATATATTTAAATTTTGCATTTTTTAAAACTGGGTATACATGATGTCATGTTCCAGATCAGAGATTGCAATATCTCTACAAAAATTAAAATTTTTGAATGGGGATTTTTAAAATTATTATCTAGGCAATGCGCTGTATTATTTCTATTATTATTTTGGTTTTAACAACTAGTAAAAATATTAAAAATTTTTTTTTTTTTTTTAATTATGTGAAATTTGAAGTTTGCCAGTTTAAAAAGTATATTTTTTTAGAAAATTTTGATGTGTAGACTTCCTAGTTTAATAAAGATGTCAATTTTTACTTTTTAGTAATTGTTTTTATTCATTAGTAACATATTTCTGACACCATATTTTGTAACTATTTAATCTATTATATTGTGGAATGCAAAATTATTATTATTAGTAATAAAGAACTTATTACCGATCTCATAGCTATAACTATTTATATATCATTTACTTATCATAATATTAAATATTGATAAAATGAATTTTATATTCCGCGATATATCAGATTAAATAATTTTACAAAAAATGACGTCAGAAATGATTTTCCCAACAAATTAAACAAATTTTTAAAAATTGATATCTTAATTAAATTAAGAGGTTGGAACATTAAAATTCACATAAAAATATACACTTCAAACTGACCATCTTAAAATTTTACATGACTTGAAATTAAAGTTATTTTTTTACTAGACTTTAAAACTAAAATAGTAATAGAGGTAATATTAGAGCCCATTACCGAAATTAAATTTTTTTGAAAACTGCATACAATTTTTTCAATTTTTCGTGGAGATATTGCAATTAGTAAATAAATCTGGGACACTTTGTATATTACGTGATGAATGTTTATATATACCCAAGGCTTGAGCACATGTTTCTCTAACAGGTGCTACAACTTGATCACCAACAAAATCACCAAAATGATCTAGTGCAAGAACACATAACAATCTTAATCCAACATTTTCCAACCAAGATTGATGATGAGATTCCATCTAAAAATTTTAGTTAAGTTTTAAGTTGGTTTTCAGATAACAAATCTAAACAATATGAATAGATAATAATTAATAGTATCATTATTTGTATTTGTTTTGAAAAAATTAATAAACTTAATAGACATTATAATAATATATACATTATCCATTGTTGTATATAAACATTTTGTCTAAAAAAAAATATCAAGCATCCACACCTAATACTTAATTTTAGATGGTGTTATTGTACTTGTTTTACCACAACTTGTTAATTGTAATGTGTTACATATTCTATAATCTCCATATGGCATAACATTAAATAACATGTTAAGTGATCTGTATTATGGTAATAATTAATATTGTTTGGTATTTTAAATAATATCTATGAGTTATCTACAAAGAGGAAAAAGGGAGTACCAAGAAAGTATATTGAAGTAATTGAAGTATGACAATGACAAGAGTAAAGAGTGTTTGTGGTGAAACAGAAGATTTTAGTATAAGAGTTGATGTGCACCAATGTTCAGCTCTTACCAGTTCTCTTTGGTAATAGATGAAATAACAAAAGATATACAGAGTAAAGTTCTATGATGCATTACAATTACAGTGATGTAGTATTGATGGGAGAGTCCAAAGAAAGTGAATGAGAGACTTGAACAATGGAGAACAGCGTTTAAGGGGAGAGGACTAAGGATTAGTTGGAGTAAAACTGAGGTAATATTGTATGATTTTGAATAAAGTGATCAAGATATTGATAGAGCAAGGCATATAATAAAGATCAATGTATGATGAATGTAGTGGAAATAAGAATGCTTAGATGGATGTGTGGAGTAACTAGAGCGGATAGAATAAGAAATTTATTATTAGGGTAGTGTAGGAATTGCATTAATCGTAGGGAAAATGAGAGAAAATAGGCTGAGATGGTTTGGTCATGTTATGAGAGAGGTTTCAATTTTTCACCATTCAAATATATTATTGAATAAAACAAGAATTTAACATACCTGATCTGATGGTATATTACTAGCTTTACCCGCACCTCCACCATGTTGCTTAATAATTTCACGAATTCCTATTGCAGCACCATGTCGTATTTCCCATTTATTATTAAATAAGTCTTTAAGTAAAGTGTTTACAAATTTCTCAAAAGGCCAATAATTTTCACCCTTAAATAATATAAATAAATACATACTTTAAGACAAAGTAACAAACATAAAAGTAATTTAATATAACACTAGATTTAACATAATAAAAGTATAGAATAATAAAGAATACTTTTTATATTTACCAAAACATTACAATACTATTATTATTTTAATTAATAATTAATAATATAATTAAATTATATTTACCTCTTCATTATTATCGATTAATTTAATTTTTTTACATAAATTTGAAGCATTTGAAGATTCAGTATAATTAGCTTCTAATGATACTGTTCTGACTAGTTTATTTTTATTCAATTCAGAATAAAATGCTTTTCTTTTATCACAATTAGTTTCTCTGGAACTCTTATCAATGTCAGGATCTATTTTAATTATATCACTTAGTTGCCTCTACAAAAATAAAATCAATATAAATCAACATTATGTAAAACATTAATTTTGAACATTTGAATATTAAAATTATATAAATAGATGATCTATAAGAAATAATAATAAAAAATATATTTTTTGGTGATTAATACGAAAAAAAAACTTTAGAATATATGTATATAAATAAATTGTTTATGTGATTAAATTACATTTCATACATTTTAGTTAAAATTTGGTTAATTTTAAATAAATGTACTTTTTAAATTTTTATTATAGATCATTCCTTAATAATCTAGTATACACAATCTATTTAACTATATTTTATACAAATTGTAGATTTAACAAATGATTGATTATTAATACCAATGTTTAATTTGTAATTCTTGTATTGTAGTATACATATATATATATTTTAATGATTACTAACTTTAAAGTTGGGTTTACTAGATGTAGATGAAATTAATATGTCATCAGATGTGATAATATCAGAACCAATAATTTCTAGTCCCAAGGTTTTATTTATCATTTTCTGATGATCTTTAATCATTTTTTCTGCATCTTTAACATAAAAAAAAAAAAAAAAAAAAAAAAAAAAAAACACTAAAATTAGTTTTAATGATAATATTATACAAAATAATTTTTTGTAGCAAAATATTCAGTTATTAATATAAACAAATATTGATATTAAAATTATTTTAAAACTACATTTTATATAGTGTTTCAGTATTTGTCCTTGCCATATTATAATATTTATTATTTATTAACCTTGCCTATAATATAATGTATATTATAAGACCTTTTAAGCATGCCAGAAATATATTTACATATAAGTAGGATAAATTAATAATTTATATTGGAAAACTATATATAACTTTATGTTTATTCAAGATAACTTTGATGTATAATAATAAAATAGATTACATAACATTAAGTAATTAATATTTTCTAATGATTATGGTATAACATAACATAAAAAAAAAAAAAAAAAGATTTCCATATTAACACTGATAAAACACTATGGTAAATGCTAACATTCATAAATTATTATTAATATCAGAATAATAACTCATTCACCTTAGATAGCTGTTTTTAAGTTAGTTAATCAGTAATTCTAAGATATAGATTAAATTAATAAGTATATATAACATAAATATATATATAATAAACATGTTGATAAACAATTATTACTTTTTAAGATACTAAACAGTTATCATTTTTATTTTAATATATCTTTTAAATTAAAATTAAAAAATTCAATAATTCACATTATATTTATTAGGCACTAGTATAAACAAAATTTAAAATTACCACTTTCGGATGTAACTGGAATATCATGCTCAATATCCTGAGAAGCCATTAAAGCACAACAGTTCATAATTGTAGTAAGGTCAAATGTATCGAATGAAAATTTTCCATTGTTTTCTTTTTCATCCACTAACAAATTATTACAAAGTTCTGAAAATAATTATAATATTTATTAATAAAGATATTTCAACACATATCATTGTACGTACCTAATTTAATAGGAGGTAAACCACTAGGACACCATGGGGGGATTTGTTTGATTACAGCTTCAATAGCCTGTGAAGCAGCTATACGAGTTTCCCATGATGAACTATATAAGTATACAGATATACGTTCCAATAAAGGTTCAAGTTTATGGGGATGTAGTCTCACTACTTGCCCAAGTTGATTTGCTGCAGCTTTTCTTGTAACTGGACTACTTCCCGTATCCAACAATATAAAAAGTCTATCTAATCTGTAATAAAATGATAAATAGAAATAATGAATGTAATATTAATCTAATCTACTATCTTTTGGTTCAATATTCTATTAATATTTACTTTATATAATATATAAATTTATTACTACATTAGTACTCATTGTAAAGTATAAACATTATAACTAATTAAAAACAAAAAGAGCTTTTAACCCCATTGAAAGGCAATCTATTGAAGCATATTAAAAAAAAAGTAGAAGGCATTTAGTGAATACCATATTATAATAATTTAAAAATATGTACTGCTTATTAAAAAAAAAAAAAAAAAAAAATGGATTTAATAATTATTATTTTTATTAGACAATTGTTTTCTTTAAATACAATTGCTTAAATACCAACAATACTATGTTTTTATAATAAACCTATATTATTTAAATTTTTTAATTTGATTTGATAAGTGTTTAAAGTATAATAATTAGGACATGGATTTACCTTATTGCTTTAAAAAATCACATTTTTTTTTACTTTTTATTTAAAGTCACTCTATAATTTATTCTAAATACGCCAAAATATTAAGTTAAGATTAAGCTAAGCTGAAGATTATATTTTGAAATACATAATTAATTTGACACTTAAACTTTTATTGTGTTAAAATACAAAAACATGTAAGTACCTAATAAAAATTAACAAAATTACCTAATATTCTTTAAAATTGGTAAAATTGCAAAATTACATTCTTACTTATGAAGTATCTGTTACATGAATAAAATTATAAACAAGGAATGCATTATTCCAGAGCAACTAAAGAAAAATGAACATTGCATTGAAATCAAATAATATATTAAATAAATAAAATTTAGTAATATTATATATTATTTTTAGCAGTAAATATTTTATTAATAAAAAGAAAAAAACAGTGGTATATAGAATACTGAACCACTACAGTTATAACAATAAATAAAATAAATTTAGAATTTTTAATGTTACATTATTTAGGTAATAATAATTACTTTACTTAAATTCAAAACATTTGAAAAAATTAAAAACTTATTTATTTATCTAAGTTATAGAAAAGTTATAATGTTGGTATAAGGTTACAATAATTAATAGTTAATATAAATGTGAAAAATGAATAAATAATTACCTGGATGTCATTTTATTGATAATACCGCAATAATCAAATAACCAACTGAAAAATAAATAAATCTGTAGTATGTATAAAATATTATTGCATTTAATAATTATTATTGACTATAGAAAAATGTATATTTTTAAGTTAATGTAGTAATGTAGATACAATAAATTAATGATAGTTGCTACATGTCTGATGTTATAAATTGTTATTTATTTAATGAAGGAGTACAGTGAAGAAAACAGAATAATTTGTTTCACAAAAAAAAAAAAAAAAAATATAGAAAATGGTTTAGATAAATTAGCAAAAAGCTGATATTAACTTTAATACTAGGAACCAAGAAGAATTAAAATAATAACAGTACTAGGAATTAAAACAAATTATAATTTCAAAATATATATTTATTTAAAATCTAGTAGGTAGGTACGTCCAGATTTATGATGAACACAGTAATTTTATTCTTGATTCTTGTTTAGCCGAATCAGTCAATACTCATCTACCTATCATTATTATTTTGATAATCATAGGAAAGCTAGTTTCTACACATAGCACAATTTTTATTTTGAGAGATGGAAAATTAATATATATCTAAAATCAAAAAAATTTAAACAAGCTTTTAATCCACATCCCAAATATTTGACAGTAATATATTTTTAAAAGGCCAAATTATTCAACAATGACTCTCTAATAAGACGATAAATTGGTATATTATATTTATGCCACCAATTATATAAAAAGTTGTATATAATCTATGTTTAGTAATTGTTAAGTAATTAGTATACTTATTAAAAAAAATATTATTTACAGATTGCAATTTGTATATATAATTATTATCTTATCATTTTAGAATAATAAAATAGATATTGATACTATAATGCAAACATTAAAAATAATTAATAAGTAATTATTAGAAATACAAACCAGTCATATTAAAAAATTGAAATACCTACTTACCTAATATAAATATTTGTTACAATATAACTTGATATAGATATTAATAAATATTTACTTTAACGTTAAAGTTAAAGGATGGTACAAAATGCTTTCAAATGTACTGTATTATTTGTATGTATCACAATCACACTATTAGTGTTCAAAGATTAATTTCCTTTTGATAATTAGTTCAACATTTGTGTGCGCGTATGTTGAACTTTAATTTGGTGGATGGACACGACTTTCAAGTTTAAAATTTGTGATTAAGACCAATAATTGGATTTTGGAAATAAATATCAAATTTTGATGAATAGGTGAGTAGAGTGTAATAAACACTACACACAGTAGTATAATTGTAAACAAAATTATGGTTTCATCGTATTTGTGATTTTTATAATGATGACAATATTATGTGCAGTGTAAGATGAAACTGTGGTAAACACATTCGTGTAAATATTACCACTGATGGATGTTGTGAAACAAGTAGGTAACAATCATGTCATACTTTGAACAATTAAGTAGGTCAAACGAGGTGTTGTACAATATGTATAATATCTGTTACCAGTTACCACACAAATTATGGTTCACCGGAAATAATAATAAATACTAATGTCAAAAAAGGAAAACATTGCCGTCTCGAAAATTATAATGTTAACAACGTGCAAAGAATGTAATAAAATTGTACCTTTATCTTTGTGGACGGCCAGATAGGATAGATTTCTTCAGGATTTAGCGAATCACCTAATGGATGGAAATTGCACGTACATATATTATAGTAATGTGTCCCTAGGATTTCAACACCATTTCACTTGTATTTATATGTCTTGATTCATTTTATTCGCGACGATTTATAATATCGAATGCGTCGAGGGATTACGACCAAACCGTGGCTCGGGTCGATGTGCTTTCTACCAGTCGTAGCGATCGGACCAGAAGACGACGACGATAACCGTAAAAACGTATCTTCGTGGCGGATGATGTCAACAATGACGGCGTTCGAGGTACGCGAAAACGAGACAGTAACAACGGCCATGTCGACCAGACGAAAGTCACATTTATACTGGCGGCCATTACCACGGGGTACGCCGCTTTAACGACCGAATCGAGGTAAATAGACGCGTTTGGCGAATAACTGATCAGCTGATTGTGGCAATGTTCCTTCGACTCTCATGAATTTTAACTCTCGTAATTTTATTACGTGCTTTATAATTATTAATAAATGTCGATGGTTATTGGTATTTTATTGGATTTTTGTATCAAGTCTCAGACAGTAATAACAGTAGGTAGTGTGTAATAATATTGTTTTAATTCTGTAATTTAAAATTTTGCTATTGAATAATAAATGGTAACGTTTGCAATTTTTGCAATTATAGGACGGCCGAAATTATAAGACAGTGTTATTACACAACAGCTGATATTACATAATACAGATAAAACGTAAAATGATAACAAAATAACTCCTTATTTCTAAAATTAACGTAAATGATAGTAATTAAAACTATATCTTATCAATAATTTAAAATATATATTATTACTTAAATTGTTTGTTATTAGTTTTAAATTTTTAAGTTTATTGTAAATTTAGTTAAATTTAGTTAGTAATGTATGGAATACGTAATATTATAATAGCAGTTATATAAAAAATATTGGATATAATCTATGAATATAAAATTATTATATCCATATCCTACATCAGTGGTTAATGATTATGGTTGTATTTTTATTGCTTGGTGCTTGTTACTACTTACTAATATAATTTAAATATTTTAAATAATCATTTCCATTAGCCATACTAAGATATATTACCATATTACTAAGTATTTTTAGCTCCCTATGTAAATTATACATACTTAATATTATTTTATATTTGTTGAAACCAGTTTTTCTTTTAATTTGCTTTACACTTTCATTGAGTTGGGTTAGTCTGAAATATTTTGATCTCCTATCTCTTGTGGAATGACACAAGCTATCTTCATATCACTTCATTCCATTTATCCATCTCTTATTTGGTTTTCCTCTCCCCCTTTAACTTCTACATTAATTTCAATAACAACTTTTGTTTCTGAATTATCTCTTCTCATAATATGTCTAAACCAAACCAAGTCTATTCTCTCATTTTTATTATATACAATTTATGTAATTCTTATATTTCCCTTTATGCATTAATTTCTTATTCTATCCTCTCTAGTAACTTCACACATCCATCTCTTTTACACTCATCCTCCGGAGATTTACTCCATTTTGTTGTTCATTGCTCAACACTCCAATCCATAATTTATAACATTACCAATTAATATAAATTGTTTAGGCAATAGGTACACACATACTGATGAAGTGATGAATGATAAGTGTTATTTCGTGTTATAAAAATAATGCAGAATATACATTGAATATAAGTATATAACAGTTATAATGTATATATTTATTTTTAAAAATTGTCTTCCCCTCTGTAATTGATGTTTGACGTATAGAAATAAAATAAAATAAAAATAATTTTTACCATTTTTGTAACTCAAAATTCTGATCATATGTGTACAGATAATATATATACAGTATACTTATTACTTATGAAATTTATTATAAGCAGAGGACAATATTAGAACTTACGGTTTAAAATTGTTTTGAATTTAAAGTTTACATTGATATCGTAAAAAATGTTCGAGCCACTAAGCTGCTGTATACATAGATACATAGATACATTATTACTTACTTTGGGTTAGAAATTAAAATTTTGTCATTGTGAAAAAAACAACACCAAATGTCATAAAACATATTTTATATACTGTGTAAATATTAATAGTATATATTACTATGAAACTGTTTATATTTTAAGCACAAGAATATAAAAAAAAAATGTTTGTACTTTAATTTAATTAATATGGATTATTACCTGTTTAATAATATACACGATAAATGTATACTGATAAATTCGATTTAGTAAAACGATAAGCGTCTTGTACTGTCTGGTTCGTAGTTAAGTATTAAATTGTAAATTATATCTAAAATTAAAATTGCTATAAGCACAAGTCACGCTACTGTTGACAATCAATCTGCGTGCGTAATCTCAAATTTTTGTTTTTTATCGTATGAGAGTGTACGTGACATTCTGACCAGTGGGCATTGTATAGTTATCCGTTTTAAAATCGCAAATTATAATAATATGATACAAATCGTTAACCTTATTATAATAATATGTACGTTGAATGTAATATAATATTTTTTCATAGGTACTTTGAACATTTTACATTTAAAATGAACAATAGATATTAAATTATTTATTTTTTAAAATTTATTCGTAATACGTATCTATAATATTCAGCAATATATAAAAACACGTCTTGTTAAATTAAATTACAAAGAAATCAAAATTTTTAAAAAATTGTTACATTTTTTTTTTTAAAAATACAGAATTTCCTTATTCAATATTATGAGTGGCGAGTATTATTTAAAGAGTTATAATTATCATACAATCATAAATTATAATATTTTAAAAATATGTATTTTAAATTTAAATTTAAATAAAATAAAATATTATAATACATAGTATAATACTGTTTGACGTAATGGATATGATGTAAATATGTAATGGACGTAATTTTTATCAAGATATTACTTATTTAAATACATATTAGTAGTATATTTAAGTACTTATTTATTCAGATTGCAAATTTTTTTTGTTATTTAAATAATATTCGTACTTGATAATTGCTCTAATATGATTATAAACTATAATGATTAATGAAATTAGTATTTGCGTATAGGTACACCTACTGAAATACTGCATGTTACTTTGCTAATAGAATATGATAAAAAAAATGATCATTTATTGATTTTTTAATTAGTGGAATTCGTAAAACCATAATTACTTTTTACAAACTTAGAGGAATTAGTTTATCTGATAAAATGTAAACCAGTGGAAGTGTCATAACAACTAGTGAACTAGTGTCACAAGTCGGTTGATCTAAGCCTCGTACTTGTGTTGTTGAATGTAAGAATTAAAGACGTATTAATAACAAAATGAACAGACGCAATTTCTAAAAGTTATACGTTGATTTTTATTATTTGAACATTTACAGAACAATGGTAGTTTCCACTTCCATTCATTTCAGTGACATTGTTATTTTTAACTTCGTTTAATGAGTTCAATCCCTTCTATATGAAAATAATGCTTATTTGCAGTTCCTGAATTATGTTTATTACAATTTATTATGACTATTGTATGTTCTAATTCATAATTTGATTCTAATTGTTTAATAAATACTTTATTTCCTAATGTTTTACAATCGATGTACCTACATAATATGTTTATTAATACTTGGTCATATAACACTCCTTGTTAAACAAGGAACTTTCTAACTCATTCTCTCGTGAGTAAGTTTAATAGATCTTTATTGTGAAAACAAATTACACATTTAAATATATTTTAATTAATTACATTTGATTGCTGTTTGGTTAACAATGATTTTATGTAGTTTACGGAATATGTATTTTGTTTTTTGTTTATATAATTTGAAACTTATGTTAGCTAATATAAGTAATTACGTAAACTACTACAAATACTTTTCGGTAATATGTACATTGGATAAATATGTTATCTTAGGAATACTAACATATTTAATATCGCTTATTTATAGTGATGTTTTGATAAATTATTTCTATGGTATACGCAACCCCTAAGAAACTTTAGGGGAGGGATAAACGTCTAAAAATACTCATAGCTCCCTTTAATTTAAAAAAATCTTACAATTCACAAGCTAAGAGTCATTTTTAAAACTGTTTTTTTTATATTAATTTAATGAGAGGCATATTCGCCCCAGCATCACAATTACCGCGGGTAGAGGGTGCAACACATTTTCCAGCAGTGGATTAAAAGCCCAAGAAACAGCCTCCTTTTAATGAAAAGTATAATTTTACTTTTAAAATGAAACCCTAAAATTATAGTTGTGACACTGAGCCCCTTACATTTTATTGCCAATTTCATTACTGTTAAGAGTAGTTGAAATACTTTTTAGAGATGTTTAACATAATAAATAATAATGCTAAAGGGCAAAAATAATATTCAATCGCTTCGTTAAAAATATACACCATATTCAAAATGATATATACCTATACCTATAATATATCACATACAATTAGTCATTAGATAATAATATAGATTTAAAATTATTTCCTTTTTATGTGTTTCAAAATATTAAAAATATTATTAATTTTATATTTTTAACAGATAGGTGGGGTTATACGTGCCTATATGTGCTTAATTTAATTTCTGTGGTGTATGCTAAAGCGCAGTGGTTTCCAAACTGCACCGCGGTGTCCTAATACAATTCGAGCTAATTTAAGGAAACGCTATAACCCTACATAAATGTAAAAAAACTATTTACACTTTAATTTATTTGTTCATTTTTTATTCATGTTTCTCGTGGTATTCACAAAAGGAGATTCTGACTAAATATTTTTATAAGCTCCCGAGGTATGGTCTCATTATCCCCACTAATTTGTTTATAATTATTGCTAATAGTGTGCGTCTTAAAGTATTTTGCATAATTATTTAAAATATAATTAGTAATGGGGTTGTATGGGTGTGTGATTTAGTCTGATTGGTTTCAGTTACATTATACGTTCTTTCCCTTTTGTCTCATTTATGGTTATAAATATCAATCCCAATATATTACATTACTCATTTGAATTAATTTATGAATATTATCTATTATAACTTGCTCAGCGAAATTTTTCTTTGTACATAAATGTATTTTTACTTGTTGTAATTCGTTAAAGAAAACTGACAGTGAAATAATGCTAGAATTCAAATGACCTAATTTAACTGTATTTTTAAATTTTTTTATAAATTTTAAATTAAATTATGAGTTTGAAATAAATGTTTAGTTTCGTTGTTTGTTAATCGCCTTGTCTATGTTATGTACCTACTGTAGTACTGTCGGTTGTACTATCCGTGTATGTTATATATTATGATTAACTTTAACTTGCTTTTCATTTATTTCACTAATTTTTTTTATTAAAAATGAATAATGATCGTTCTAAATAATGATTTTGTCTTTTTATGTCATGAACATATGACGGTGTTGTCATATTAATAAACTGTTGACATAATAGAAATTATATATATGACCAAATTAAAATGTGCTGTATTTTATGTGTGCATTTTTTATGGTTTGTATGGTGTCTTATTGTACTTAGACATTTTTTCTAATAAAAATATCAGGCCTCAAAAAAAAAAAAAACAATTTTAGCTATGACACTGTGTAGTGGTCTCACTACTAAAACAAAATTTTCAAACTTAATGCACAAACGCTTTTAATTTTTGACATGTTATATGTAATTAGTGTTTGAAATATTTCATTTTACTGTGTGTTGATATATTACACAAAATCGTTAAATTAAATTAAATTAAATTTTATTACTTTTAAACACAATTATTTTTAATTAATTACAATATTACTGTACAATTGTAGGTAACACGTATTTTTCATGCGGCGTGGCGCCTTAATACTTAATAGGTCATAAAATCATAATATTATAATCATACATTATTATTATCACAAATCACTATACAATTTTGATATAAACAAATATCCTGCCATTTTGAAAGATAATGTGAACTTATATAAATACCAATTTAATAATATTATATTATTATACATTAATTTATAATAACTCATTACTCATTAGTTATTACCTAGTCATTATTTATTACATTATTATAGTCATTATATTATAATTTATCGTTTTTCTTCTATATTTTTATTTATTAATTTTTTTCTATTTTTGTCATAAAGTAAGACAATCATGTTTTCCTGGATAATATTATTATTTGTCATGGGGATTAGAAGCAGTCATTTATTAAGGGGTTATGTTTAGGCAATTTTCTGTTTTGTTTATGTTACAAGGTGTGTTTGTGTGAAACGTAAATGATCGTTAGTGTGCGTAAGATCCCGGAACTTGGCAATTTTATTATCATAATCGAGACTAAATATTGTATTGATATTTTAGGAAATAATAATAATTAGTTACATGTGTCAAAAATGAATCATTTGTGATAAACCTAAACTAAATCCATGCCTAAATCTATAATAATCATATTATTTCTTATTATTTTTCACATTCATCTGTCAACCTTATGTGATTTATTATATTGTTTTCTTGTACATTTAATATGTGTTTTATTTATTATGTGATACCATTCTATTCTATAATCAATGGTATTTTATTTAAATAGTATATATTATATATTATGGGTATATAAATTATACATGTTATACACATTGTACTTCATTATATTGTTTGATATCCCAGATGGTATAATATTCCAAATTATACCAAATACTATAAATGATCGTTTATAGTATTTGAATATATTGAGTATTAATTTTGTTTTTACTATTATTAAAATAAATATATTAAAAATAAGCTGAAACCTGATGGTTTTAACCTCATTTAAACCCCTGATTTTGGGGAGCCTAGAAGTGTTTTTAAGGAGGGTTAAGCACCCCAGGCACTCTCCGATCACTACTTATGGACAGCCATGTTCCAAAGGACTCTTCTCCAAAAATGACTTAACATTGTAATATATTAGAATATTGGTATTTGTAATAATAAATGAGACAGAAGAAGAAGAGCGCAATAAGACTAAACCAATCAAATTATATCATACACCCATAAACCCCCACTACTAATTATATCTTAAATAATTATGAAAGTAAAAGTAAATAAAATTAAAAAAAAAAAATATATAAAAAATAACAATAATAATAAATAGATAAAAAAAAAAAAAAATATTAATACAACTTATATAATAGCTACAATACGTAGTCAAAAACATAAAAAATAACAAACAATGCAAAATAAACACATCATTATAACAATACACACTATAATCTCAATACTCATAAACAACATAACTGCATTCATCGCTTATGACTACAATGGATCACATTTAAACATAACCGCATTCAACACACTAAACATAGAATACTGTAAATCACCAATACCCTTGAAAATAGAAAAAATACCCGTAATTAAACTACTCCAAAAATCAGAAATAAAAGTTATAAAATTTCAAGCATGTCATATAATAGCTGACTATTTAATAACGAGATGTTCGACATTTGAAAATGCTCAAATAGTCGAGAACGAATTTTACACAGAACTTATTGAAACTGGCGCTACTTCATGTATAAACGCACACAAACAATTATCATACAAACCTTCTGAAGGCAACACAGTATCCGACATAAAAATAAATCAAACAATGTACTATTCGACTATTATAAAAGGGAAAGCAGACCATAACGGGAACTGTAAAGGTGATGATTATAAAATAAACAAGTTAGATCTAAAAAATGTTGTGGTCCAAGTCAAATATAAAATAACATTATCTGAAGGCACAGCAACGGCCAACACTAATGAAAATATTCTCACATTACCGACAGGAATAAATTAATAAATAAAATTATCTGACTCATACGGAATAGATCTACACAAAGGAGAAATCGTATGGGATAGTCATAAAGATACAGATTGTGTTCAGTTTACGACTATGATACCATTTATGAGGGCCAGGCGTCACTAATAATATCAACAACATCAATCAATTCAACGACAGAATTACGAACATTCTTAGTTGAATCTGACAGAATTGCGTTCGCACTAAAACATATAAGTACAGGATATGCATGTAAAGCCGGGATCCCACGGCGCGTGGCTCGTGGCGTGGCGCGGAACTCGTCTGCTATACCAAGCCTAGAGACGAGCCGAGCCTACACACCAACACGACGATCCCACGGCCTGTAGCTCGGCATGTCTCTAGAGCTCGGCATTATTTTCCGATCCATTCCGAGTCCTTCTCTCGTCGACGCTAGTACTGTGTTTTAAATCTATATTTTTGCTGAATATGGATGACCAAGAAGAAATTGCTAATCCCGAACCAGTTTTTTTACTTGCCTTAACTCTGTTGAAGAGTTTCCTGAATGTGGCCATCAACGAATCTTTTTTCTTCTTTAAGTCACTGATGGAATATGGTACGCTGAGATTTTTTGAAATATTTTCCCACGAATCATGTACGGAATTACGAATTTTGTGTTGTGAGTGTTTTGGGTTCCAGATACACGGTTCTTGTTCGTACAGATCAAGAAATTCCAAGATCAGTTCATTTGACCATTCCATGTTTTTTTACAACTAAATTAATAAAAATATTCGGAAAAATTGTGAAAATACACACGAGTCCGTGGGATAGCGTTGGACCGATTTCACGAGCCGAGCAACGAGCGCTAATGAATTCCTTTGACTCGGGTACTAAAAACCGACAATTTTCGGATAGATACGAGCCGCGCCGACCAACACCAGTCCCACGGCGCGTGAACAGTACCGCGCTATACCACGCCACGCGCCGCGCCACGAGCCACGTGCCATGGGATCCCGGCTTAATATACCCATTATTATAACAGAGCATCCACGATTGGTCATACTTATAGAACCAATGTTTATATCATATTTGTTGTATACCGGTTTAATATTGTACATATGTTATACGTTAATATTAGTGCGGTTGTCAATTTGTAATTATAGAAAAACCCGCAACCGTCGCTGCGATTACATTGTACAATAAAATCAAACCACCGTGTTGTGAAGTTTAACCTTCATAAGACCATAACACCATAAGATAAAACATGGCGCAGTCGGTACGATGTGATACGACACGATACAATACGAAGTGAATCGGCACGATATTATAAATTTTGATTAATATTTTATTTTTTATTTTTCTTTGAACCATGGAGTATAATAAACCTGATGCCCTCAACTTATCTGGTAATCTTGCGGAAAACTGGCGAGTTTTTCGAGAGGCATTTGAAATTTATTTGGAGGCGTCTGGTTTGACAACTACGTCAAACAAGCGTCAAGTGGCAATATTGTTGAACCTTGTTGGTAAAGATGGTCTAGACAGGTATAACACTTTTACTTTTGCAAATGAAGACGAGAAAAGAAAAATTGAGTCTGTATTAACAGCGTTTGAAAATTACTGTAACTCGAAAAAGAATATTCTACACTCCAGGTACTTATTTTATAAGCGAGTTCAAAAAGACAATGAGTCTATTGAAGAGTTTTTGGCGGCATGTCGTGGATTAATTAATGATTGTGAGTTTAAGTCAAAAGAAGAAATTTTACGTGACAAAATTGTGTTGGACACAAAGGATGGTGATACTCGTGACAAACTAATTAAGCAAGCTGATGTCACACTGGAAACTGCGATTGAAATTTTACGGATTGCTGAAATACAAAGGAGGGAGCTGAATCAAATGAAGGACAATGGTGACAAGGGAAGTGAAGTTTATACAGTTCATTCTAAGAGATGTGGTGACAAACGGTCATATGAGCAACGGCAACAAGTGATAAAGAAATGGAATAACAGTAACAATGGACACAGTGGTCGAGGAAGAAAATATGGTGAACAGGTGCACAGTAACAGTATCAATAATTCTGGTAAATGTTCTAATCGTTTTATAAAAAAAAATAATAATGTTTCGCGGTCCGATAATTTATGTAAATTTTGTAATTTTATACACGAGAAAGGTAAATGTCCTGCCTATGGCAAAAAATGTTTAAATTGCAACAAACCTAATCATTTTAGAAATGTTTGTAAAACAGAGGTTAGGCTTATTGAGCAATTAGATAATTCTAATGATAGTACTTATTTTTGTTCAACTGTACACACAGTTAATACTTTTGCTATTTCCTGGGCTGAAACGATATATGTCGAAAACGAAAAAATTAGTTTCAAATTAGATACTGGCTCCGACGTAAATTTATTACCTCTGCATGATTTTAATTTAATAAAGAGTAATATGTCTTATAGAATAGAAGATTTATTAGTTGATAAACAACCGATAAAATTACAATCTTATGGTGGCAGTAAAATTAATACTTATTTTACAGTTAATTTGAAAGTAAAATTAAATGGGAGAGAATATACTTTGTGTTTTGTAGTTGTGGAAAACCACTGCAGACCAATATTAGGACTACAAAGTTGTATCGAGCTAGGACTTATTAATAGAGTAGATAAGATTGATAGAGTATTGAGTATAAATGACGTGTTTAAGAATTACAAATCAGTTTTTATGGGTCTTGGTAATTTCCCTACTGAATACAATATAAAACTTAAGCCTAATGCATCTCCTGTTACAAATGTCCCGCATAGAGTTCCGATAAATATACGTGAAAGATTGAAAATTGAACTAGATCGTTTAGTGAAAGAAAAAATTATCACAGAAATTTATGAGCCGACTGAGTGGGTAAATCGATTAGTTATTGTTGAAAAGAAAAATGGGAAAATGAGATTATGTTTAGATCCGCGTGATTTGAACGAGAATATCATTCGTGAGTATTGTGTTATTCCAACATTATCTGATTTGTCTGCAAAATTAAAAAATGCGAAAATATTTTCGGTACTGGATCTAAAGGATGGATTTTGGCAAATACGATTAGATAATGAAAGTTCGAAATTATGTACTTTCGGTACTATGTTTGGTACTTACTGTTTTAAAAGACTTCCTTTTGGAATTAATAATGCAGCTGAAATTTGTCAAAAATGGAATATGAAAATTTTCGGAAATATAGAAAATGTATTTATCTATCTTGACGATATACTAATTTTTGGTGATACGGAATTACAGCATGATTTAGCACTACAACAAGTTTTAGATGTAGCTATAAAATATAATATTAAATTTAATAAAGATAAAATCCAATTTAAAGTCAATAAGGTCAAATATTTAGGACATGTATTTTCTGAAGAGGGTATGCAAATGGACGAAGATCGAGTTAAGTCTATTTTTGAGTATGAAATACCAAAATGTGTAAAAGATTTACAGAGGTTTCTTGGTATGATTAATTATGTAGGAAATTTCATTCCCAACTTGGCAATGTTAACAAAACCACTTAGAGACCTTCTTAAAAGAAACAATGAATTTGTATGGACATCAGTGCATGATGAATGTATAATTAAACTTAAAACTCTAATAGCTAGTCCATCCGTACTTAGGAATTATGACAATACAAAAGAAGTAGTTATTCAAACAGATAGTAGCAAATTTGCTATCGGTTGTGTATTATTACAAGAGGGCAAACCAGTTTGTTTTAAATCAAAAAGTTTAACTGATACTGAGATTAATTACGGTCAGATAGATAAAGAATTTTTATCGATACTATTTTCTTGTAAAATATTCCACCATTATATTTATGGCAGACGGGTAACTATACAAACTGATCATTTACCTCTTATCTCTTTAATGAATAAGAAGATAAATGATATATCATCAAAAAGACTGCAATGTATCAGAGTTAAATTGGCCCGATATGACATTAATTTAATACATATACCCGGCAAAAAAATGTTTATTGCAGATGCATTAAGTAGAGCGTGTAATAAATCAGCCGATAATGAAGTAGATATAGATGTATCAGATGTTGTTCATTCTATAAATATATCGGATAATATTCGTAATGAATTTGAACGTGAAACACAAAATGACGATTTGTTAAAACAGCTAATTTTTATGGTTAAGGAAGGCTGGCCAATGAAACAAAATAAAATTCCGATTAATTTGAAACCATTTTATAATATGCGTTTACAAATATCATTTGATAATAATCTATTGTTTTTAAATGAAAGAGTTTTTGTTCCCAAATCACTACAAAAAAAGATTTTGTTTAAATTACATGAAGCGCATTTAGGTATTTGTAAGACCAAAGCTAGAGCCCGATCACTATTCTATTGGAGGGGAATAGATCGAGATATTGAGGATTATATTAGTAATTGTAAAGTATGTGAAAAGTTTAGAAAAGAGAATGTAAAAGATCCGATGATATGTCAGGAAATTCCAGATTTACCTTTTAAAAAAGTTGCATGTGATATTTTATATTTTGGAAAACAAGCTTACTTAGTGTTGATGGATTATTATTCAGGGTGGCTAGAGTTATGCATGTTAAGTTCGAAAACAGCATCTCAAATAATTAAAATTCTAAAATTAATATTTTCTACTCATGGCATACCCGAACAATTAATTGCTGATAATATGCCATTCAATTCTAAAGAGTTTTTAGATTTCAGTAATAATTGGGATTTTAATATAATCACATCAAGTCCGAGATATCCAAAATCAAACGGCCTTGCTGAGAAAGGTGTTGGAATTGCTAAATCAATGTTACGAAGGGCACAAGAGAGCAATGTTGATATAGAAGTTATGTTATTAGAGTATAGAAGTAGTATAGTAATTGGTTCAAAGTTTTCCCCCGCACAACTACTAATGAGTCGTTCACTAAGAACAAAAATCCCTGTGTTTAATACTACATTGAAACCAGCGTTAATAAATGACTTTAAATTATTTCGAGAAAATAAAAATATTAAAGTAAAAGCGTACTATGACAAAACTGCTAAAAAGAAAAAATACACTGATTTTCAAGCTGGTCAAAATATTATGTTTAGAGATTTAAATACTAAAATGTGGAAGCCAGGTAAAATAATTAATAAATTCGACACTCCTAGATCGTATATTTTTAGTGATAATACGGGTCATAATAAGCGTCGTAATATTGTTCATTTGCGGCCAGCGGGAAAAGAGCAAAATGTTAACGGTGATAGTGAATATAATTATAGTAATAATTGCAATTCCAATAAATGGATACGGAAACGTAGTATTAAAACCCCCATTAAACTTAATTTGTAAAATATAATATATTTAAATATGTAATCTTTTTTTGAATTATTAAATTGTTTGTAAAATTATGTTTTCTTTTTATATAATGTATTAATGTACTATGTATTAACATTGTATTAATTTATGTTTATTTTTTTAACTTAAAAAGGGAAGATGTTGTATACCGGTTTAATATTGTACATATGTTATACGTTAATATTAGTGCGGTTGTCAATTTGTAATTATAGAAAAACCCGCAACCGTCGCTGCGATTACATTGTACAATAAAATTAAGTTCAGTTAAAATCAAACCACCGTGTTGTGAAGTTTAACCTTCATAAGACCATAAGATAAAACAATATTTCCACACTAAACCTAT
Organism: Eriosoma lanigerum; assembly: GCA_013282895.1. Lineage (NCBI taxonomy): Eukaryota > Metazoa > Arthropoda > Insecta > Hemiptera > Aphididae > Eriosoma > Eriosoma lanigerum. The sequence goes on from CM023358.1 coordinate 57,357,023, forward strand.
ATCTACATTTAACACAGACCTCATGGCTTATATTAATACAAAATTTGTATATATTGAAAACATACTAAACAATAACAATAACTTCAATGTACTTAGACATAATAAATAAACAATGTAATCAAGAACGAAAAATACTCCTTCAAAAATTCTCAATAGCTTCTTATAGTCTATCAGAATTTGCATATATTATGGAAGTAGGCCCAGGATACACAGCACTAAAATCAGGTGAAATAGTTTACCTAATAAAATGTAAACCAGTGGAAGTAACACTTACTAGAAATAATGCATTTTTTCAAGAATTACCCGTAGAAATTAACAATCAAACTATGTTTATGTCACCTAAAACACACACCCTGCAAAAATATGGCACAGAAATAGACTGTAATGATATTTTACCATCCGCATACTTCATGGAAGGGGAATGGATAAGTATGTCACCAAATCCACGAGAATTACCCAGATCATCACAAAAATTAAAACCGGAAACAATTTGGACATGGTCATACAAAAGTCCCAAACATTTAATGAACGCAGGACTCTACTCTAAAAACCAAATAGACGCACTGCAAAGACATTTATTATTTCCTTAAGAAGTTAACGCAGCACAGAGTAATATTGCGAGGAACATAATGAGATATGATACAATATACCAAGGCCTCAAAATACGACCACTAATAGATGAGAACATCATAAGTAAATTAGTAGAAGATAAACTCCAAAAAATGTGGGGATGGTTTGTAGGATTTGGAAACTTAATTTCCGGCTTACTAGGACTATTTTGTGCCTGGAAAATATTAACTATATGTTTAAACACAATATTTAACATGACAATCTTATACCAAACATTCGGTTGTAGTATAAAAATATTAGCAGGAATATTATCAGGTATAACACATTACGTAATGCATAAAAAGCACCAAAATAATTATAAAAATGTGAACATAAAACCACTTAAAGAAATATCTAACAAAAAAGAGTCAGTGAACTCTGCAAACGATAAAACACCAAATATTTATCCCAGACTAGTCAGGTTAAACTCTATAAATAATAATACTTAAAAAACAGATCATAATATTTATCCCACAATGCCATATAGTCACTATCAAGTGCCACGAAAGACATTTTAATAAAATCTCAATTACTATACACAACAGACAATAACAAATACGATTTTATAACACTTAAGTCAAATATAGGATAATATAAATACCAATGCAAATAAATTTTTGGACTCAGTTGTTATTATTTTTTTCGTCTTAACGGAATTCGACAATAAGCATACCGCTACCATAACCACCACAGTCATCACTATCAACAACATTCACAACAGAAAAAAATGGAAAATATCATAATCTTAGATTTCGAATTTGCAACATTCAGACGAACAAGCACCGTTATCATATCAGGAGCTAAGATCCTAACGACAGAACGCATTCCACTAAAGCTTGAGGGGAACCCAATAATATTAAACGAAAAAAGTATCTTAATACCGATTAACAATAACGACATAAAATCTTTAATTCTAAGTATAAATAAAATATTCAAAGACAAACCAGAAAAATCAATACCAATATTAAGACAACTACAAACAAGCACTAAATCCACAATTAACAATTTAAATGTACACACTATAAACTCGTACAAAAAAAGAAACAATAATACACCAACAATAATAACATGGAATGAGCACACGGATAAAAAAATACTAAACTCACTGGGGATCAATTGCACTATCTATAACCTAACTTGTTACGACGAAAATAATAACAATACCTTTTACCTAAAATTAAATAACTTCAATAACAACTGCACAATGAAAAGCATATGCATAGGGAAAATTAACAAAAGGGGTAGATTACTAAATTTAGAAGAGACACACACACAAATTTGCACACAAACACATGACACAACCTATGCGCACGACCCTATAACAGATGTAATATTCACGAAATGTATATATGAATATTTAACACACAATGAAAATACTTTACAAAATACATAATTTTTTTTTTAATACATAAATTAAATTAAAATTAATGATTTGCATTCATATTAAGGAACATCTGTGTACCACAAACAATCATACGATAAAATAATATACAACAGAGATCTTAATAAAACAAATCAATTTACTCACACGAAATTCACTTGCACGGCAATCTATTTGCAAAATTTTTTCTTTTGATAAAATATAAAATTAAATTAATTCTTTAACCACAAAAAATACAAACCAACACTGCACGCAGTAACTAAAAGACTAAATGCAATCAAACACTGGAACTCAGCGATCCACTCGTTTCAATATCTCAAGTGTATTATAATATACACTATACTATTATACTAAATAAAATAATATACATCGCTATATGAAAACAAAATATTATATGTATAACATATATACTTCACACGCGGAAACTAAAAATATATTTATAAAAATTATTTAAATCTAAGAACAAAGATTAACACTAGGATAATATAATACTAAAAAAAAAAAAAAAATATAATAATAATAATAATAATATTAATAAAAAAAAAAAATGCTTAATAAGACAAACAATATAGTATATAAAACTAACAATAACGAAAATAATAATATTAAAATAAAAAATAACTAATTAAATTTAACACTAATAAAATATAAAATATTACGAATTACTAACATTAGCAATAAGACACACAATATTTATTTTGTAAGACCAATTGATATACATAAATAAACATAATAACAACCACATATCAAGTACTTGAAATTCACAAAACCAAAATCAAGATCAATATGCAAACACATACTGTCTTCGAAACTCAGACTGCTTATATTTTCATAATGACACAGACGCCAAATAAAAAGGATCTAACGTGGTATACTGGAAGCCAAATAGAAAAATATCTGGAAATAATAGATCAAAATTCAAAAAACTTGATCTACTCCTTCAACACTGACTTTATCCACAAATACAACTAATGACCTATCAGGAATTAAGCGCTGGATTAAAACGCCAATATTTTCAAAAAAATTATTGTTATTTCCAATTAATAACAAACATCACTGGACATTAATATTAGTAGACATAACAAAAAAAACACATCAATCATTACGACAGCTTACACATATATGATTACAATCAAGTTAACATTGTAAACAAATTTCTTATTGATTGGGAAGTACATTGCAATTTAAAACCATCACATTGGAAAATAATACAAGCCCTTACACCGAAACAATCAAACGGATATGATTGCGAACCTTGGATACTACAAACAGCCAAATGCTTACTCCTGAATGAAGAACTTAATTTTACACAAAATGATATGCAACACATACGCAAATCACAATTAGAAGAAATAAAAAATTGAAATATAATAAACTTAAAATACGTATTACAAGAAACCACAGATTCCTCAACTACAAGAGATATAGGCACACAAACAAAAAGAAAACTAAGAAATAGACACCAAAAAAAAAAACAACAAAAGGCTAAAAAAAAGAATGAAGATGAAGATCAAAACAGAAATCCAATTTATGTAAAATTTGTTACTCTCCTTTAATGTTTAAAAATGTAAGTATATCAATTGCGTCAATATTTACGTAATATAAGCACATTATAATATTATACATTAACATAAAAAAATATAAAAATGATCCTTAAGATCGCACTAATTTTACAAATTGAACAATTTTAAAGTAAATTTTAAATTCAAAATTATACAATACAATGTCAAATTTTCAAACAAATATAAGAGAAATGTAAAAAATACTTTATGAAATATAAAAAAAAATAATGTAACGATCTATAAAATACTGACCTATCCTATATACATTTATTTTATATAATCCAGAACACCATAAACACTGTCAAAAATTATATATGTATATAATATATACTTAAATACTTATAATTCTACGTTCATAAATTTATATAGAATAAGGACACACACTTGATATTATATGACCAAATTAACACTTACATCTCTACTATACAACTATTGTAATACTATCACATATAAAATATGAAATTATGTTATCACCTATATTATATCTACATAAGAAAGACAAAAATATATAATGTGAATTATTTTACTAACACTAATTTTAAGCATAATATTTATACTACTCAATGCTTTATACTACAGTTACATTAATATTATATAAACGTATTAAATAACCACTCATTTAATTATACTGTATTCAAACACCGAATTCACTTTATATAAATGCACCTATTATGATATTCCAATATTGTACCTACCATTTATACAGATATATCAAAATATTGATTATATGTATTATACCGTGAGGATACATTGATTATGTATTATGAATTTCATTAACTATAAATGAGCTAAATAAAGTACCAACTATATGCAATTTGCTACCGAAAACATAACCTACTTATGGTAATCGGACCATTATTTCTACCCGAAAAAGTGTCTTCATACATAAAAAAAATATCATAATATTCATTTCTGTTAAAATTATTTAAATTTTAGAGACTTATAAAATAGAGTTGCAACATACGATTTTGAAAATATTATGTAAAAAGATTAAGTTGTATATGATTAGACTCTGATAAAATTTTCAAATCGAAAAAGCAAAAATTACAGGAAATATTAAACATTTTTCGAAAAAAGTTCAAAGTTCCATACTGGGCCAAATAATCAACCAATCCGTTCCAAAATTGTACCACACATGTATATTACCTATGTTGATACTCAAAAAATTTCCTAGCCCCTACGATTAAAACTCAATTAGTTATTTAATTAAAAAAATTAAAATAACAGAAATCGTAATTTTGCCAATTTTCTACAATTTTTTTGGAGTTTTTCGCTTCCCAAGGAAAAACTTTTGAGAATTTCGAAAAATGAGCTAAATAAAGTACCAACTAGACACGATTTACAACCGAAAGCATACCCTACTTGTGGTAATTGGACCATTATTTCTACCCGAAAAAGTGTCTTCATACATATAAAAAAAAAAAAAACATCTTTGTAAAACCAATATATTCTTCGCTTCGCTCAGAATCTAAAATAAATATATGAAAATATGCAATAGATAACATATTTCAACCATCCGTATAGACTAAATTTTCAAGCTCGTCATCATTACGTACTACAAATACATGTGCATAATTTCTCTCAAAGTTAAACGGAATGTTTTATGCTTCATATTCAAATATATTTTAATTTAATATATATATATAATAAATATAACATTAATTATTATTATTATTATATATATATATATAAACCCAATGATCGAGTTTGAAAAGAAACAAATAACACGTCTTGAATTTATTAAAAAATTAGAGTGCCTACATAAATTGATCTAAAATTGAATATTTAAAATAATAATATGTAATATTAATAATAATAATTTAATAATATAATTTAAATGACAGTTTTTCAATTATTATCGGTACTCAAACGTCAAATGGACACATCGTGAAAAAACTTCTTACGCGGACGTAACTGACAAAATATAATCTTTGGATGCGTCGCGTTAAACATAATCAAAAATTTTTTTTTAGCATTTTATGATATTAAAATATATAAAACAAATCATCACATCTACAATGTTTTTTTTTGCGATGACCAAATGTATGAACAAGTTTAATCTATAAATTCAATATTGAACATTTCTACGTTTTCAGGGAATTAGACTGCTGTGAATGTCTTATATAAATCTAAAATAAAATTCCGAAATATTTATTTGAGGTGTCTTTAAGTTTCTCTCATAAAAATCAATCCGTTGTACACTGTTTGGCACAAAGCCCGAAATTCTTGGTGCGATGACAATAATTTTTGTACTAGGCGACAAATGTTTTTTTGGCACTGAGCTCAGACTTTCGGGATGTATCGAGTTAATATAATTATCCCAAATAACTAAATTATTTCTTGCAGTTTAGCCATCGTGTCAAATGAATGGATGAATTCTGTTTTACCGCTAGATGGCATTATAGATTTACTGAATAATAATATACAAATGGTATTGAAATAGTAATCTAAAATTAATAAATACTATACAATATTACTTTTATTATTATCATTTATAGTAATTTAGCTAGTATTAACTAGCTTTAATTTATAACTTTAATTTAAAACATATTAGTTCTCTATATTTTTATGTAAATAAACTATGAAACTACTGTATATATATTTACCGTTACAATTACAAATTATATTTTATTAATTAATAATGATCAAAATGATCTGAAATGTGAAAATTCCATATTATATAATTATTAATCTGTAAAATATTTTAATCATGTTAGTTTTTGTCAACATTACTAGTAGGTATATGTATGCAATTAAAGTGTATTACCAAACTTTATGGGCAGTTTAGCCGCTTCTTTTATTGACAAATACTGATTAATTTTAAATTTCATCATACTTTAAAGAGTGCCGATTACTGTCTAAATAATGTAGTATTTTTTTATATTAAAATTATTATTATTAATATTATAAAAAATTAACATAATTATTATTGCCAATACTTTAATGGTAATCATATAGTAAATCATTGGATCGTAATATATTTATTTACTATTTATATTTTTTTTATATGTAAATGAAAACTCAAATTTTCATTTTTAATTCATATTGAAGCACATTCGATACACATTTGGAATTCATGAATATAATGAATTAAATTAAAGTTTGGACGGGATTAGGGGTTTTATACTAGTCGTTCAAATTGAAAACAGAATATCCAAGTGAAATTAAAAGCTTAAAAGTTATTATTTTATGAATATGGTAAGCGCATTCAAATAAAATTTAAATAAGTCAATATTTCGAATTTCAGGAGGATATCATTAAATATGGCACCTATTTTAACAGTGCAGTATATTATACTAAACATGTTATTTATAACTTTTGTAGTAGTAATTTAATTAATATTTCTAATTACGAAAAACAATAGACATTGAGACATAACGAAATATATTGGAGGTTTTTTTTTCAGATACAATTATACTTTTCGAATATTCATACTATTTTTGTATATTTAAAAATGTATTTAAGAATTTTGTTTATGGACATTTTTTTTTTCTAGTTATTACTTTATATAGTTAATTTGTTTTGGTAAAATTAGGAATATAAGTAATAAGGTAGGTATTACATTTTTTTACATATTATATACTATTTTTTTTTCTAATAATATGATATTATCATAGTAGATCCAAAAATATAATTGCAAATATAGTAAAAGTGTAAAACAAATTAATTAAATTAATGATTATTTTATTCTGTTTAAAATTTAAAATTAAGGGTAGGTATAGATATAGGTAGGTTGGAAATTATAATTATTGTTTATTTTAACTAAATACTTTTAGGTAGGTATAAGCCATTTTACTTTTATTTTGTGCGATTCATAGATAGCATATTTTTATGTAGGAGTGTAATACTTGATCATACAAATATTATATTTTAAAGTATTTAAATTGTTATGTTACATTTTTTTCTGATGTTTTATGCTGTTTTTTACTGTAAGCTAGATAGTTAAAGTCAATTTAAAAGTGACACATTAGATTAAAAAAATAAAAACGTATTATTTGATCATAGTATATAACATATTGTTTGTATTTATTTTAGTTTATATTTTATAGTACAGCTGTAAGTATGTAAATAATGTCACAACGTTTTTTTTTTTTACATATGTAGTTATAAACAATTTATATTGAACTTTAAGCATAACATGATGCAGGATTTCAAATATTGGCGAATGGTTACAAGCAGTTTCCTAGAGGTTTTTGACTACGTCTGTATTAGCGAAGCAATTTGTTTGATATTGTCACATATGTTACAAAAACAGTTGCAAAACGAAATTATAGTTTAAGTGGAAAACTCTTATTCCTTCCTTGACACCCTTAAACTCATTTTTTTTTATAGTATACACAGACATGCAATTTATATATATATATATATATATATATAGCAGTGTGTATACTAGTAAATTATTTTTACATTAAAAATATAAAATAATTAAGCCAATATTTTTTTGATTTAATCAAAACCAGAAAAGCACGTTTAGTTATTAATAACTTTGAATTAATTCAATATTTTAATTAGTTGCTAATTTTATGAATTTTAATCTAATAAAACGTTTTTATATTTTTGAATACAATTTTTTGCTAATTTTTGATTTTGAGTGAAGCGAAGAACGTTTTAGATATTTTAATTTACATTAATATGTTTTTTTTTAAGTTTATATTACCGTTGTATATGTATGCCTATGTTTGGATAGAAATGATGGTACGATCAAGTGGGGTAGATGTCTCCGATAGAGAATTTTGTCTAGTTGGTACTTTATTAGATAATATCTTACCAGTTTTATAAAGCGTAAGGAAAAACTACCCAAAAATTACAAAAAAGCGGTAAAAAATCGCAGAAACCAATTTTTAACGAAAGTTATTTTCGTTATTCTGTTACTGTTATTGAAATTTGGTCGTTTGAAATTTGTATTGAATATCTACATAGTTATTCATGCATACAATTTTTAAACGTTTATAGTTTATTTAGTTATTTATAGTCATTTTTAGTAGAAATATAGAACTTTAAAAAATTTGAAAATATGTTTTTTTATTTTAGTAAATGATTAAAAGATCTCAACATTTAATACAAGAATAATCCTACTTAACCCGAACCAAATAATTAATAAGTCTTTAAAGTCGAAAGGTTGAATAATATTGACGAAATGAGAAATGTTTACTGTTTTATATTATATCATTACGCCTAAAATTTAAAATATTAAAAATGCTAAACTGAATATTTGATACCTATAAGTTTTTTGATATATCCTTTCATATTGTGTATATAAAGTATCTTGAATGTCAGTAGACACATTTTTTTTTATGACAACTTCAAAGTTTATCTATATGTAACCATATAAGGCTACCTACGTCGTAATATTTTCCTTGATAAAGTTCACTGACTTTACCTATTAGATAAAAATAAATAATATATTTTTCTAAAAATTGTGTAAACGTAACTATATAATAATTACATTTTCAAGTGTATTTAAGTTTTACATAACACTAATTATAATTAAAATTTCATAATAAATTATAACTATAATAATTATAGTCAGATAATAGTCTGACATGAAGAGAGAGAATCCATATATCTTATTCGAGGAATTATTTTTACAAGACTAATTATAGGCTTGAATGTAAACGTAAATATAAGCAAGATAATATTATAAACTACACATGTACCTACATGTATTGTAATGTTACCAAGTTAAATTATTTATTGCCTTTATCTTTTACATATTTTCTCTCTGTAGAGGGATGGTATAATATTGTTTCATTATATTATATACTTTGTAAATATCAAAGAAAAGTTACAGGGCATGCTTTATATACCGTGTGAAAACTAACTGGCACCTGACAAGAAACTATTAACGAGACATTTCTTGGGGTACTGTGTTTGTCGATAGAACTTGTATTCGACATTTATCTTGGGTTTTGATTAATGTAGTTATAAATAAAGCATAAAATATCGTATATTATAACGCCGCTGTAGGATTATGATTGCAGTATGTGTATAGTGTATACCCGTGTACTTAATATTATAATAATACTAAATAGGCAAACTTTGTTAAACAAATAAAAAAGTAAAGTAAATTAATATAGAAAAAAAAAAATAGTTCAAAATTAACGATTATCATTATAGATTATTAATATTAAATATTATTTTTGTTATAAGTAATATCAGTACATTAGTAGGTATAGTACTAAAAGTTAAATTCTAGTTAAATATTTTTGTAAATAAAAACTAACTACGATTAAAAATTATAATTTAATATATCTATATTATTAAATCTGTGTTTGTTAATGATATTAAATATTCATCAAATATATTATGATTAATCTAATTTGTATTTTATTATATAATTATAAAGTAAATTAATCAACAAAGTTGTTTAAATTATTGTGTTAGTATTGTAAGTAGGCATGCTAAGTAAATTCAAGTTATTTATTTATATATTGTAACTATGTGATGTCAAACAACAAAAAAAAATAATTATTATTTTTGTTTCTGTGTGATAGTTCACTAAAGTGTATATATGTAGGTAGTATAAAATATTAATTTAATTTTTGTTAACATTTTACATTTATAGTAAATAGTAGATATGTGTCAATTACTTTTGATATATAATATCGAAAAAATCAATTGAAGATGGTACTTTATGATTATTTCCATTATTTTCAGAGGGACCTGAGAGTTGTAAATAACACTTAGAGCCACAATAAAAAACTTTTGAAGATCATTGTTCTAAAATTAAAAAAAACAACGTACCTTTAACGCAATCATTCAAATAGGTAGTTTATTGTACATTCGAATTGTTTCTCTAGTGTGTAGTTTATCTAAAATGCCCATTATTTCGTTACTACTTATTCTAAATCATCAATAATCATAATTTATAATATGTTTTAGGTTTTACTGGTTTTAATAAGGATTAGACAAAATGTAATATTAGGCAATATGGTTTATGATTTCACCTATATTAATTTAAAGGTTGGTGGTATAAAAATGAAAAGTATAATAATACTGTGGTGAATTTTAATTGTATCTCGGGTTACTAATTTAAGTAATGTAAAAATGAATCGTTTTAACTTTGAATAATATAATACATAAAATAAATTATGTAAAATAGTTTCTAATAGAAATAAAGTCTAGTTGAATATAGAATTTCCTTGAAATGTAATGATTTTTAATGATACCTACTAAATTCTTACAAAGTTCAAATTGATGAATCATACCTACATAAAAAATATTAATTGAAAAATTAGAAATTGATAAATACAGTGAAAAGTAGGTATTTAATATTGTGGTTCATTTTTTTCAGATTGAGTAACATTTCCTAACCTACTCATAAGAAAAGTTAAAAAGGGACCTTGAATATAATATAGATTTCACGGTTCACTAAAACATTAAGTAGGTACAATATCTTGTAATTAATTTTTTGAAATATCTACATGTTTGTAACTTATGAATTTCATAAAAGTGTATTAACACTATCATTATTTAATGATTAATAAGTAATAACACGTAAAGTTTTGAGCACTAACTATATTCAAAAAAGCAACTATACTTAATAAATAAAAAAATAAATTTTTGAGAAAATTTTAAAGATATATATTGTATAACATGTTGATTATTAATTTTTAAATTATATGGAAATTCAGAATTTTTGTACTGTTTTTAAATTAATAATTTTATCTATTTTAATGTTTATATGAAAAATTTTAATAATCTAGGTATGCTTTAAATTTATGATATATAAGTGAAGTGAGGAATATGTTCTAGAATTAAGAACATTCTACTACTAGTTTTGTCCAGTTCTAAATTCTAATTACCTATTATTAAATATTTATTATACAATATTTCCATGAAAATATAATTATTTAATTTTTTTAGAGATGCTAGTGTTTTATAGTGTTTAAGAGACAATAATGTCATAATGGTGTCACTGGTTCTTAATGATAAAAATGCTATCAATCATGCTTGCAGCTGTCATAATTATAATGATTATTCTATAATAATACGACGGATAACGGTATATTATACCTAAGTGTATAAATAGTAATTCGATTTCTTCAATTTTATAAAATGCATTTTTAGTTGGCTTTTAATCACTGTAATGTTCCCATATTATTCTTTAATATTCCATTGTTAACGTTCGGTTATATAGTGTCATTAATTAATGGGTGTATTTAAGTTTGTAAGATGTAATAAATTGTGTTTTATATAATAATATGTGTAATAAATTTAATAACATATTTTTATTGTATTCGTTTTCTGCAGTGGTGTATTGGTAACTTTTCTTTGGGTATACGCTTCATTTTAATGTTAAATCTACTTTGTTAAGAGCATTAATTGGGGGAATCGAGAGCATAGTATCTATTTTAAAATTGAGCTGATGTATAAAAAAATATTTAGTGCATAAGGTTTTTAATCATTTTGAGAAATATGATTATTGCTTAATATAATTACAATATAAATTATGCATAATAGACAATTCTTAATATTTTAATACGTGATTATATATCGTTTTTAGTTATAGAAATAATATAAAATAAAATAAGTGCGTGTTATTTAAATTATAATAACATGTATTTTATGAACACTTCATTTTACCACTAATAGAATACCATACCAAATTTTATCTAGTTGGTATTTTATTTAGCTCATTTTTTGAATTTCTCAAAAGTTTTTCTTCGAGTAGCGGATAATCGGAAAAATTACGGTTTCCGTTATGTTAATTTTTTTTTACTTCTTGATTACTAATTGAGTTTTGATCGTAGGGACTTGAAATTTTGTGCTAACATAGATAATAATATTATAATAATGTAATAATATTTATGTTTAATAAAATTTTAGAACGGATTGGTTGATTTTTTGGTTAAATATAAAGTTTGAATTTTTTCTAAAAATGTTTAATATTACTTGCAATTTTTGGTTTAACAGTATGAAATTTTTATAGAAGCCTATTTATATACTGTTTAATCTATTTACAAAATATTTTGAAAATCGTGACTGACAATTTTTATCGTGAAATGATAACTCCTTAAATATTGATCGTAGGAATTTGAAATTTATTTTGAATCTTTACATAATATGTAATTTACACTCGTGGTAAATTTTGGAATGGATTATCAGTATAATATATTGTAACATATTGAGATTCGCTCAGAATCGTATTTTCTAATGTAATATTATTGCGTTCAAATCTTAATAATTATAACAAACCACTTATTTCTCCGAGGACCGAAGGGACGAAGGAGGAACGTACACAATCGACTTTACCTATGTTTTTTAATTATTGAATCAAAGAAATTTATTATTTTTAAAAAATTACATTTAAAATTAGAATTAATCGTATATTGTAGTATGTGTATTACATGTCTATATTAAACTTAGCGTAGGTATACTGTACACAGATATTAGTGTACGAGAATACGCATGCATATTACTTATATCAGTTATATAACTGACTGAACTTCGACCACTAATGAGTTACTCAGTATTATTTTTAAAATTTAAGGAAATTGGTATAGGGTATTCAATGAATATTATTCAATTGTTTTGGTTATTTTATTAAAAGATGATATATAAAAATAAATATATTTCAAGTTTTTAGTATAATATATTTATTATTGAAATGTTAAATAGAAATTAGCTTACAACACGTTTATAAGTTCATCCTAATGATTTTATTATCTATATTATTGTTTTGATGCATTTACATTTATTGTTTTTATAGTAATATGAAATTTTGCGAAAACACGGATCATATACTATAATTATTATCAATATTTATAGGTACACCATACACGCACTTTAAAAGTAATATAGATCTTAATATTTAAACCTGTATAGTTCACGAACAGTTTAATGAAAATTAAATATTAAAATACTAATTAATGTTACGAAATTAGGTTTAATAATTTTCGGCATTTTGATCAAAAGTTATAAAAGTTGAAATACTATTTTTTTTTTGTCATAGACAAACATAAAATAAATATAATAAGTGTTAGAAAGATATACGTACAGTAATAATTGACATTCGACTTGCTTTCTTGACATGGGTGTTAGATTAAAAAAAAAAAATAAACAATTTTTTAATGTTTAATAATGATAGTACCTAATGTAAACAATTTATTTTTTCTATTTATTTTATATTTCATATGAGATATGGATATGGATATGGATACTTAAAGTACTAATGTATAAAATAAATGTTACATGTAATGAATAATAAAAAAAAGTGGGAAGGTCGATTGTAGACGTTCCTCCTTCGTCCCTTCGGTCCTCGGAGAAATTAGTGGTTTATTATATGCAATGATATTGCATTAAAAAATATGATTCTAAGCGAAACTTCGAAATTCGAAAAATGAGCTAATTAAAGTACTAACTAGACGCGATTTTCTACCGAAAGAATATCCTACTTGTGGTAATCGGATTATCATTTTTACCCGAAAAAGTGTCTTTATATATATATATATAAAAAAAAACATCTTTGTAAAAACAAAACATTCCTCGCTTCGCTCAAAATCTAAAAAATATATTATATAATTCCTCCAAAAATTAAAAACATTGGAAGCTTTAAAATACAAAATTATACAAGATTATAACGTAGTCATATTAAATACCTATACTAAGAATAATGTACGATAATACAGTAATATATCTACACAATATAGTACATTTTATTTATACAGTCTAGCATTAAGCGTATATCTTATAATATTATATTTGTATAGATTATTGCTAAATAAACATGGTTTCAGTTTTATTGCAATTTATTATTTTAATATTTTCTATATGTAGGTAGGTAGGTACTAAATAAAATCAAAGTAATTAAGAAAGATATTTCAAATTTCTAATTATCGAATTCCTTTAAATATGGTTGAAGTAACGTAATACCATAAAATATTAAAATTAATATGGATAAGCCATTAATAATAATTGATAATTATGTTTCTTTTTGTAATAAGATCAGGTAAGTTTGCAGGTATTAAAAGTAAGGAATAAAAGTAATAGCAAGTATAACGAATGTTATAATATATAAGATGGTATTCGTGCTATAGAAGAAAAGTAATAATCGTAGTTTATGCTTTGAGTAGAAACGATGACAACATCAAAAGCATGTACAAGTCCTTTATTCAATGGATATTGGGATATTGAATGTCCTATTTATTTCTATTAATATATTTGCACGTATATATACTGAAGTATTAGGTATTTTTGTATGTTGTAGTAGTTATAGTGTGATATTTTTATGGTTAATTGTGTTTCAATAGTTATAATATTATTATGGTAGATACAATTTTTCATTAAAATTTTTAGCGAAAACTGCAAAATAGAGACTTTGGATCTTACATATTTTTTTTATTTTATTATACAGACAAAATATTAAAAGAGTTTAATAATTTGTAATCCAATTTAAAATTTAAATTCATAATTATATTAATGTTCGAATCATCATTTAAATGTATCAGAATACGTTTAAAATAACATAATATAGGTACAAATTGTGAAGTTTATAAATGTTTTATGTAACATTATAGTGTTTGATGTTAATTACTGTGAAACATGTAATAATTTTTTAAGTAGTATTAAGCTTTCAACAACCATATAATGTTAATATCATGGCTGCGTAGTGAGTACATAGCTATAAAATATGTATATGAGTAGTATTTGATATGGGATAAATTATTAGAATGATTTTAAATGTGTTCTGAATTTATCTTTATTCTATAATCAATTCAGTATACATACCTAAATAATTATATTTGTAATAAATTTCCGTATATAATATTATATTATATTATATAGCATCAAAATCTATGTTTGAAGAGAAGGGCAATTAATCTAATACTTGACCCCGTCGTAAATTTTACCCGTAATATAGCAGGGAACTATCTGCTATTAAATCATCAATAAATTTGATTATCGATTGGGTTTGTAAATTGAAACTTTAGATACACATAGTCTGTTATTTTAATAATATAAATTAAACAATGAGCAAAATAATATTCTGATATGGTATACTGGTCAAATATATAATATGCATAAAATAATATTATATTTATATATTTAATATACCTAATATAGATAATGAACAGCGTTTGTGTAATTGTGACTTTAGTTTATTAAATGATACTGTCGTTCGTAATAATTTGTATTCACAATTGTATATTATTTATTTTTAATACACTTGTTGTATGTAAACAGTAATTTTTAAAATTAATAATAATAATAATAATAATAATATAGTAGAATACTTAATACCAGTGGCGCCAAATTTGTTTTGAAATAGTCTGGCCAATGTAATAAAACGCAAAGTTTTAACCACTACCTATATTATATTATCTGATAATTTTAACAATTTTGTTAAATTTATAAATAATTCTTTACCAAATAAATAAAATTAAAATATTATACAACCACTACCGAAATTTATGGTCTGGTAATGAATCCTAAATACATACCTGAACCCTGTATTTGGTGCCACTTTTAATATTAATACTTAATACAAAATATTTTTTTTTGATCATGTAGCTATCTTTTTTTTTTTTACTGTTCATTTATAAATTTAAAATTAAAATACAATATGTAATGTTAAAAAAAAAAAAATAATAACGTCACGTTTTGAACGTTTTCATATTAATTGTCGATATTATGTACAACGCGCAGGTATTTATTAAACACATTTAGCTACTATTGAATAAATATTATGATATAATTATAAATCAAACCATACATTTTTTTTTTTACTTTAACAATAATATATTAATTATTTAATACGAATAGTTTATAAATAACGTTATCTAATACATCGAGCGAGTAAATTGTACTATTAAAGTCAATAGGAATAACATTACTAATTAATAAATGCATTAAAACCTTTTGGAAAATATCACAGATGTCTCCATGCTGTTTGGAAACCATACGCATTTTACTGATCATAATAACGTCTCTTTTCATTTACACTTCTTGAAGACAATGTAGCAATTTTAATTACGTAAAACTTTAATTGTATTCACTCAGTTCATTTTCCTTCGTAGTAATTCCATTGTTCTGGGGGTCGATTCTTAAGGCATTTATGTATAAGGAGACGAGAAATAATAAGTGATTATTTTATTCGGATAGTGACGATAGTGTATCGTTTTCATACCGAACGAGTATTTCAATTTTAATCCTTTTTCATTTGTTATGAACACAATATATATTATTATAGTTAGTAATTTGAAATACGGTGTAAAATTTAATTTTAATCTCAAATATTTACAGCAGGATGATGACGATAAAATGTTAAAAAGTAATTAATTTAAAGGAGTATACAAGAAAACGTAAAATATTTAACGAATTACACTATAAAACTGTATACATTTAAATATTATATGCATTTTTAATAATATATAGCAGTTACAATATCAAATAAAGAAATCATAATGTGGGTACGATAATTAAAATTTTAAAATGTTTAAAAGTACCGACGAAACGTTTACTTTAATCTTTCTAAATGTCAATTCATTAATTTGTTATTTACTATTTAACGTAAAATATAATTTAATAATTTTTATGTAAGTATTAAACGACTATATTACTCTATTTGTATAGATAAGTGTGCCATTTGATGACGTTGTCAATAATAAATGTTACGAATTTTTTTTATTGTATAACAGTGTTTTTAACTCACCATTATATAAAAATTAAATATTACAGATTTGATGTACGTAATATAATATCACGAATCAGTTCAATAGACGTGTCTATTAAAATAATATTCGCTCGTATTTAAATTAAAACAATACAAATATTATACATAGTTTAAATTGTATTTATGCTGCGTAATCTCATAAAATAACCATATTATAAATTAATTGTTTTCCTTGATAATAAAAAAAAAATTATCCGAATTTCGTATTTAACATAACATTTTAAAGATGAAATAACAGTGACATTATATGAATAGTTTTGAATGGATACCTATAAATATACATGTTATACATGTATTCACCGGAAGGATATGTTTTTACGACGGAACTTTCTCCTATAAACTTAAAACTCTATTAAATAGAACTTTTTGTTTTTAAACACGAGCAGACTATATAATTTAATGCGTTTATTGCGGGTCGGGAGGTGGGCGTGGGACACAAATAACGAGTCTACAAAATACAACGAATAATAATTTTTAGCTCTTTAGTCAAAGTGATAATATTTCGTACGCCGATATAAAGTTGACATTTTTGATACTATCCGTTTCCATTAACGGCCTCTGCGTAAATAAATACATTGTTATCGTTATTATAATATACTTTATATATACATTATTATAATACGTATGCAGACAAACACTCGTATGATGCCAACTTTATCAGATAACAACATTTGAGTATTATTATTATTTCATTGCGTTTGCGATCTTATCGTTTCCGTTCATATCAAGCGTTATATGATTATGTGTTATGAAGTGACATGGAAAATAATTTGTATCGGAAAGGGAAAAGAACGGGTTATTATTGTCACGTCATTTCTTATATTCGATCGTATTATCTCGTAATAATATGGCAGACGTTAAGCCGATGATCCAGTTAAAAAGTGCTCGGCGGCGATGTGGAACGAAATAAATAGATAGCGATTTCGCGACGTTGACGGGGCGACGGGTGATAGGGGGGAGGACGGGGGGGGGGAGTGCGATAGGTCGCGCCGAAAAGGAAGTGTCTAATCGTAATCACTGGGCGCTTAAATAATATCTAATGGGATACTCTTGTTCGCCTCTGCCGCTCTGCTCGAGACTATTCTTTTGTACGGCTGCGTCACGTCACGGCCCGTCCCGCCGGTCCGTCGTCGCCTGGGGAAGGCGGGAACGGCTGCTGAACGACAGATGAATAAAGCTTAAACGGCAAAAGCTTCAACCGTGAGCTTAAGCAATATTAATGGACTCCGCTCGGCAGCTATACACTATATACTATATACACGGTCGCTTCGTTGACGCATCGAGTCACTAATCGAACGACAAACGAAACGGTCGATACGAATATAATAATATTACACAGTAATTCGTTTGATCAACTCGGATAGGATGAGGTGTGTTCGAAAAGCATCAGACAATTTGTCTGAAATTCACTACGGTTCCGGAAATCCTAATCCCCTTATGTATCGCCAAGTCTTTTGCGACTCGACGTGCTTCTCTCGGCGGTGACACCGTTGTCGAGTATTGAATGTATCTACGGAACGTCTATTCGCCAATAGAGTTTGGCCGGGCCGTTTAGTTTAAGATGACACCGAAATAACGAAACAATGGGAAAACGGGGACGTCAATAATACGCGCAGCAAAATTAGTTGACCTTGAGAAAGTATCAATGACACGGGCAGGCGTGTTATCGTCACCGATTTGCGAAAATTACAAATTTTTGTCTTTAACGACGTACAAAACACGCTTTACATAGTCCACGGTGTAAAAGTATCTGCCTATAAATAATAGTACTCTTTGTTGATGTTTTGAGTGTTCGCAAATTTTTTGATTGTCATTAGTTTTTGTAAAATTAATTAATGGTCGGTTACTTTTTGAATACTTGTCGTAAACCCGCAGAGTTTGTGAAAATTGAAATGGTCGTTTGTCATGTTTGTGTGCGGAGAGAGTAAGTTAGTTAGATCTACGGATAATGCATTGAAAAAAATATAAAGCAAACTTAGTGTGTATCTCAAGGATTTGACATTAATTTTTACGTTGGTGTTATACAGAAAAATTTTTAGATCTTATGATTACACTTTGTATATAAAACTTATTATTACATTTTAATAACATTGTTATAAATTATATTTTTGAATTAAAACTAAACGAATGGTGTGACGTTTATTAGTTTCTAGCCAGAGTTTAAAATTAACTTTTAACCATAAAAAAATTCTCTAGATATTTTATAGATTTGAAATTATATTTGAGTAGTAATTATTCGTTCTAATAACGATTTTTACAATACAATAAGTAACATTATTAAATACATTAGTCAGTGGCAGCGCAAAGGAGGTTCCCATGAAGCAGCCATTACATGCTAAAAAGAGGTGGGTAGTTGGTCATTATTTATCAAAACTACGACTCAAAAATAGTTATATTTGTATTTGTAATTAGTATTTCTAGCATCATATAAGTAGCTAATCTCTTGTATTAATGAAGAAAATAACATTTTTTTTTTTATAAGCTGATATCGACTTTTAAACAAATTTGAAAAGTTTGAGAGATAAATTGTTTTTAGAATGGCAGGGTAGGTGTCGAATATCAATATTATTAGCGGCTTCGTGTAGAAAAAAACTTCGCGCCGCCACTGACATTGGTACATATTATGATTATCATCTTATATACCTATATATTATACAGCTATACTTTAATACTGTATAACAATAATATTATTGAGTTATGTTTAAATTAAAAACAAAAATTGATTTTTTGGTAATTTTAATTTTGTAAAATTTATGCAGAAACATATCGTTTATACAGTTATAAAGCCATACAGAGTGATCATAAATATATATTACAAAAAAATGTACGGATTGCATATCTTCTTTTTTGTTTTTATAAAATGAATTTCTGATAACTCTGTATAGTTTAATTTAATCATTTATTTTCATGGTCCGATTTCCAAAGGTTTTAATTAATTTTTTTGTGATACCTAATTAATGTAAAACTTTTTCCCCTTGCTATTTCATATTTCCTATATTATATGAAATTATATTTTACCATAAATATATATATATATATTCGGTAGCTCTTTACTTGTTATTTGGAAACTGTTACAGACTTTTCTTGTAAAACCAAATGGGTTCTATTTAATTTTTCTATTGCTTTTATTGTTATTTATATAACACTTTTAGATCTAGAACTACTTACTATTTTCGTTTAATTTAATTTAGTTTATAACCTTGTATGCAGCATATGCGGAATGCGGCTTTACTATATTAAAAATGAAATTACTTTTATATATTTTTATTGCGACAAGAGAAAAAATAATTTCATTTATCAAACTTTTACTGTTATGATTTTATTGACAATAATATGTATATTTTTGAAATTATTTCGTTTGTTCATTGAAAAATGTAAACAAGTTAAAATACCTACATAGGCACGCTTCATTAAAACATTATTATTTCAATATTTTTATTTGAATTTAATCACGTCAGTGGGTGCTAGCATGCAAATTTGATAACAACCAAATTCGACAAGTGCACCGACGCCGTTTAAGCCGTCTTTGTTATTAAACACTAAACGTTGTTATTTAACGGATGAATTCGATTACAAAGCACGGGAAAAATGAATATTTTCATGTTTACGAAATTGAATTTAGTGTAATGCGATTCATCCATTGCTATATTTTCGTATTTTACCCTTTTTTCTCTTCTGTCACCATTGAATAATTCAGCCTAAACAACATAAGGAATAGTGAACGAACACGGGGACAACTGACAGTTATACTTCTAAACGTTTCTTTTTCGATGTTTTTTTAATATTTCACACACCATACAAATGATTCGTTTATTGTCGTTTATTGACTAGTGTGTTTAATATACTCTAAGTAGCACATATAGTCAATTTCGTTTCAATCGAGTTAGTTACAATTTATTTACTATTTTACTTAAAAGGTGATATTTTATTGCATACTATCTTAATTCATAAAATAAATTAAATTAATTTACATTTCTTTATAAATGTAAACTGTTATAAATTTTTATGATATACTTATGATTCAGTGTAAATAAAATTAAAAAGGAAATTAAAACGAGTCAAAATTTATATTTATTTTTAAATAAAATCTGGGATCTTGAGAAATATATAAGACTATATAGGTATAATTTTATTTTTACCCGACGAAAATAAAGTTTAATTTGTCAATACAGTTTTAAATAAATATATTTATTTTGATCAATATATTTATTTTGAAAATATATTTATTTTGATCACATTTCATTTATATATTTTTAAAACATTTAAAAATAATATTATGTGTTAAAAATTATGAAAAGAAATTAATCTAATTTTGTAATGAAATAGATTTCGATATAAATTAATGGACTGGACTGGAGAGTTAAATAAAATAATGTAATAAAACGGATGTATTACGAAAAAAAAAAATTAACAATGGACACTATGAGCCTTTGCTGTCAATGTATCAGGTTATTTAGAATAAGAAAGGATTTAAACTATAGAATATTAATAAAATAGTAAATAAATACTGAAATTAAAAGTACAATATAATGAATATTATAATCTTTAAAAATTGTTTTATACTACCCATTAAATTTTTAAATAAATTATATGATGAAACTTTCTGTTATTAACTTTTATAAAGAATTTCTGTATTCGTTTATTTTATTAAACATTGAACCGTATTAATATTGATATATTATTCATTGATCTACTTATAATCGAAGCTCATGTTTTTAGTATTTTATATATATTTAAATTGTTAGTTAAAAATAATAGTAAAATTTGTTTTACGCGACAAAAATCAACAAAATTGTGTATAATATACGAGTAACTATATAGTCTATAACTGAAATAATATTATTATAATATATTACGTAAAAGTTTATTTAGTGTTATTTTTCTTTTGACAAATTAATATTTTATAGAAAAAGTTTTGTTAAATTTTATTCCCAAAAGACATTGTGAGCTTAAAGTGTTTTACCGTTGATTTGTCTTTTTCTTGCTTGGTTGTAAATGATGAATTGTGTACAACAAATTTTTTTGCATGACATAACGGGATTATACTTTATTTTCTATCCTTCCCATGTTTTTATACATTTAAATCATTTTAATAATTTGGATTTTTCCGTGTAAGTCGACATGTAACAAGTTCTACATTTATTATCCAGCCATTGTTAGTAGAAAATAAACTAGGTACTAGCTTACCTAACCATTATGAAACAATAATTACCTATTAATTTATAAAAAATTATATTTAAATAATAGCCTTTGTTACTCGTATGTTTTAAATTTAATATTTGAAGAAATAAATAATGGAAAAATATTTTTGTCTAAATATTCGGAATTTATTTTAAAACCTAAAATTTAGATCAATATCATAAATTTTAGAATTTATGCAAATATTAAGTAGTAAATTGTATATATAAAATTATGTTCACGTTTATTATTATGTAAAAAAATACTAAGTCTAATATTTTCAATAATGTCTATAAAATCTGTCATCGTCGACATCGACGTTGACTTGAAATTTATTTTAGCATAAAATTAATTATTAATTTATTTTAACATGTTAAATTTACAAAATGTGTTTGAAACAGTTTCACGTGTATCGGATTAGGTTTTATTTATTTTATTGATTACAAGAATGCAAATATTAAACCATAACAAACATGATATATACATATTACATACGAGTAATAAAATATTTATGTTTGGTTTACATGTAAGTAAGTTTATAAGTTTTTTTATAAATTATTGTTGTTATTTTTAATATCATTTAAATAATAATAATAACACATACATATATAGTGTACAGAGATTATATCAAATAATTATACAACAATAATATCTTGTTTTTTAATATTTGTCTTAAAAAATTATAAAATTATTTTTCTTTCATACAGACACTGTGAGAGATATTAGTTGCTAGTAGGTAAAATATTATAATATTTATTAATATTTAGCTATGAATACTAGTAGAGTGGTTTTAATTGAATATAATGAAATAATTAAAAAAATTATAAACAATATTCTTTTAAAGAATGAATTAGGAATTACTTTTTGATTAACAAGAGTTCTAGAAACCATTTTTTAGGTAAACCTTTCTTTTCACTAAACGCCATAGTTTATTAATATTTTTATTACTAATTACATTAACGATTATTAAAAAAAAAACTAAGATTTTTTTTATGTTTCATTTCACTAAACTTATTAATATAATTTAACATAACCTATGAGTATTAATAAAACGTGAATTTTATCATATAATATTATAATATTAAATTATAAAGATTTTTTGTATTATATAATAACGTAATTGATTTTTAATCTATTATTTCAAGATTTATTCATTCAATTATAATAACAATGGTAATTTTTTAATTACAAAAAAAAAAAAAATAGTTTTTAAGTTTGTATTATTATTTTCTCAAATCAGAAAAAAGTTTTAAACTAATTTAATAACATGGTTAATTTTAAAGTCTTAATTACCAATATTAATAATCTTGTCAAAGAAAACATAAAAAATTTATTAAATATATTATCATTTTGAAATTGAATTATAAAATCATTTAATTTAATTAACACGCGTTTCGTAAAATTTCAATACCTCAAGGTATAAATAAAATATGTTTTAACTTTCCTTACAATTATTTTTATTTGTGCATTAAACGATCGAGTATTTATAATGGATATTATAACAAACATAAACTAAACAAATTCATTTATGCATTGATTGACTATATATTGTTTTTCATTAGATACTCAAAATAATTTAGAATAATATTAATGATTGACAATTGTCGTAATAATAAATCTTCAATACATAAATTAAAGGATGAACTAGAGTATAATATCATATATACCTCTACAATATGAATATATAAGGGAAATTGTAGGGAGTGCATCAATTGTGGGGAAAATGAGATAGAATAGGCAGAGGTGGTTTAGGCATGTTATGAGGAGAGATGATTCAGAGGTAGTGAGAGTTGTTATGGAAATTATTGTAGATGGTAGGAGGGGAGAGGAAGGCCAATACAGTGGTGGATAGATGGAACTGAGAGTGGTATGAAGATTGCATAAATAGATAGCATTGTTAGTGTGATTACACATTTTTTCGCATTACAAAGAGTATTAATATATTAAATGAATAATAATTTAGAATTTAGGTTTCTTATGTCAAGGCTTTCGGAAAAGTTACCAGTATGAAATAAGAAAAACATTTTAATTTACTAGTTTTCATACGTATAAAAACGGTGAATAGGATAATGTTTCCAATGAGTTCTACATAGTCAAATCAACAGCTCTTTATGTAATAATACACACTTATTTAAACAAACTATCGTATTCATTATCCCTTAGTCCTATTTAAATTGTTTATGAACATAAAAAAAAAAAAACATATCTAAAATAACGTTAAAATAAAATTATTACGAGATTCCAAAGAGACTGTTTGATGAGAGATATAAGAGAGAGTGTGTATGTGTGTGTGTGAGAACATTTACTACTACTAAGAATATAACAATTATAAATACATAATTTAACCCGTTAAATTAAGTAATTCTAGAAATATTTTAATCAAATTAACAGGTAATAGTTATTTAGCGAAAAAAAATAAAAGTAACTTCACTTAAGTAGTTAAAAAGTTAAAAAATAGTTAATTTATTTAAAAAATATATATTTATTTTCATTTTATTTTCAATTTGTATTATATATATATTTAACTACATACCTATATAATTATATATATATATATATATATTGGTAAAATTAAAAAGAAATATTATTAAAATATAAAAATGATGCCGTCGCAAGTTAACTTAAATATAAAATAATTTTATTTTCTATTAAAGTATATTTCTTTAACTTAACTTCATAGCCAAATAATACTTGGTATTTTAAAAAAAATGTAACTTGTCAAGATTATACATAAGTTATTTCTTTAGTTTTTTTACTCGTTTAATACCCAACGTTGCATATTGGAAACGATATTAGTAAAACAAATATGTAGTTTTCTTTTATTTTTCTTTAATATTTTTTCGAGAGCGTGATACAGTAGAGAAAGGTAACAATAATAGCACCATAATATACTCGTATAATACTAGCCGAGAAATATTATTATAATATTAAAAATATCATTCAAGAGAATGACGACGACGAGCCACCGATGTATGTTTTTTTATATTATAATATTATGTGCGCGCGAGTGAGTATATTTTTCTCAGCTTTTTCCGGCGATTCCCACGCACAAGGTTTTAATATTAAATTTCGCGTAACATAAAAGTCAGAAGCTCATTTTCCGCTTATACACGCGCGACAGCGATTACCGGAGTGTGCGTTACGCTGTCCGCGCCGACAGAACATAAAAATTAAATTTTTTTTTACTCTTTCAAATGAACCACTGTCGTGGTTACACCACCTAACATATTTTTACGATGAAAATGTTTTATCGAATCAAGAGGATGATGTTAGCACAATATACCGATATTACCGCGAAATTAAATGGGACAGAAATATTTTCTACAGATTGACACCTCGGTGTCACTGAAAAATATACTCGCCGAAAAGACGTAGGTAGATACGTCGATTGTGTCGATCTTTCAAAAAATATCATTCTCTTTAAATTTCAATAACAAGCTATTGTTACCCTAAATGTTCTCCGAACGCCATTATCGCTCTGTGAGTGTTGTCCAGACCGAGCTTGTATTTTTCGACTTAGAATTAATTAGGTTTCCGCTTATCATATGCAAGAGAGGATAATAACCAGTAATAGATGTCTGTCTCGTGTAAATAATACCCCTTCGAACTCTATTGTCAAACGGTCGTCATTATTTAGAATATAGTATGTTCATCTTTTGCGCAGAATGTGTAAAATTGTTTTTGTTTTCTATGTTGTTACGTTTCGAAGAAAATTAATTCGAATGGAACGAGAGACCGAGGATTATTTTTTTACGCACATATTTAAATAGTATTTAAAAGTATAATGTACTAACGTAATACTCAACTTGACGGGATATAAAGGTAAAACTTAAATAATGTATCTAGGTAGACATATAGCAATCAGCCGGTTATGATATAGGTATTTGATATATAAATTATGAACTAAAAAAAGTTATACATTTATGTATATTTAAATAAAATTTATCACAATCGTTTGTTTATTATTTATAGCTCTTTTACAAAAATGGACTATGAGTAAATTTCTCATTTATTGGTTCATAAATAATAATTTTGGACATGAAAGTATATAAAATTCGATATTATCACAAATTAAGTTTTATCCTCGCAGTTTGCGTTACGATATTGAGACTAATGTATTTAAATTTGCCTACAATTTTATATAGCTAGTAGACATATTCGTTCTGGTGCAGATTTATCGTAGAATAGTGTACATATTTTATTAAATTAGTATTGTAAAATAACATTTGTATCACGATAAATCATAATAATAGTATAATGATTATTGTTACGATATTTTCAATCGTGTAAAGATAATGTTTTTATATTTCGTTCCGTTGAGTTATGGCTTTATAATCGACGGGCAAGGAGAAAAGTAAGGAGAAAAATGAAAACTCCAGACGATCATTCAATTGGAAATTAGTTATGATTGTCACGTAAAGGGCGTGATAGCGTCTTACCGCGTTACTATTGGATTTTATTATTGTTAGAGAAATAATTTTTATTGAATTAATCATGTAATAAATTCCGGTACAAGTTTTCATTAAATATGATTAAGCAATACAAATATATCATTAATGTAGAATGAAAAATACATTAACCATGTAACATATGGACAGGGTTGTACTTTCCATTCACTTTATTTTTGTAAATTTATTATTATTATTATTATTATTTTTCAAACAGAGTTTGAATATATTTCGCTATTAAACCCGTCTGCAATTCTTGTAATTTGTTATTCACGGGTTTTTATTTTATTACTTTGCATTCGTTATTTAGCGATCGGTTTGATTTTATTGAATAAAACCCAATAATATTTTTTACGTTTGTTTCAAAGATAACCAGTAAAACAATTTTTTGCCAAATAAGGTAAATTAGTTTCATACTCAGACATTAATATAATATTAATAGTTATATAGTCTGTGAAATTAAATTTATTATTAGAAAATAATTAGAATTTACTAATTTTGTGAATATTTTCAATGTTCTGAATATTTGATCCTACGATAAAACAGTGAAACTGAAAATATATTTTTAAAGTTTTTTGTTTTTATATAATGCGCAAAAAGACAATAAGTTTCAAATGTATCACATTATATAATATTAAAGTTATAAAATAGCGTTTTTATATAATGAATTTATAATACAAATATTTAAATCAGATTTTATAAGCAGTTGGTCGATTAAAATAATTATAATCATAACCTTAACATATATTCATATGATCTTCTAAAGGCTGAAAGCTGAATTTTTTATTTTGTTTGTAATTTTTTATTAATCTCTCGAACGGTGTAATTCTCAAAGTTATATTGTTTTAACAATGTTCTGTTTAAGTTTTTTTTGTTTACACCGAAATAGCGATTAAAATTAAATTTAGAATAGAAACTTGTAGTAATAATACGTATTGTCTACAGCGTAATAATATGAAATCGGTTTTTTGTCGGTCGGATAATTTGTGCTCGTTTTGTATCACAATAAACGTACAATGAAGGGGAGTGAACAGATTTATTCCCGAGATTAAGCGTTTTGCATTCCAGTCCTGACGGTCTGTTTACTTAGGTAAACGACGGCCGGTGGTGGCGTTATAATTGGGTTTCTAATGAACGGACAATTAACTTATCCCTTCATGTTGTTATAGACCCATCGATAGCATACCAAGGTCAACCATTCTACCTGGCGATTTTGTGGTTAGCGGTTGTGCCGGTAAAGTGGTTGGGTCTATTACATTTTTGGGTGTCGAACACGGTCCGTATTTTCGCATCTGTGATCGTATGTGCCTTAAACAGACTTTGCGAGCGTTTAATTAGGGCGATAAAATCCCGTAGTTAACTGCCTCTCGCTATAATTTACACAATCGCATCTGAAATTATTAATCCAGTAACATCGTATAGAGTAAAACAAGTAAGAAACCAATCAAAACAAATCATTTACTATGTTATTATTTCACATATTTTTGTGGAGGGCATGGTGATTGTATATTTAAAACGGTGAAAAATGTTTCACTTTCTCACACATTTCCCATCGTGGTATTACGCGCCTTAAATAGTTATAATAAATTAAGATCAACTTAAACTTACATTTATATATCATATATTATAACTATTTTCCTTGTTATTTTTACTCAAAATTATATATTAATTTAATGATTTTTATTATTTTATCAACCACTAAATTTTTCGTACTGCGTTTGAAGCTATTTGTGATGAATGATGATTATACATAAAAAGCGTTTAAAATATAAACATTAATATTAAATTGATACGAACATATTAGCAATTATTTTTAAAATTAAATTTTATATTGGTAAATGATAAATATTTTTTTTATACTTTACTAATTTTGTGCTATTCTATTGGTTTATTCGTATGGGTCGGCTATTGGAGTAATCACAGAGAAATAGCAATTTGTATTTTATGGCAAATTATAAACTGAGAAGAACATTAATAAATTTACCAAACCTAGCAATGCGTTTCATCGTTTGTAAAATTAATTAGAATCCTATATAACTAATACTCTAATTGGTTCAATAATAATATATCGGCCTGGCAATCTATTTAAATTAGCAGATTGCAATGATGTTAATATTATTCATTTACAGAAATTGTTAGTGATTATCATTTTATTTTAGATGTGTTTTAAAAATATGTATGTTTTTGAATTTTTTTTTTTTATATGTATGACGATATACGATTTTTGGATGAATATAATAGTCCGTTTACCACAAGTAGATTATACTTTCTGTAGAGAATTTTATCTGGTTGGTACTTTATTTAGTTCGTTTTTCGAATTTTACAAAAGTTTATCTTTGGGATAGGATTAAGGAAAACTACGAAAATGTTTAAAAACTGCAATATTCATGAAAACTGTAGTTTGACTAACATGGTTTTAAATATTTTATGATAACTATTGCAATTTTGAACATAGAGACTTGGTATAGAACTTTGAAAGTTTTCCAAAAATGTAATTTGTTCTCATTAATATTCAATATAATTTGTAATTGTAGAATTTATGATTTGAAAATGTAATGTAAATATAATTCACAAGTATTAATTATATATTAAATAGGTAACTCAATTTTAAAAAATTTCGTGAATTAACTGTGTCAATTTTTTAATAAACTTTTTAAATTAAAATTTTGAGTAAAAAGAACTGATATTTTTATGTCTGTAGACATTTTTTAGGCAAGAATAATAATCTGATAACTTGATAAATAAAGAAAAAGTATAAAAATTAATATTAGCTGTAGGTATACATAGTATTAATTGACTGAATTTTGCTCTGAATTTTTTTGTTTTGTTTTTTTAATGCAATATTATTACATACAATGTTAATTATACTATATAATACAGTATTATAAATACAATAATATTTTACCATTAATTTTTCTGAAGACTGAAGGGGCGAAGGAGGAACGCTCATTATCAACTGTTTAGTTTTTATTTTATTACAAATTTAAAACGTGTATTTTTTATATTCGGAATTAAAACTTAAATAATTTGTAGTAGTACAGAAAAATATATAATTTTAACACTTTTAATGAAATTCTAATACACTTTTGAAATGATTGAAATTTACCACGTTAATTGTCGAATAAAAACTTCAGTTACATTCAGGCATATATTAATATTAAAAGGATATTATATACGCTGTTTACCTTTGGAGACTTGAAATAAGTGAGTTCTTTAGAATCCACGTTTTCAATGTAGTTCTGAATTCTTAATAATGTATTTCAGTGAATTTACATTCCCAAGTATACATCATAATATGGTTTTAACGATTTTTATATAAAATGAATTAAATATTATAAACTTTTTAGGTCAGGTTTACTTAATTCTTGATACAACAATAAAGATTAATTATTATTATAATTTATTTTATTTGAACAATAGAAAATGTGTATTTTAATTTGTAAATATAATATAATATGATTTATATTATTAATATTAATATTATTCATATTTAAATAATTATTAAAAATGATCTGAGAAATATGATTTTTCCAATAAATGAAAAAAAAGACATAAAAATCGATACTTTGATTAAATTAAGACGTTGACATATCAATATTTTTATAATAATATGCTCTTAAACTGGCTATCTTTAAATTTCACATAAAAAGTAAAATGTTAGGTAATAGAAGTAATATTATAGCCCATTTCTTAAATATACCTTTTTTTTATGAAAACCGCATTCAAAAATTTTAATTTTTCGTGTAATTAATAAATTGATCTGGAACACTCTGTATTTATTCTATATTTGTAAATGTTATTGATATGGTTTTTAAAATTTAGAAATTAAATTTATGTTGTTATTATACTATTTTTTTTACTAATTTATACTATTTTTAATTGGTTTATATTAATTAATTTATTTTACAATTATTATAATTAAACATATATTAAAAAAACACTAATTTACTATTTACAAGATATTGTCAACTGCATTATATGTTTAATATTAAACTCTTAAAAGCTAGAGTACTGTTATATAATAAGTAGAAATTCGTCTTATTGTAGTACAAAATATTAAGTGTGGGGACTCTCAAAAGTGAAGTGCCTTAGGCCCTTAATTATAATTAGTGCTGAATACGATTATTATGTATAAGTATAATTTAATATGTAAAGTAAATATGTTAAATGATTATGTACACATTATATTGTGTTAAAACAAGTAATGTTTAATAATATAAAACATTATTAATTATTTTTAATGACAACGAAAATATTGAAATTAAAATTATTACACAATATTGTTCTCGAGGTATTTGTTCACTGGCATACATATAAGGTAAATAAATCGGGTTAGACAAATAGAAATCAAGTAATATTAATTTAATCATTGTTATTAATATAATGCCATATTTTGCTATAAGCTATAATTTATTAAATTATTAATAATTGTTTATCACATTATATTTATTAATTAAAACAATGGTTTTACATAATTATTTTGTAATAATTAATACAAACATGTAAAAAAGTGAGTTTTTATCGACTCTGAAATAAAAATTAACATTTTATTTTTGATAAAATTTAATCTATAGATTTTGTTAGTTTAAAAACTCATTCGTCAATTTTTGTGTTTTGTTTTTTAATCATTGCACCTATTTTAAATGTATGATATACTGTGTTGATAGGCTTATATTATATTAATAATGTCTATATTTTAATAGTGAACGAGTCCACGAATTGCTAATAATACAATTACGATAGCATGGCGTTTCGTATGGACAATTTAGGTACGCCACTGTCGCGTAATTCGGTTTACGGTATTTAATCATTAAACCTATTCGTAAAACGTATTATTTATTCACACATGGTTTTTGTATTCGTCTTTCTAACAACCGGTATTCAGACGAGATTAATTTAGATTAAAAATCAATAGTTATATTGAATAATCGATACATCGATAAACTTCAATATTTAATTATAAACTACAAACATTTGCCATGAATAATATTAAATATTTAAAAAAAAAATAAAAATATTATCTAAATGTTATATTTTTAGATTACAAATGTGTTTTTTTAAATTTATTTGTTTTTTTTTCATCTGTCACTACTTTTGTATTTCTATGTCGGACATATAAAACAGTTCCGGCATAAATTCACAGAATGTCACAACAATTCCATTATTAAATTTTATCATATTAATATTCCGTTATTGTGTCTCGTGCAAGATGTATTTATAATAAAATTATTATTATTTTTTTTAAGATATGTACGAGAAGAATTTCACTAGATAAAATACAATTAACGTAGGTTTGATTGTAATCTCTGTATCGTGTGTGTGCAAAAAGAATAATAAGAACAAGAATAATATCTATTTTATTTAATTTTCTTATTGGACTTAATGTATATAGTGTAAAGGCAATTAAAATGATGGTATAGATACAATTGTAAACATTTGGAATTTATTGAATTTCATGACAAAAGCTATTGTGTTGGATATATTGTAAATCCTATTCTGAAAACGCCTGTCACAATAACAATAAATATGCGTATAACTATATTTTTCAAACAAGCTTACGTGTTTCTTCCTTGTAAGTTAAATTGTTTTTTAAATTCTCCCCTTTAACACCATTGATATGAAAAATACTCTTAATAATTTGTGTTTCTTTAACCGTATTGCGAAAAATCAAAATAATAATTAATATATAATACAAATATAATAAATGTATAATAAAACCGCGACCCATAAAGAATGTGGAAATTGTTCTATACAAATATATATTTTAAACAAAATTCAAGTGGTTTTGAGTATTTTTAAGATACTTTTGGTCCGAAGGTTGTTTATTAATATTTTTCTACACTTACACAATTAATACTATACTCTGTTAGAATCCGGTGGTGAACTATTCTCGATTGTTATATAAATGCTATCGTGCTTATTTTATTCATTCGTACAAAAACATTTCGATTGATCATAATGTAATATAATATCATCACTATATATATATTACAATCAGATGTACAAAATCGGTGCAATTAATCGTTGATAATTGAGTCTCGGCAATGCATTTCTCGAGTGTTGTTCGGCTTTAGATATATCCTGTGCAAACGTATATGCATATATTATTATATTATACAAGTTACACTGTGCTCGTGTGTCTGTGTCTGTGCGTGTGTATAACGTGAAACGATATAAATAGATGGCGGGGTACTGGCCTGGGGTGTAATCTCCATCACAAAGAGGGCAGGTTTATATATATATATATATTAACATTCCCTCCGGTGCTCTTTTATTAACATTTTAAACTTGCATTTCCCGTTTTCCTACCGCCCCCCTTATTCCGACAGTCTTATTCCGCCCCTTCTGACGTTCTCCCAACATCTCCACTCGCTCCTCTTCAGATGCCACCGTCATCTGTTCATTTCGACTCGACATTCGCATTTCATCGCGTGTGTCTGTGTTATTGTCGGTCGATTATTGGCTATGGAAGCTTTTTAATTCGTCGTAACCAACGCGCGTACGGTTCCTGCCAGCATCGCAAAGACCCGCTGCTACCATCAATAATATATCGATAATTACGTTATCGGTTAACCGTCATGGATGCAATTTGATGCGATTGTTATTGTTCTATACTTTTACCGACAGAATAAAAAGAAATTATAAACCACTAATAATAATAATTATGACATATAGTATTATTACGTTTCATTGGACGAATACGTTTAAAACATCGTGCTTAAATATATAATAATAATAATAATATTAACAATTTATAAAGTGGTTTAAAGTATTTGGTTAGTTAATATTATAATTATGCTCGGTGTATCAATTTTTGCATTTAAGTTATATATAATTTTAAGTTTTGTTATTATTTTATATATGAAATTAGACATTTGTCCAAAATAAAATAAAATAAATAAAATTTCCTTTTTAGTATAATATTATGACATATTGCTCGATAAAGTTTAAGAATTACAGTTTTGGAGCTGGTGTATAATATAATTATATAATTGATAGTTATAATAATAAAAAACTATTTTTAATAAAATTATAGGTTCAAAGAGTAATGCCCATGTACGGTTTGAATCTAGGGTCAAAATCCTAAATTTTAGTAAATTTAATTTTTTTGAAATATCAAAAATTTAAATATTATATTAGGTATATATTCATATAGTCACGGACCTTATTAAATATTTATAAGATAGTGCATGTTAGGTCAGTAGACTACAAATGGTATAGTCATACCGTATCCTACCGTCATAGCCGTATCGAAAAATTTAATATGACAAAATTATGCAATCCATACTAATTAAATATACACGCTGTTGATATAAAATTATTTCCACGTTCTACGAGTACAAATTAATCGAGTAATTATTGCTCTTTATTCGTTGTGCTCTCTGACAAATTACGATAATCCGAGTAATTGGCATGAAAATAATTTAACGTTGCGTCGGACGAGTAAAAATTACAAAAGGATTACCGAAAATACATAGGATTTTTTTTTTTTTCAGTAACGAGCGATTATTATATTATTATTTTCCGTGGTAAAATGTATACTTGCATAAAATATGGAAATTATTCTTAACGTGTAATATTTACCAAACAATTATTATTAATTCATTCGGTTAAGGAAATATCAATTTGGGTATAAAAACAGCAAGTAAACACGTGGTGTTTACATACAAAAGTAGGTGTTTCGAATTCATTTACTCATGCATTATAAACATTACGGACGGGGCCCGCTCGCTATGATATATAAGTATTCTCATTGTACCTATTCCAATAAAATATTCAATTATCAATCTGTGTGCACGACGGGCAGCCAGAACAATAGTCAATATCTCGAAAATGTTTATACGTCGTTTTAACAGAGTTTGGAGAATATCTGAAAAGCCTTAGGATCCGTTTCGTTTCCACGGTCAGACGCAGAGCTATACGGTCGTAACACCGCCAATTTGAATAAACTATTCAACGTTCTGGCGTTTTCTTCAGAAATGATTTTAAAACCGAAATGAATATTCAAGGAACGCAAATTACGAAACAACTGCATCTATGCCGCAGACAAACGGCAAAGTTTCCGCCCGAACCAGAATATAATTTAATTAACATCGAAAAAGGCATTCCAATAATTTATACATAATATATATTGTTCTTACGGGAAATAAATATTTAACGAGTTGAACAGGTGCACTTACAAGTTGGAATTTGTAATACACGTGATTGAATCGTAATATTTCACGTTTTCATTTATTGTTTTTATTGGTTATTTGATTACTTACGCACGCATTATTATTATCGTTGTTTAACAAAATAAATTGTTTTATTAAAAAAAGGAACTAACAAATCTGAAATGTTTGAAGTTTTAAACTTAAATAGTGTTTTATTTGTAAATAGCTATAGTCTTAATAAGAAAATGTATACATTTCTCAGAAGCCAAGTTAATTGGATGTTAAATTTGTAGTATCGTTATTAGAATATATTTTATATTAAATAGTTTGTGATATTATTTTTGTTTTGTTAAAAAAAACACTTAACATAACTTTTTTTATTTATTCAATATACATACATATATATATATATATGGATTTTGTAGAAAAAATAAAAAATAAAACAGTAAACTTAACTAGTAATTTAATCATATAATCATATCTAATCTTTATTGTATATTTTAAAATTAATTTTATTAGTTTTTAAGGATTATAAAAATGTAAAATGATAAAAAAAATAATAGTTAATTCAAAATATATATTTTAATTTTCCATTTACATAAGCATTGGAAATATATTTTGACTTATTTAATTTTAATACTTGTGTAAAATGTATAACTTAATATTTAAATAACAGTTTTAAAACCTTTTATCATTATACATATATATATATATACATCTATATATATTTTTAATTTGCTTTAACGAAAATAAATAATGTAAAATGTGTTTTTTTATTACGATAGACGTATAATGACTGAAAAAGTTTGTTGTTACTTCAATGAATAAAAAATAATAATATAAAAAAAAAAAACAGTAATCAATTATCAATATTTTTGTAATACAATAAAAATAACTATTTTTTATTTTATGAATATAAAAAAAAAAAAAAAAAAAAATCATTGTCTAGTTACAAGTTTCATAATATGTAGTAGACAAAAAAATAGTTTAACTATAAAGTTATATAATTCGATATTCGATATTCACTATAATCAAAGTTTATAATAAATTAATTTAGTAATTTATTACCAATCTTATTATCAATTAACACAATAATTTTACTGTTCAAGAGTTATCTTAGGCATAAGATATAAGAACATATAATTATTCACATTTAATTAAACGATAAATAGTTAATTTAATTTCTTCCCTTTTTATAACCTATTTATCATTGTTAATAAATCATGTAAAGTAAATAATGTAAAACACATCATTTTTATACGAGTATATATATTTCCTTATAATTCCAAAGTAAATGTATTAATTATTTGTTATAAGAAAATTAATTTCAACGACAAACATAGTCAGTTTGATGTAATTAAAGTGTTTCAAATAGTAATTAACTACAACGTTAATGTCAACAGTATATTGAGCATGAAATATTAGACTTCATATTCATACTTTAGGACAGTAAGTATTATAAAATTGTATTGTTTAATTTTGCATGTAAATTATGTACATTTTTGATTAAATATTCATTTATGGAATTGATAAGCTTATTTGATACTATTGGCAAAAGTTAATCGAAATTGTTTTGAAATAATTTAAATTCAGTGTTCATATAACGAACGGTAAATAAACGGTTAATAAACAGTACTTAATTATTTTCTATATTTTTAACTTATAAAATAATAATAATAAAAAAAAATGTGTATTTATGCAATTAGCCTGTATAAATAACAGTTCAACAGTTGTATACTTGTATGTATATATTTGGATAAATGAGGTGAGCTTATAATTTTTTTTTAAAATTACTTAATTATTAAATGTTATTATAAATATTTGTATTACATTTTATGTTGAACGGACATAAATAATCGGACTGATTAGGATAAACTACTCATGTCTTATATTAGTTTCCACGAGTTCATAAATGTGATTATGGATAATTAAGATCGAAATGTTGCGTAAGTTTCATTATAGGACACGTCAAATATATTTACACATTATATTAATATTAATTAGTATATTTAGAGAACTGTCAACTGAGTTGAAGTTATAATAATTGTAATAAAAAAAATAAAAATATATTAATTTAATTGTGATACCGTTCGTTAATGCGAAAATGGATGCAAAATCAATGCGCCTGTCGTTCAATTAGACATAATTATTAATAGCATTTTTCATAGATTAAACATTCATAATTTAACCGAAAATCTCGAAAAAAAAAATTTTAAAACAAAAAACAAAAATAAAGATAAATATTTGTACGTAATTTTGGTTAATTGTATTACTAATTTGTGATTATTACAATGTTTTTATATAATATCTGTCAATTAAAGAAGTAATATAGTTAATATGAAAGATCAGTATAAGCAATTTATGAAAAATAATGCATATTTATCTGAACAATGTAACCGTCGAACAAAATATAATAATTGATAATAGAATTAGTAGGTACAATAATATGATATTATAAAATATAAAAATACAATATTGTTTCTAGGTCATTTGATTTAACAGAAAAGTATAAACTATTTAAAAAATAAAACACGGAAAATTTTTCACTACTGTAAATAATACGTAAAATGAATTTCTTTTCGTACGACAACGACAGTAAATATAATATTTATATTGACGAATTGTTGATAAAAAAAAAAAAATAATAAATTAATAATAATAATAATAATAAAACACGTCTTTATAATTTTGTAAAGAGGAAATGTCGAAATAATTTTATTACCTTTATTATTATATTATTTTTCATTTCCTTCTCCTAACCTAACGTACTAACGCCAAATTATATGTCTGTCTTAGACATCGTGATTGCCGCAGCATATCATTACGTCATCACCGTCGATTGTTAATTTATTATGCAAATATGTCTCGTCGCGTGTAGGTTTTGCGTGGCTTTACACGCGCACTTTTTAATCAAAGTTAAATGATAAAATATAATTTTGTGATGGCTGCCGCCATTACGTTCGTCACCGATCGATCGAATTTTTACCTATCGACTATCTCCAATGTGGTGTGTGGTTTTTCGGTCGCAATTATAGTTAACCCCCTCATTTAAAATACTCAATATAACGATAACAAATAACGTCAAAATAATCAGTGGAGGATCTAGAATTTGTTTTCTTTCGTATGTTTTTTTATTTTTTTTCGAGGGGGGGGGGATAATATTAGGTAAATACTAAATATTAATATTAGAAAAACCTATATTTGCATATTAACAAATAAAATTATTTGATACGATCGTCATGAATGTTGTAGGGTAAGTTTATTATTTATTTATTAATATTAATATTTTATAAATACAAAGTATATAGTACCTTTTACCTTATTTAATAATATTATTTTACAATTATGAACAAAATCTTTCATACAAAATAAATTTTAAAATATTGTCATTTTAATTGTTTCGACAAAAACAATTAAAAATAGAATAGTTTTTCAACCCAAGTGATAGGCCCAGGCTCTTGTGCCCCTCACTATAAATCCACCATTAAAAACAATAATCGTCTAAAGGGTCGTGTCACGCGGTCGTTGTCCAAACAATGTTATAACTGTTGCTTTCAATGCCGTTCTCAGTCGTTTTTGCACAATAATAATTATCACAATACAGTTACGTAATACAATATTCGAAACGAGATTCCCCGAGATTCGTTTTCGACCAGTTATAAACTTATAACACAATACCTAGTTACAACCCCAGTTATAAACAATGTTTGGTAATAGAATTTTCTTCTTGAAATTAGGACAGTTAATGAGTAAATGTTCTAGTATTACCTTACATAATTGACGATAAAATGTCCTCATTTCATCACAGTTATATTGTAGAAACACAGTTATATTGTATATTTGACGTATTTTTATGCTCTTATTGACCACTTAACAAAACAGTTGATTTAAATGGTTTATTTTCTTTAAAATTCGGTCTTACCAACGTTGTGTTTGCCTGACTAATAGATGCAGATTTTCAGTATTTGTGACGAATTATTTAATGGTGGGGTCTTCGGTAGTATCTACAAGTAACTCCCATTGAGCTCTAAGTTCTTGATCCAATTTCTTTTGCAGTAAATGTCCCATTGATCGTTTGGATATGAAAAATTTCCTAGGGTACCAATGGATTCGGCGATTACATTGAGTAAATTTTTAATAGATGTGCCATTCTCAACATTGCGATTTCTTTGCCGGACGACTTAAACGCGTTTAATTTGAGCGTCAGCCGTCCGTGTATAGACACGTTTCCGGCGAAGTTTTGTCGATCGATAATTAATTAAACGAACCGTTTTTGGTTTACGCCCGCGGACGTCTTATTACCTGCAACACGACCGTCACGGGTAGGTAATTGATACCTATTTATAGCTGCGGACACGCGAAAACCTTTCACGGCGGCACATCATCGAAAGACGACCGACCGTGGAGACGAATATTAATAAACGTCGTTCGTCGGGTAGCGGGAAAACAATAGAAAAAATAAAATAAACACCTTTTTTGTTCGTCGTGTGTTTGCACGTCAACCGCTCACGATAACAAGGCGTATCGATCCGGCTCGTCATTTTTGCGCGAGCAGCTGTTGACAGGCTGTGAATGATTATTATTGTTATTATTATCACGAAGACGAGGAACACGCATATCGTTATTACGTAAGCGAATTGAAAGAAAATCGTAGCGTTTTAAATATTATGATGAGGTAATTGATAATGTATAACTATTATATTATTACCTCAAAAATAGACGAAAAAGTTTCGACAACAAAACAAATTAATTTTAACAATTATAAGTAAAAATATAATAACTAATGGGCTAATATAATATAATTATATATATATGATATTTTTGTAAGAATGCTTTAAAAATGTTTATTTAGGGTAAAAAAACCAAATTTAGATTTCATTGCAATCAGAATGATAGAAAATGAATTTGTGTATAATTATAGGAAATAATTTTTATCACACTCATTACAAAAAAACATTTACTATAAAATCATACTCATCATGAACTCACAAAAACTATCATAAAATGCATTTAATGTTGTATAAAATCAACTTACGCATATTTTATATTATGTATTGGTTTTACAA
This sequence comes from Eriosoma lanigerum, assembly GCA_013282895.1. Taxonomy (NCBI): domain Eukaryota; kingdom Metazoa; phylum Arthropoda; class Insecta; order Hemiptera; family Aphididae; genus Eriosoma; species Eriosoma lanigerum. Next base: position 57,397,095 of record CM023358.1, read on the forward strand.
ATAGATTTTTTTTTGATATATGAAAACATTTTTTCGGGTAGAAATAATGGCCTGATTATTACAAATAAGGTACGTCTTCTGTACCAAATTTCATCTAGTTATAAGTAAGCTCATTTTTCGAATTTCTTAAAAGTTTTCCCTTGGAAGTAAAACTACCAAATAATGCCGGAAAATCGGCAAAATTACAATTTTTGTTAATTTTAATTTTATTTTTCGTGATTACTAATTCTGTTTTGATTAGACACTTGAAAGTTTTTTGATGTAATTTACACACGTTGTAAAATTTTGAAACAGAGTGCAATAAGTATATTGAGTTTCGCTCAGAATCGTATTTTCTAATGAAATATTATACTTGCATTCAAATCTTAATTATAATAAACCAGTATATTTCTCTAAGGACCAAAGGGACGAAGGAAGAACGTCCAAAATCGACCTACCGCTTTTTAATATTCAAGTGAGTTTAATAATTCTGAGAGTAATGACACATTAATAATTAATAAAGTAACCTAGGAATATTAAAGAATGTTCTAATAAATTGGTAAATTGATAAAATGCACTTATTAATAATTTTGTATTATTATTTAAAATTTGTATTATTAATAACTATTATCATAATCTTTTTTGCGAACAACGAAAAGTTAACATACATTCATACATCTTGTATTTAAATTATTTAATCATAGAGATTAATGATTATTAAATAAATAAATACCTATAAATTTCTTAAATTTTTGTTAAATTGTTTGTTTTTTCTTATCATTATTGAATATTTTTTTGCATCTAATTACTACAATATTACTGTCGCAGAAATAATTTTTAAGTTATTCAAAATTTACTCGAACCGATATTAAAAGTTAAAATATAGATATGATTAAAATGAAATTGTTATCTATTCTATACGCGGAGACATCATAAAGAGCGGAGTCATAATATTTGTTGTAAACAAACATCATCTAGAGTGTGTATAAAAGGACAGTATATGAAATGTTACGTGTTTAAAAGTTTCGAGATAGAAAATAAGTAGTATTAATACTTAAAAGTTGAAATACAGTTTGCTAAAGTTTATTTTAAACACACGTTTGTTAAACTCAATATAATATATTATCTTTAAATATATGAATACGATTATTTTATGTTATGAATAAATAATAATTAATAATAACTTGTTTTACATTTTGTATAGGTATGTAACTAATAACCCTATATGTGTAATTAATGATTCGATAACGAAATATTTGCGTTTTTAAAACTAAAATGAATACATTTTTTAAAAGGCCGTGTAGTTTAAAAATGAATGCTTTTTTAATTTATATGAACTTATTTATAGTTTTTTTTTCATTTTTTTATTAGTTTTAAAACAGAGTTAATGACTTTTTTCTTTCCGTATCATATTTCACTTAATAATTACTTAATAATTATAATCATAATTAGTAGCTACCTCCTTATGATAGAATAGTATAGGTACTTTAACTAATTTATCATTTTTGACAGTATAAAACAATATTATGAATATCAGTAAAAAGTAAAATATCATATTTTATGACAAAAAATAGTATTTTTTCTTAACTTTTAGTCTTGCAGTGTATATATAATTTACGAAATGACAACAATGATTAATACATTGGTTAAGTTTTGAATTTTATTATAATGACGTATGTGATTTTATACTTATTTGTTTACAATTATTTGTTAGCTCATGGTTGATATTTTATTGTTCATTATGTTTAATAATTAATTACATTTCAATGGCTATTTATCAGAAAATGAAATAAATATTTACATTACATTTCATTTTAAAAGCAAGGTAACTAAATACTATGAAAATTATTAATCTAATGATGTTGTTATACATTTAAAAACATTTAGGTACACTTTATTAATGATTATGAAACGTGCGTTGAATAAAAATGTTGCGATAAAGTAACAAACGTTGATAAAAACTAATAATTAATCGATTTATTATGATGACACGGATTTTTGATGTTTTTAAGTATTTTAATTTCCTTTAGTCATAACATGTATGTTGTATTCGATAATTACGAAATATTTAAGCATAAATGGTACTCAAACGAGAGAATTAATTGGTTTTTCGTTTTGAAAGCATTAAAGTTATCAGTTTGATAAAAAGCCACACCGTCTGCAAAGCATTATTGGGAAACAGTCCGTTTCACTCGCAACAGTTGTAGGTACAAATATGCAATTTTTCATCGAGTCGTTAAACTTAAATATTGCCGGATGTGTTTGGCATTTATAAATCTTACGCGAAGCTCGTTAATTCATCGTAATTTATATTACGATACATGCGAGGGCTTATCATATTAAAATATTTGACAACTAAATTCCGAATGAATATCGGATACGGTATCTACGTTTTTGATCATTGACCACGACCGCGGAACGTAGGATAGGATAGTACATATACTGTTGTTTATCAACATTTATAGTGTCACGACCCCCAAAATAGATAAAAAATAAATACAATCACCTCGCGATTTCCTTATAATAAAAAATAAATTTGAGACTTATCTGTTTTACTGGTTAAAAAATAATAACAATATAATCATTAATTATTGACGAAGCGAATAAATATATTATCTTTAATTATTTCTGACGAACTCTTAAGCGTTGAGAAACGCTGGTCCATAACAAAATTTGGTCGTTATTATTATTGTTAATTTGGTAAAAGTGTTCCAAGTGAGTAACACTCTATATTACTTATGTCTGAACATACTCACATAATATACAAGTTTCTTATAATCATTTCGTATTCGTTTACGAAAATAACCACGAAAAACGCATATTTTGGATTAGAATATTATGTTGTTACCGATGCATACTTATTTTTTTTTATACCCGCCGAAATGCATTTGAATTAATGTAGTTTTGCAGACGATTTTCGTCGGCAAATTCGCTATTTAGGTTAAACCAAAACGGCACTATAACACTTAACACTGATGAAATGTATTTCGTGTCGTCGATTTTGAATGGAAATGTTCCGGAACAACAGACGAAACGACTACAGTTGACGTGCCGAGCTTATTCTGTGACAATGAGCAAGTGTAGATATATATAATTCTTCGTTGGAGGTATTTCATTGGTTAAATTTACATTTAAAACATTTTGTTCCCACAAGAGTAACACGGCGTTTTTTCTTTTTCTTTTCATAGGAAAGTTTTCTCTATATTTGCACGGTTCCTATTAAATTCTAAAACATTTCTTGGAATGCTTTGAAGTATTTTTCGACCTTCTCGACGATATGTATTTGATAAAACAGAAATAACCGTATAGGTAAAAGTCGTTGAAATATATTTTATTAGATAAAAAGTAGCCGGAGGTCACGATGATTTTTGAAAAGGATATTTGAAAATTTTTAGATGTGCGGTAATTTTAAATTCAAAACTATCTAATAAAAATGCTGTTTTTGAGTAAAAAAATTGTGTTTAATGAATACTTAATTCTTTTAATAATAAATCAAATATAGGACATTTTTTTTTTTGTGACGGCGTTATTATTATTTAAACCATATAAGTTTACATAATATACTTATATTAAACTATTAAGTTTCTAAACGTAAATTGAAATTATAAAATATTTCATGCTTGAAATTTCAAAGTAATTGAACATTTCTTAATACGGGATTAAAGTTGGTACTTTAATTTAATAATAATATTATATTATAATGATAATACTATAGTTTTTAGTATATTTATTTATGATTAAAAGTCGAAAAAACTAAATAAACCTTTTTGCTGTTTCGATAGACATCAGTCAGAAATCTGTATTTAAAAATCTATATTCGTATTAAGATTTAAAAAAAAGAAAAAACAATTTGAATTGCATTTCTCAACAAAAAATAAGAAAAATATGTAACGATCTGATAATTTTAAGGAGTAAAAAATTGATGCTCTGTAAATTACATTATTTAAAAAAATGTATTAAATGTAGATGGAATGTTAGGAGTAAGGACTATGTGAATGTTAAATCTTAAATGTGATGAATAATTAAAATATTGTATTAAAATCAGCTAAAATATATATTTGATCTTTAATTTAATTGTATTATTTACTTAGATTTTAATTAAAAGTTTTTACCTCCGGTTTATTTTCTTTGACACAATATATGTTTAAATCTAGATCTGACATTGTTTAATATTATATGTCCTAGTATCTTTAATTATGTAATTACGAACTTCACATAATTATACCATATTTAAATAATTAAGATGTTTGTATTCTAAATAAACCCATATCACATTAACTATGTGTTTATTTTTTAGCGGATATTAAAAAAATAAATAAACTGTTATAACACGTTTTGTTATATTTATTCATAATTTAGCTTGATGAATATTATGAATAGTTCGAATAAGAATTTAATATACATTTAATCAATGTTACATTATGTATTTAATTAACTACGTAAGCAATTTGATTAGTAATATATTTCATTAGTTAAATAATATAGTCATTAAATACCAATTAAATAAAAGAAATTTGACTATTTTTTTATTATTTAATGTCAAAGCTAACCGACCAAAGTTTATGAAAGTGTATTTTTGATGATTTAATTAACGTTCGCTTTTATATAAATTTTATGTGTGACCAATTTTTTCATTAAATTATTTATTAATTAGTTTCGTACTAGGTATTATATTTTAGACACCTTTATATAGAATATAGATCATTGTAAAATATTATTTATCCCAACGTATTAATTATTTATTCTTATATTAATTTATATTAATTATTACCTAGTTTAACATAAAAAATGATCATTTACTTTTGAAGATTGATCGAAGTTCATTTTGCAAAATTAAAATATTTACAATTTCCAAAATAATGTAGATAACATGCAAACATTGACATGTGCTCATCGTATTAGTACGTATCTTCTAGAAGACGCTTGAATTTGTAATGATAAAACGGTACGAGATGACATTTATAGATGATTGTTGTAAAATCTTAACCACTTATAAATTTTGATTTTTTAATAATTGCTAATAATAATATATAAAGTAATATTTTATAAAATAGACATACAAGTTATTAATTAGCTGATTACTTAATTTAGGTTTTATTTTTATTTTTTTTAGAAATTTAATCAGAATTTTTAGTTGATAAAATTAATAACTTCTCGTTAGAATATCTATTGTGTAAGAGTTATTGTTCTACTAAAGGTATAATTGAATAGAAAATATTTAAATTGTACATGATTGTAATTAAATACAATTTATAATCTATAACTGTATTTAATGTGTATAAATTGTGGTTTGATGTTCATACCAAACATAAAATACACTTTTATTGGATAATTATTGTTCATGTAATTATGCAAATTTTTAAGCTAAAACTAAATTGTTATATCATAAAATTCAAGTTCTAATATCGTTTTTTTCTTTTCTATTCTACTCAATATATTATGTTGCGTTATCAGAATACGTTTAAAGAAGGACGAAAGTCGTGGTGGTAAATATATATTTATATAAAAATAAGGTAAATAGAAATCACAGTTGACTCCGGTAGTTTGCTGTGAATTTTAGCCTTTGACAAAGAGAAAGTTTTTATTTATTTTCAGTGAACGTAAAAGAGTAATATGATGTAAGAGAGGCAGACACTATGTGTTTGATCATATTGTGCACACCATTCTAGATTATAAATATATTTTTATTTTTTTCCGTATTAATTTAGAAAAAAAAAAATGGCCGATCTCAATATTTTATGGACTGTCGAACTGCAGAGCTCACGTAAGATATAATACATTTATACAATTAAAATTTAATTGAAATCGTTAACAATACAGTAATGTAATTTCAAATATAAAGGTAGGTAAAGTGTAAAATTGTAAATAATTATGATATTTTCATTTGTTAATGATTATTCATCGAACTGTGTAAATTAAGTTAGTTTAAGTTTGTTTACAAAATCAGTTAGATTATTGTCAGTTAAAAATATTATTACTTCGGTGACAACAGTTATAATAACTAAACAAGAACGCGATGAATTTAAAGAAATAAATACAAACTAAAAAAATGTTCCTCATGCATTAAGTTGTTATTTTATAGTACCTAATTATAAATGTTGACTTTGTCAATCGAAATAGATTTCTTATAGTTTAAAACTACCTAACTGAGAATCGTACGAAACTATTATTGCATGTACATTGTACACTAAGTACGTACTATATTTATCGTTATATTAAAAATTAGTAATACTGACGATAAATATATTTTATTATACATTTTCACTTATACAGCACAAAACCTGTTTAAAACAGTTCGTGACGTTATTTTGAATTGTTTTCTTCAATTTATAATTTATCACAAAATAACGTATGCTTTCGCCCCTCGAAATTCAATTGCATATCTCGAAACGATTGGGAAACTATTTTGTAATAAGGCGTATGAGGATTTTATTGATTCTGCAGTGAGTGTATTTTTTTTCCTAAACAGGTCGTTGGTGAGGACATAAAGTTGGAAGTGCTTTATAAAACGTTCTATGCGGTTTTTCTAAGCGGGAGATTTATTTATTGTTCTAAAGTCAACAATGTAACCTATATTCTTTAGTAGATAATATAAAATTATTATGATGAAGTATTCCGCAGGTCTATTAAAATCGAAACATAACTATTAGGTTTACGATATTTTTTACACTAAAACCAGTGCTCGAATTGGAAAAATAATATATAAAGGATACTATGAAACTTAAAAAAAAATTGTACCATTTCAATGATTGAATTCAACGTAACCGACGGGCGCTTCGAATAATTAGAAACGGTAAACTAAATAATTTTTAAAAAAGAAGACGTACCTATTGCGACTGCCAATTCAAGCACTGGCAAAAACAATAAAATGATCGTGTAAAATATACAACAAATGATACTATAATATTATTATATTTTATTGTTACTGTATTGGTATTGAAAATTAATTAAAAAAACGTTATACTCCGTCGTAATAGGATTTTCAATAAATTTCATAACGTAATACCTAGAAATGTTTGAGAGTACATCGAGTACACGAATTTTAATATATTTATAGCTGTTTAAATAAATAATTCCATTAATATCTTAGAAAAAACTCGGGAAATGTTATTTTGCTTATATTTTTAAAATGTTAAAATGAAGAGTAAGAAATTATATTTAAATTGAAAATTGATAAAGGATGCAGTTGAAATTAAAAAACAAAAAAAAAACATTGCAATCGTATTTAAATATTCATTTTTTATTATCATTATTATTATATACAAAACAAAGCCGTCTTAAAACATAAGCATTACAATATGTATAGAGGTTTATAACATTAATATTATAATCAACATAAAACTATAAATATTTAAAATGGATTTAAAATTAAAAGTAAACATTAAATAAATCTACCGTACAATGTACACAATATTATTGGAAGGATAAAGTGGCATTATTTATTATTTTAAATATATTTATTACGAAGGACATAACTTTAAAAATATGTCTATTCCTTCTAGAACAATATGTGAACAGTACAACAACTATTCTTAGAATAACAATATTATTAATATTATTATGTCATATTATATATACACACATGGATACATATAGAATATAAAAACGTTTTTCTTTTTTAAAACCTTCTTTCATATTTCCTCTATATAATTATAGTACATAAGTAAATGGATCTAATGTTTTAGATTTATTTAATACTATTAAATAAAAATAATGTTAAAATATCAGGCTTTACAGGGTACAAAAAGGATACAAGTTTTTTCCATCTCGTTTTACATAAAATATGATTAGTTTTGAAAAAATTGGATTGAGAATACAAATTCAGATATAAATTGGCCAACTGTAGTAACTTTAGCCAGCAATAAATAGGCCGACTTTACTAGATCTTTATTTGTTTTGTTCGATTTCATTAATTTCGCATAGAATATAAAACGTAAAGAAATAATTATATCCAATCGAGTTCAATAATATTATCAATTATTATATTATTATTATTATCCGTCTATGTTTGTATAATACGTAGTATTTACAATAATTCAACAAAAACAGAACATTTGCATTATAAATAAAAACTGTCATAACGCTACATATTATTTTATTAAATAAAATTGTATAAGTCACAATGTTAATTAATATATTATCTACATTGATACCTGATGCGTTGTGTTTTTAATTGCTTTTATCGCGACAAAGGACGGTAGAACGTTTAATAATAATAATTTTCTTTCTGCAAGGTATCTTGTAACAATCTGAAAAGTAAAATATTTAAAAATGTTTATAATCATACTTCATATACCTGAATAACGTTCAGAACGCGAATTCTCATCGGCACGCTGCTATTAATCATTGTAGAATTTGAGGAATTTTTATGTTATATATTTGATTTTCACTCGGGTGCGTATCAAAACTTCGTAGAATTCGTTAAAATTCTTGTTATACCGTTTTCCATTAAAATGAGATAAAATTGTAGACGTGTTCATTTACGTGAGTATGTTTCCTATTACTTGAAAGCATAAAACGATTTCATCGAAAAATCATCAAAATACATCTAAACACATTGTTAACTCGACGCCCTCTCTAGACGAACATAATATATTATATTATATCCAGCGACTAGACTTCGTACGGGAACTAACGAAATAATAATTGGTGGAAGTCGATCAAGTTCCGAACGAGTAGTGTTACATTTATCCGAAGGCAATTGAATACTTTTATAATGAGAAAAAAAAACCAACGCTTCCAGCGTGCTTATGAAAATTCTGTATACCTATTTTTTTATTTTAATAAAAAAAAAAAAAAAAAAGGGGAAAACGTTTGACGATCACATCACGTCGCTTTCGGTGACTCGCCCACGGTGGAATAAAATACGCGTGATATTATGAATTTCGAACGGTAAAAACGGAAACATCGGCCGAATCGCAGAGCAGGTAAATCGTTTTTTATGTTGTTTCGCTAGGCACACATGTCGGATGGATGCGAAAAATAGTAACGATTGGGCAGTAAATAAATATATATATATATATATATACGAAACCGAACGATACAACGTTGGCGATTGAATGTTATAAGCGGGGCCCCGTATTTTTTAATTGTCATTTACCACATTTCCTGTTAAAAAACTAACCTAACCACTGGCGGTAAATTCCAATTGAAAGTATTTACAACTTATATTTAATTTTAGTATGACTTATATCGATATAATAATACAAACATGCACGATTGATCACGCGCGATCTGCGTATCGATCGTACGACTATCGACGACGCGACGGTATCGATAACAATGATAAAACAAATTGCGATTATAATAACATTAAAATATCGTTGCGTCCGTTCAGTAGACGTTACACCAGACGGTGGCCAAGTAGAAGACGGCAAGCGAACGGACCAGGCACACGATCAGGTGCGACGTCTTGGCGGCCGTGTTGCCGGTCCCGCTGCCGCTCAGCGCGCTCGCCTTGCACCGCAAGTCCTCCGGGTAGATGTCGGCCACCGGGACGCGAGTCCCGCCGTTCCTCGAATAGGTGCACGTGGCCCGTCGGACCGTCCACTGGGCCAGCTGCGTCTCGGCCATGCCCAACGTGTGCACCTGGACCGCCTCCCGGAGCCACCGCCGCAGCCACTGGCCCAACCACAGCAGTCCGCAGTCGCACTGCAACGGGTTGTCGTCCAGGTACAGGCCACCTGTAACACACCGAGACGTTCACACGATATAAGGTGACGTTCACACTACCAGTAGCCCGCGAATTTATAATTAACAATTTCAATTCAGCAGAGGCACCGGGAGTCATAACGGAAATCAATATAGGAACAGTGTTGGGACTATCTGGATAAATTTATCTGAAATAATATCTAGATGATATTAAATCATCTTTCATTTTTTATCTAGAAACACATTTATTTATTTTTACCTTTATCTGTCTTGTTTAAAAATTAAAAAGTTAAAAGTTTTTTTTAAGCATAGTACATTATTATATAAAAAATTATAACAACATTTTTACTTTAACATTAATATAAATAAGCTGGTATCAAATTATTTATTGCCGTTTTATATGCAGTTTTCACTACTACACTCATTACTCGTCAGTTAGAATTTGATAAATTTATGTTAGTTCGTTGTTGTATAGTATAGTAATTATAGAGTAATATAAGATCTTTTGAAAGCCGCAATGAAAAAAATTTAAAAAAAATAAAATTTCTTTGACAATTCAAATGAGGAGCATTAATATAATAATAATTATATGAAATAAATTAATGATATTGATCTGAATTATTAAGGATTTTTTTATTAAATATTTTAAATTAGAAATTTGTTGTTAAATATTTGATCTTATTGTCTTATCTAGATAACTGAAAATTATTTTTTATTGTTATCTGAGATAAATTTAAATTAGTATCTTTATCTTCTATCTAGATACAAAAATTGGTCATTTTTTCTCAACACTTTATGGGAGTAATGAGGAAAATAGCGACTAGCGAATAAGGGATGGAATGGAAAGTGATACGAGAGTTGCGGGCGTCAGTGAACGAGAAAAATGTTAATTTTCAATGAAAATTTAAAGAGACTATCCACGCAAAACACTCTCTTTTATTAGAAGCCAACAGTTGGATTGGCATACGCGGTGAGTGGTTGATCGGGTAATTAAAAATGTATTAGTAAACGAAATAAATAAAGCAAGATCATGATGGCTCGATTGACTTTGTTCTAACGATTTAGAAATTATAGATCGGAAGCTCCTTCTTACATACAGCGTATATCAAACGATTGCATTGTTCCTATCTTTATGCCAAAGAAAATAGTGAACGAAAAGGGTAGGAGAATGAGTATTACGAAGGTGCAAGAAAGTAACCGACCTCTTATAGTTTGGAATGTGAAGCGAATTTAGGAGAAAATTTCGATACAGTTATGGGCGTATTATATATTTTGTAACGAAAAAACAAAAAACGCGTTTTTAGCGTCCATTTCAGCGATCGATAAAATTAGACAAAATGATCGTTTTTCAATACCCGATCAATATGTTTCTCCGATTGGCGACTGCAGGGCTAAAAATAATTAATATTCATTTTTTAGAACACTATACTAGTTCATCTCTCACAAAATCACGTCATCTGTCGTTGTAATTACTCAGTGTAGGTACTTAGAACCTATACATGTTCACTTTTCAACTTTACATGTTTTCTTTACGAAATACGTAATTGTTTATCTGGAAAATTTATGAGAAATTTGATATCGCGTCAGACACTTTGTGTTCGTAAATTATGTACGCATGACATACAATTATCTCATACCGGTGCTGTTTTTTTTATAAGTAATAAGTAATATATTTTAATAAATTTAATACAAGATTTCCTGGATAAATGTATTTATTTGAAATTATTGGAGTCTCCATTAATTTAACTGCTAGAAAATGTATACATTTATTTAACATCTTTGTGTTATTATTTATATTGAAATATAAGGATCGTTTCAACGAAGTATAAGCAATTACCTATTACAAGAAAAAATATAGTAAAAAATGAATTAATTTTATCTGATTTCCTTGAATTATGAAAAATAAAGTGTAGGTATGTCATAAAAATTTTAAAGTAAATTTTTTTTTAAATTTAATTTTAGAAAAAATATAGTACTTATATTATACATAAATTCGATATTATACATTATTAATTTAATATTAGTACCCATAATCTATAATTAAAAATTGTGATATTATAGTATATTATCATATTAGTAAATTTAATTTATTTTCATGTAATTTAAAATCCTTTGTTTGTATAATAATATTATAAGATTTTTAAAATTAAATTATTAAGGCTAAAAAATATTATTATGATATAATTGAAAAGATAGAGGGAAAAATAATTTTAATAGGTAATTAACAATATACTCGTACAAAAGTGTACTCAGATTAAATGTTATTAAAAGTAAAATTAATTAAATATATTGTATAGTGTATAAAATGGTCATAACTCATAAGTTATTGCGCATAAAACATTGAAGTAATTTAATGTCTTATTTTGTAAACAGAATATGAGTTCACATTGTGTTATTTGAATTATAGTTATATTATTTTACACAGGTAATGTAGGTTTCAAATAATTAAAAAAATGTAAATACTTAAATCGTATTAAACTATTATTAATTTATTTGTATGATGTTTTAATTAAATTAAATTACGATATGTAGACGTAGAATAAAACATAACGTATAATAATATCATTAAACATATGAAATCAAATTTCTAAAGTACTTGTGTTATAGTAATTTTAACATTTAATTTCTAACCATTAATACTAGGTTTGATAGTTGGAAATTGAAAATTATTTGTCATAAATTATAATTGTTTTATCTGTGGTATAAATACTGTGAAATGCTTTTAAGTCGATTTTAGTCAGAATATACTTTTTCATACGGAATGCGTATAGTGAATAGTATCATTATAACATTAAACGTTTATATAATTTATTTGAGACGTATCCCCTTCACCGTCACAAGTTACCACGGTAAGTATTAGTATAAACTTATATGCTTGGAACGGATTTATATTGACACTCTGATGGACATGACGTGTAAAAGTTTTTCCGTCGTTCAAGTTCTATATAAAGGTTCAACATTTGTGAATACTATTACATTTATCTGTCAATCAAAGTGTTAGAAATATTTTTCGTTCGTGAATATGATTTTCCGATAAATATAATAAATAGTCAGTGTAATGATTAAATTTACATAATTTGAGCGATAATAAAAATGGTCAAATCATTATATTTTTTATATACTCATAAATCATAATCAGGTAGGATAGTCATTGCATTAGATTTTAACATGTTTTCATACAGAAATCGATACAATCTACATAAGATAATATATTGTACATTTAGACAAAAATATCAAAACGAATTTATTTACGACATTCACTTGAATTCGATAAAATTATTATTTTTGTGCAATAATAAAATATTTTGTAATTTTTGTATGATTACTAAAATATAAGAACATATATTTCCAATCGAGGATTTATTTTTTTTCTATCACTGAACCGTTAGAGGTAAACTCAAGACGCGACATGAACACGCATTAAAATAAAATACGATTTGGTTGGTGGTTTTTTTTATAGCCTTCATTAACAAGAGCTATAAAAATAATGGTAGACGTTTTAAGTTCAAGAAACATTGATGTTACAAACTTATTTTGAAAGCTTTCAAATAATGGATGCGTGTTGGTGGAAACGTTTCTAAAGAATTTACACACGTCCACCGCATGTTATTGTATTGAATCGAAGTGTACCTACTGTTAAACGAGGTTTCGTATAATTTCTAATTTACACTATTTAGAAAATAACAGTTCATTATAAATATTTACATAATATTATAAAATTTATACATTTAATGTGATGAATGAAAAACAATTAAAAATGATATTTGTTTAGTATTTATTTGCCAATAATTTCTTGTTTTACACGTATCTTACAGACACTTATATTTTATTTTTTAACGTTTCATTATAAAAATGTTATCGTGTATAAACTTGTATCTTGTGAATCTAAAACTAATTACAAATAATATGATTGAATCTTATGAGTGGAAAATAATAAATAATTTTTTTAGATTTTAATTATGTATTTATTACCCAGTGTATATCAATATCTTTATGCTGTAAAATACGATGTATAATTTAATATTAAGTTTATAACGTTTTAAGTAGATTTTTTCTCATTTGGTAGATCTAGATAATTTACAAAACTAATTAAGTTGTCATCGAGTAATTAAAGTTTACCCGGCTAGTTGTATGTAGATCAGACATAATATATTCTTAGCTTTGGAAAATAACGTAATAGTTTTTTTATTTTCCGAAATAAATTTACAAGTTTTTAATTTATAATCAACTATAGTCTGTGTATAATCAATATTCACAAATACTTTATCCTACATTAATGTTTAGAGTATTAGAACGAAACTTTTAGCGAATGTAAATGTAATGTATCTATACTATAATATAAAATATATGTTTAAATATCTTATAGTATGTAAATACGATTTCAATAGAGTAAATTCAGAAAGTTTTGATAATTTTATTGATGGAAATTTCTTGGACTGTTCATAACTAAAAACAATCACGTTTACGATTCCAATACCACTCAGTGTAAATTGGAAATGTTTTAAAGCCTTTTCTATTGTAGTTTGTAGTTACAACTTAAATCAATCAAAAGTAAATGTGATTTTATAATAATTATTATTGTTGTTATGTACTTATTATTAATTATATTTATACGTTTTATTATTATTTGTTTTGGCGTATTTGTCGTTATTTAAAATTGTGTTTTTTTTCTAATGTACTTTTAAGCGTTACAACACGTTTTTATATAAAATACGAAAATTGTATGAGGATATTTTAAGAACTACACGAGTGTATTATATAATATAAGTTTATAAGAAATAATGATATAATATTGATATAGAATACGGTAATTTTTTCATTTTTTAATATTTGAAATTAAAAAATAGGTAGATATTTTTATAAGAGTAATTCATTTATTTTAAACTTTTTAAGAGAAGATTTTTTTATATCAATTTTTTTAAAAAATTAAAAAAAACAATGGTATAAATTTTAGTTTGTGTTTTAGTTTTTTCGTTTATTGTACCTATTGAATTACAGTCTTTTTTTTAGAAATGCAATCTGCACAACTACGTACTTAATCGCTCGCACAGGGGAAATAAATCCAAATCGCATTAGATCAAGATTATAGAAGTGGCTTATGTTTATGTGGTGTTTGATAAATTTATGTATTGGTTTCTTTTGAGCCGTTTACATCCAATAAATACAAAACTGTCACGATTGAAATTGCAGAAGGTTTAGTTAAACGTATATTACGCTTACGCCTGAACATATTATTATAATGACGAACGGGTTTGGACGCACAATAATTGCACGTTTTGTGCATTGAACGATTGTTATTAAAATCGCGATTGTTATCGCAGACATATGGCATTTGACCCGCGTTTCGCCGTTGGCACGGTAAATAAATTATAAGCGACAGCGGGACAAATAAGGAACAAATATTATTATTTTATTGTTGTATCGATATAATATATATTATTATTATTACACATTGTAGTGACGACAATACGGGTAGATGATAGAAAATATATATTTATATATATATATATATATATTTTCAATATAAAATCGTTAACAAATAACGGCGCGCGAAGACATTTTACTTGTCATTTAGACAACAATTTGTGGTATGTGTGTGTGTATGAGCGAGTGTGTGTTCGTGTGTGTTTGTCGTGTATTTATCGACCAAACAAAGAAGGAGGAAAATAATATAATACGTAAAAATCGGAGAGAGAAGAAAAGCAGTGTTACAAAAAGTCTAGCGGTGGTCGTGCGTGGGGATCGGTGGGTAGAAAATATATCCTAGCCCGACACAGATGTGCTTTAATATAACTACTACTACTATTCGCCTTCCTCGGTCGTTCCGGTCGTGCCACCGCACGCTCTTTATTTTCGAGCGGCACTTCGTCAGCACTTCAGCGTTCACAGCTACTATAACACTAGCCCTTCTGGAGGAAAAACAGGAACAAAAAAAAAAAAAAAAAAAATAATAATAATAACAAAACAAACTTCTGCACACCAGTGGGTACTTGTGTCAGCCTAAATACTCGAAGTGTTCGGTCGGTACTTTTACCCCTCTCGTGTGTTTTGTATTTTTTTTTCGCGGCAGACGCGAAAAAACCGAAAACAAAATCATTATGTTTGCATGGCACGAACAATGACCGGTCGACAAATAAACCTCGTCGTCCCCGTGTCACATTGTTTAAAATATATGTATGTATTTTTTTTTATGAGAATACACCTACTACAGTCACCTAATTTGTTCTCAAATCTCGTGTTGTCCTTTATTCCCATCTTCTTTTGTATTATTCTCTTTTTACACGCGTCGCGTTGGTATGACACGAAAACGTTAACAGGGTTTGTTAGTTTTTTTTATTATTATTATAAAAAACCACATTAAACCGCGCGAAAAACGATACGCCAAATATGAATTAGAATAAAAGTATACTCGAACAGGTGAATAATAAATAACGTGTGAAGTATAATTTAATGGACGAGAGAAAGATAAATACTATCGCTTGTCGGTTATAAACCCTTAGGCTAACATGATTAAGCTCGATGGATCGGTCAGAACAGTGTAGGTAGGCTTTCATGAAATAAATATGAAAATCAAGTCAAGTGTTTAAAGTATTGGCTTTTGGGGATTGTGCATAAAATATTTATTCATATTACTGAACAGTAAGCCTGTCGAAAAAAAAAATTGGAAATGACATATCAACTACAATGTTATTATTGTTTAATAATTCAATAAACGTGTCAAAATCATATTATGCTAAGATTATTTTTTTAAACTGTTTATACGAGTAATTCTCAACCTTTTTTGTATGTTGGTAATCTCATATACGAGAATCTAGATCAACCCATCTTTAAAATATGCAATAATCATTGTTACATATAGAATTTTTGATTTCGAACTTTAGATGAAAAGTTTCAATTTGATTAAACATATTCAAAATATACAAAGAAAAATAATAAGCAAATATTTTATTCGTAAAACTTAAACATGTTCATCTGTTTTATTTCCTCTGAATTTCTCATAAACATAACTACACTAGGTCCATGTTCCTATTGTATGTCCCTCATCTGAGGACTCATACGAGTATGTGTCTTTAAAAATAAAATCGAAAATACTTGCCTTTTAAAATATTTGTACCCCAAGTCGTGTAATTTGAATATACAGTCAAGTGATTGAGTGAGGTAAGCCTGTTGCCCGTTAAATCCAATGCCAGCTTTGGTACACCAATCAACGGTAGTAGGAGATCGGCTGGCAAGTCTTCTATTGCTGTGTGCCGAATGCTGATTGTCAACCGTTCGCCAACCCCTCGTTTGAGGCCTGAAAATACCTGTGGATCAAGGTATCGTAACTTTGATCCAGTAATAGATACGTATTCTAATTTTGGACCGCATGCATCAACTATAGGACCCAATAATCGAGGGCGATTCACGCGAACAGATAAACTGCGAATCGATTGCACCGCAGCGCAAACGATTTGTCCAAGATTTGGTCGCCAGTCAGTGGCTAATGACCGGAGTACGGATAATTTTGATAGTGATCCCGCGTCAAAACGGTCTAAATAACGAAGATCTTGCACTCGTAAATGCTGTAAACGGAATAAACCCGAAAAACTTGCTTTGGTTAACGTCTGTAACACATAAGTAAAACAATCATATTATTCATTTTTACATTAATTAGTGTAACACAGGATAAGTCTAGTAGATATGAGAATACTAATATGAATGTATGTAGTGATTAGAAAGGATAGAATAAAAAAAGAAATACAAAAAGGGAAGTGTTTTGTTGGAAGTGGGTTTTGCATAAATTGTGGAAAAAATAATAGAAAATAGACTGAGATGATTTGAATATGTTATGAGGGCAGATGTCTCAAAATTTGTTAGAGTTATTATGGTAATGTATTTCGGATGTAAGAGGGGGAGAGGATTACAAAAAGAAGGGGACAGATAGAATAAGGAGTGATATGAAGATAGTTGGGAGTGTAAGGCGAGTTAGAAGGAAAAGAGACGTGTTTAATTTAAACAATTTTTTAAAAAGAATTATATATTAAAATTAATTAAATATATTGAATTGAAACAATTACTTTTAGAGGGTTGGAAGACAGATCCAATATTTTCAATGACGGTAGTAATGACCAAACGTGTGATGGAGACGAAGTTAATTTATTGTCATTCAGGTATAATACCTTAAGCCGAGATAGCATTTCCATTGAAGATCTGGTTATTTTTTCTAAAGTATTATTTGATAATCGAAGTGAAATTAAGCTGGGAAGTGGCAATGGTGGTGTTTCAATTAGCCCAGTATCTGCCAGATTTAAATGTCTAACATTTTGTACATAATGAAAAAGTTCTTTAAAATTTGCTCGGAGGCTATTTGAGGATAAATCCAACGAGACAAGATTAGTGAGTCCAACAAATGTATTATCTGGAATTATCGTTAACTTGTTATTTGATAAACTCAGGTTGACCAACTTAGGTACATCAGAAAACGTTGTGCCATCAACATGATCTATCCGGTTACCAGCTAATAAAAGATGTCTGAGTGTTGTACCTGTTTTCATTAATATACCAGCTGGTACTGCAAGCAATTCATTATTGGATAGATCTATATACTCTAATGGTGTACCTGATAAAACATCCCAACTTAATGAGCTTAGGCGATTTCTGGCTAAAGATAATACCCGGAGTTTTGGTAATGTTGCGAACTGTTCTGATGATAATTGTCTTAATTCGTTATCAGATAAATGCAATATTTGTAGAGAAGTTAGATTATAAAAAGCCTTTGATGCTATTGATGTCATACTGTTTTTAGTTATTGAAAGTACTTCAAGGTTTGTTAAATTGACGAAATCAGAATTATATATTTTAGTTATTTGATTATAATCTAAATACAAATTTCTGAGTGAGCTGGATATGAAATACAACAGTTTGAATGGTACATCCTGTAAACTATTATGACTTAAATCTAATATTCTTATATGTACGGATGTCAATAAATCATCTACTGGTGCTATTTCTATGTAATTGTTGGATACGTTTAGAGACAGTGGTGTTTTGGAATTAGTAGAGTTTACAAACGATGCCATTCGTAGTTCTTTTAATTGATTTCCTTGTAAATCTAGACGTTTCAAACTAGATAAATTATCAAATGCAGATGGTTGGATATATTCAATTTTATTATATGACAAGTCAATGTTGAGTAGCCTTGGAAGTTTATTAAATGCATTTGACATAACTTCAATTATCTTATTTCTAGATATGGTAATTGTCTGTAGTTGCTGTAGATCAGAAAATGTATTTGGTTCTAAGGACATTAAATAGTTTTGATTCAGTCGTACTTCACGAAGATAAGTTTGATTTTGAGAGCTAAATGTTCCTGGAGCTAATACAGATATTCGATTAGACTCCATATTAAGATATTGAAGGCTATCCAAAGAATGTAATGAATTAATTGGCACATATGATATACCATTGTTGTCGAGAACTAACCACAATAACGATTTTAGATGCTTTAGTATTTTTACTGGAAAGTTATCGTAATAAACGCCAAAACTAATTTCTAAGCTTTCCAATGAAGTAGCCAAATCTGAAAATACATCAGAGTCTACATAATGAATATTATTGAATGATAAACTTAATTCTCGAAGAGCTATCGTATTTTTGAATGGTCTTCCAGTGAGTTCTTTTAATTTGTTATTCATTAATAACAATGTATCTAGATGCATAGCCCATTCTCCAAAATCGTTTTCCTTTATTTCTTCTATAAAATTATATCCTAAGTTTAAATGTGATAGTTTAGTGCAGTTCATTAATGAATTACTAGGAATTTCTTTTAGATGGTTACCAGATAGTGAAAGTGACCTTAAACTTGATGAAACGCTAGTAAAGTCAGCCGAATCTAGTTCAGTGAGATCATTCGACGATAAATATAAAAATTTTAAATTTTTCAATGTTCTTATTGCTGTTGGTATTATTCCTAAATTATTATGCTCTAAGTCTAAATACTCTAGTATTCTTTCAAGGCCTTCAAAAGTTTTGTGGTCTAAATTTTTTAAATTGTTGTAAGACAAATACATACGAACCGATCTAAATCCTTCAAATGCATTAGCACCTAATGTTTCTAGTCGATTCATATCTAAATGTAAATTTCGTACTTCTGACCGACCACCAAACATCTGACCTGACCAACTCTCTAGTCGATTCATGCCAAGATCTAAAACATCTAATTTTACAAATCTGTTTGGAACAATTTTTGTCATATTTTCTATATAATTGTCTCGAATATATAGTCTATTCAAAGCTGTTCCTGTTTGCGTTAGTGATACTGGAAACTCTTGTAACAAATTATTTGATACACTTAATGTTTCGAGCGCTGGCGGTGTTTTTATATTTAGTGGAATTGAAATTATCAAATTATTATCTAAATTTAAGGTAGACAACGTTCGTAATTTGGAGAAATGATCAGGGAATGATATTAAATCATTTTCTCCAATAAATAAATGTTGTAACGTATCTTGCAAGTGATTCCAATCCGTTTCTACTGTTTCGATGTTATTACTGAAATAAATATAACACATGTATTAATTTGGTTTACTTAAGCTATGAATAGCTAATAAAGTATTAACACCAAATTATAATCAATTAAAATTTACCCGTGTAAATTAAGCCAATCCAAATTTTTTATGTTGGATAATGATTTAAGTGGCACTTTATCTAAATGGTTGTAGCTCAGGTCCAGTGCTCTGAGAACCGACCCAGATGACCTATATTAAAAAATAAACACATAATTTTATACTAATTTTATATTAAAGTTCGGTTATATTTTAATAAAATAATATGCTTAGATATATCTTATATATTAAAAAATGAAATTAATGTGAATTTATGAAATAATTTTTGAATAGAAAAGTGCCTTATTTATTAAAAGATTTTATTATATGCTTTTCTAAAGAAGTAGGACTTTTTAAAAATTAAATTTAATATAAAACTGTTTTCTCAATTTGTTTTAGGTAAGATTGTTAATATATATTATGAATGTTTTTGATAATACAAGAAAGTAATATATTATTGATTTATTGTATAAGAACATATTAAAATACGCATTAGAGCCCGTATATAACAAATAAATACAAATTGTAAGTGTTCACCTTTACTACCAAACTATCGCGATAAGAATGAACTATTACTGAAGAAAATAAAGAAATATATATTTTTTAATCCTGTTATATGATTGTAAAGTAATTTCTAGGCGTAAATACGTTTGGCTTATTTCCAAACTATTCTACTTGTATAGAATATAAACTAAAATAATTGTCTTTAGAATTTTCTTATTTGATTGCTACGATATAATTAAATAAGTTAAATTATAAAGAAAAGTATTATATTGAATTACATTTTGATCATACATTTTCTTACTCAAACAAATGTTCTTAAAAAAGTTTTTGTAGCGTTTTTTTAACAATTTATATTAAAGTCAAATGATAATTAATGAAATAAAACACTATTGTAATTTCATTTATGGTTCAAATTATTGTAATATATGTTTTTAAAATTTCTTACTAAAAATTAGATAATGTAAATACTACGTTAATGTTTAATTAAATTTGATTTAAATAACGTATAATTTTTAAATGTATAAAATATTGTTCAAATTAGTTTATAAGACTGATTAGCAAATATTAGTATTTAAAGGTAAAAACCATTTAATTAAGTTATTCTCAAAACTAAATAAATCTTAATGGTTCATTTTCATGGTAGGTACATTGGATTGTATCTTTGAATATTCTGTTTTATTGATTTTTAGTTATAAACAAATTAGAAAATTATTTATTGATATTTTATTTTTACTACTCAAAAATATGTTTAATAATTAACTTATAGGTTTTTTTTTATGAATTTTAGTAAATATTATTTATGTTTCTATGATATATAGTAGGTCTATAAAATATATTTTAAAATCAAATTTATTTAGATGTTAAGAAAATATATTTTTGATGCTTTGTGAAAGGATTATAAACTTAAAAATAAATACTTATACATTTTGCCTATAAATTATATTTTAAAATATTTTAATTATTCAAATAGGTACCATTTGGACTGATGCACAAAACTATGTGATGCATATGAATAATAGGATAGAACAGGATTAACTGTTTTCTGATTTAATATTTTCACTAAATGCTTATACTAGTTGACATGATAAATTAAGATAAATTATATATATATAGATTCCAGTGATCTAATTTAATTATTGTTAATTATAATTTATACGACGTAATATTATTGTAAAAATATGTAGATATAATATAAATATTTTAAATAAATAATTTTATTAATTATTTTCAATCGATTTCTATATTAATATTGTTCAACAGGAATTATATAAATGGATACCTAACCAGAAGTGTTGAAATAACAGAGTGTACCATTGGTCCAATACTATAATTAAATAAACTAATTTTTCTTTAAATTTGGTTATAATATATGAGTATAAAGTTATGACAAAAATAGGAACATAATTTATAATAATTTCGTCATATACAAATATTACTAAACACATTCATGAGACGATTGAAAAATTCAAAGAATGTTGAATATATGTTTACCTTATTGTACCTAAAAATATATACATACTTACATTAGAATTGTGGATGTTTGGACGTAATACATTCGGTTATGAAAAATTTTTAAAAAATAGTACTATAAATTAAAATAATCAAAGAATATTCACTGAATGCTTCAGAATAACGAGTATCTAATGATTATGATTGATTAAGGTGTACAATATTATTGTTGGTTATAATATATTATTATAAACAATAATCAACGAACCGGACAAAGAAGAATTCCTGGGTCGCTCGTCCAAGTGAAAACTATAGTTAAATAATAACTATATTACAACGTAAACATCGCATTAAAAATATATTTACAGCGAATATTCGATGAATAATATCGATTTATGTAAGTGTTATTAAAGACGTTTCTTTTTTTGTTTTTAATCGGCGATGATAAACGTTGGTAATTGGATAAATCTAAATACATAAAAGTATAGGTAAATCCCTATAGGTTTTATTATATAAATATAAGACATTGAAACTCAAATCAAAATTTTACGATTAGCCAGAACTTAGGTAGGTACATGTACGTATTTATTAATACTGTCATTGTAATACTTAAAATTGAAATTTGTACAGCAAATATAGCTAATATTATATTTCCATATCTGTGTCGAGACAATGCATTTGTTATGTCCGTGATTGTTATACAGACAATAGCACTACATCAGCTCGATTCGTTAATTAAATTATAATACCTTTTAGTAATAATCCAAGCATATAATATGTTAATGATAATATCACCTCTAATACTATGGTGTTTATAGAAATTTAGTCAAATGACCCGAAGATATATGTTTTCAGTAGGTAAAACATTATATACCGAAGAAAATAGGTATCTAATTATGACCACGTATAAAATTTGTTATATTACATTTATATTATTTATTATAAGAGCAACCATCCACACTAATTTGATACGACCATTAAATTTATAAATATGCTTAACGCATTATAAGAAAGCTAATTTATATAGATCAAGATAAAGTACCTAGAATATACGATCTAGTGGGCATTTCACATTATCTTCAAAGAGTACCTTCGTAAAAGTATTTAATTGCTGATTGGTTGGGTTTATATATAATTTAAAAATATTATATAAATTATCTTTAATTAATTGATTGATTTGCATGCTTAAATTTATTTACGTCTTTCTTTAAATTTCCAGACAAAATTTAATATTCATAATTTTTTAATTGTATTTTCGATATTTATTTATAAATTGTTCAATCAGAAATTAAATAAAGAAATTTGAATTTTTAACAAAGTTTATAAATATTTTATATTATTTAGGTATATACTTAAAAAACTTTTTATCAACAATACATATGTAGTTTTATAGTTTTATTTTTCATTCTAATTACTAAAATAATATAAAAACTAATTTTATTTATTGGTTGGTAACTTTATAATACATAATATAAATACAATATTTTTAATATTTATAATATTTAAAATATAAATGAGAAATGTGAAGTTCAATTATTTATCGAAATGATTTTTTGATATTTTAATTCATAATGTTATATTTTTTAAGTATTTTCATTAATGTATATTTATTGTATGTGGCAATCAGTATAGTTTATTTTAAAACTTAAATTAATATATACGTACGCAAAGGCTCTATCAGAAATAATTCCAATTCTATTGCTCATCAACCTCAGTGACTCGATGTGTGTTCCTTGTAAGATATCATTTTCGACAGCTTCAATCTCCGATGACATAACATCCATGTGACTTATTCGAGTACCAACAGCTACTTCTATAACACAAAAACGGCCAAAAACTCGATGATAAAAATTACCGTATCTATCTTAATATTTTTATTACAAATGATTTATTCATGTTAACAATAAATTTTACATACTCATTTGGTCACATATTATTTTGTTATTATAGTTAATAAAAAGTTACAACAAAATTAACAGTAAATAAATGTTATGTAATATATTTTGAATTGATAAAATAAATACTGGTTATGTTATAGTCAAAATTAGCGGTCCTCCCTCTCGTACTCTTATATCACCACCATTGGGTATACACGAAGAACAGGACGAGTCGAGTTTTTCAAATTCAGTAAAATAGATATAATAATATTATTAATATTATTAAATTCTTATCATAGACAATGTTCATGATCATGGCTATCACGATCAGATGCTAAATTTTTTAATGATATTTATTGTGACACTGTCAAGCATTGTGAAGAAAACAATGTGGTGATATCCAAAATTAGAAAACGTAAAATATCTACAAGGGTTGATTATGTTGCAAACAAACAATATTTTGCTGACACAAAAGAAGAAGAATTAAAAGTTTTATGTTTTAATGTTGTTCTAGATGATTTATTGAACGGCTTAAATGATCGCTTTAATCAAGAAACCTTGGATCTTATCCTTGCTATAGGAAATGTTTTAAAGCTTGAACCAACTAAAGGAAATCTCCTGTGTTTAGAAAGTGCTTTTGAAGTTGACTATAAGAATTTAAATGGGGAAATTCAACTTCTAAGAAATATACCTGATGTTCCATTAGGTTCCACTTCAAAAACCAAATGTAATTGGATTGAGTTTCTTAATCAGAATAACCAAAAAAATACTTTTTTGGAATTTTATAAAGTTATTATACTCTTTATCACAATACCAGTAATAAGTTGCTCTTGTGAGCGAGCATTTTCAAAATTAACGATAATTAAATCAAAACTTCGTGGTACAATGACTCGACAAAGACTTGATTCATTAATGATTTTATTTATTGAACAGAAAATGACCAATAACATAAACTATGACGACGTAATAAAAGAATTCAAAGTTAAGATACATCAAAACATCGTCTGGAGTTATTAGTATATTTTATTTTTAAAAAAAATTTAAAAAATAATTGTAATTTTACTAAAATGTAAATATCAACAAAATAAAGGATCAAAAATAAAAATGTTTATTATGTATATTTCATTTTTAAGAAACTTTTCTCGGCCATACCTGCGAACGAATCCTGGACATGCCTATGCTGAAGCATACCCGTATATAAGGAATTTGGGAATGTTTTATCTCATTATTCGTTCGCAATTGTGAGTTGATATTTCTAAATGCACTATTGCGTTATTATCATCTTATACTTTTTTAAGAATAATTATATTTTATTGTAATGCAATTATTAAGCTATGAGGATTGTTTTTATTAAATTCGATAATAAAATTTGAATATTGTCGTATGTGATTCCCTGTGATTTTTTCAACAGTTTGAACGTATAACAAATTTTTCAATCATTCGACAATAGTGCATTTTGGAATATCGTCCCATAATTATATACTTTGTTTTTATTGCAATTAAAAATAATTGATATGTCTAAAAATATGAAAAATAAAAAATAAAATATGATTATTTTACAGTTTAATATTGATATAGGCACCTATATTATATTGAAAATAGTTATTTGTTTAATTTTTCGACAAAATTTTACAAATAGTTTTGTAGATACGATTTCATGTGTTATTGCTCTTTACCAAGTTGAAATTATTAAACTTTTGAACTTAATACGTATTTGAAATTACCTGGAATCGTATACAAAGGAACTGCAACACATGCGATGTGCATTCTTAACGCTTCGTCTGTTTTGCATGTACACATACTGTTGAATATACAAGGGGTTGCCGCTACAGTTGTAAGCATAGTGACTAGGAGAGGAAAACATAATTTCATCTGAAAAAGAATCGATTTAATTTATTAATGTTATGCAACAACGATAAATAGTATTAATTTAATTCACTGATCATGTCATATTACAAATAAATATAAAAACCCACTATTCTTACCTGGTGAAAATATTTGTGAAATATATTGTTCGTTTTTAGTTTAACAGTTTAAGAATTTGTTTTATATTTTTTACCTTTAGGCATGGATCGAAATTTACTACTCTTTGTTAAATAATACATTATTGTAAAGGGTTAAGTTGTTCAACCTTTTTATATCATATATGCTATATTTAGCGACCCAATATTTTTAGAATATTTTTCTTGCGACCTTTTATCATCATATAGTTCAAAGTGACCCGGGGGAATTTTCATCGCTATACTTCCCCAACCATCTCCTATAAAATCTTGCACATGCATATCTTTATACATTTACACAGAATCAATTAATGTTTTTATAATAAAAAAAAGTATATTATTTTCATATAACTAAACAACTAGATCAACATACAATTTGGTATTGTATTACGTAGCTAAAATATTTTAAGAAAAGAAATTTAATATTTTCTTCTTCTAGTTTCTTAAATTTGTTTTTAAATTAATGATTTTTGAACTATTAATATTAATCATAATATTAAATAATATATGTTATCAGAATTGGTGAGATAAAACCCAATCATTTGGGTCGTTTTATTCTAAGAAATATGTACATAATCGAATGCATCGAGCAAGTCTGACATTGTTAAAACTACAATAATTTCCAGGAACATTCCATTGACATTATCACAATATGTAATAACAAAACCAGGAGACAAATATTCACGTTGTACACGTTTGTATCACTATGAATACAAATGATCGGGCAAGGATCAACAGTGTATTCATTTAAAAGGTTGACAGTTGTACCGGAGATTGAGTTAAGGGTATACGAATATTATTAATATTGTTCGGACGCGGGAAAGTACAAATGTTTTTTACCATCAATGTGATTTTTAAGCACTAAGTATAATGTCTAAAGTTAAATTTTTTAAATTTTAAATTATAATAAAAATAGTTTTAACCTAAACTTTACTCAAATTTAAATGTTATTAACTTAAGATCAATACAATTTAAGCATAGTAATGAATGTTTATTTTTTTTATAGAAATAATTATAATTGCTTTATTAATTATCATTATATGACAACTATGGCAATAAATAATAAGCAAGAGTTCACAGATAAATAGGTCCTGTATTTCGTGTAAAAAACTAATACTACCATGATAAATAACTTAAAAAATATACATTTCATTTTAAACAATTATAATATAATTATTTATGATATACAAACACTACAATTGGTATTATTTATTATTTATTATATATTATACGGAACAAACCCATACAGCCATGAAATTTCTAATTGATATATACAAAAGGATAATTATTACTTATAAAATAAAACAAAGTTAAAATGATAAGGAGATATCGCTATTAACATAAAAAAAAGTAGTTAACTACTTTTTTAGTAATTAACATTAGCTCGAGAAATATAAAATGGAGTTTTAGTTATTTTAGTTGTAATATTTATCACACGTGATTAAAATAAAAATGCACGTTCTAATGGTGAGGTAGAAATAAAACAAATATTGTATCGAAAATGTAAAAAAAAAAGAAAAAGTGTAACGGTTTAGATAGAAAGAATATACTGTGATTATTGTCATTGCGTTAGATTTTATTTTTCCTTTAATATTGTTCCGTTTTGTCATCAACATTAAAAATATTATTGACAGAACAACATTATCTATAATAAATAAATTACCATAGTAAATTTATGACCGTCAAAATGCAAATAACGATAAGTTTACCTTTTCACTAAAATTGTTCTTCTAACAATGAATAAATTAGCAAAAGGTACTTATTCGAATAAAACATTTTGTCTAATATTAAACAGTTTAATTTTAAATAATTTGATAAACAATATTATATTAATGTTTCAGTTTAATCTTAAATTTACTATGATTTAAAATGTGTATACACTGGTTACATTTTTATTTTGAAGGTAGGATGATAATAATATGTAACGAACACCGTTACATAACGTTGACAGATAAATTGCTATTTATTTCCGGTATGCAAATTAAGGAAGTGTCCCTTTTTTTTATTCAGTAATAGTACTAGAAATACAGAAATAAAAAATATTTGTATACCTAACAAGTAGGTACAATAATGTCATTTGATATTCAAATAGAAAAAAAAAAATCAAATATAGAATGGAACATTGTTATTATTATCTTGTATATAAACAAAAAATAATATATTGTATAACAAATAATAATTTAATTGTTTAATTTTTAAAAAAACAAAAATAAAACAATTTAAATTATAAATAAACTAGAATATTTCTATATACATTTTTAAAAGAGAATGGAATAATATTTTTAGCTATCATTTTAATTAACGAGCAATAAGATTTTTATTTTGTGTTTATCCATAACAATTTAGTAAATTATCAATTTTTCATTTTGTTATGTTATGAGAAACCTCGTTGATAAGTAATGTGAAAATAATAATATTATATAATTGATTAAAGTTCACATAATTGAATAAAAAAAGTTTAAAAACTGTGAGAAATTATAAAATTAATCACAGCTAATTTAATTTGTTTTCCTTTGTTTTTGCTTAAAGTTTGACTTTTTATAAAATAAACGTGCATTGTCGCTCAATATGGTAATGTTTTTGTTTGTTTTATATGATTGTTATGAGTTTATGAATAAACATGTTTTTCATATTTTTAACAATAATATTATCTAGTTATCTAAACACAAACTCGGTATCTTATATATATTTTTTGAAACAAATATAAATATTTTAGTTTAGTTAACTTTAATTTTGTTAGTTTATTAACTAGCTAATGCAAAATATTGCTTTAAGCATAATAATACGATTATTTCGATTTATATACTATAATACTTAAAAATAATAAACACACTATAAAGTTTAATATATTTAGGTACCTAGGTATTGATATTTTATTGCAATATAATATACAAAGTTAAAATGCATTAATTTAATTAATTAAATAGTTTTTAAAAATACAACTACAAATAAATAAATAAGTTCTATATCTTTTAATTTTTTTCAATATTCAAATAAAATTTAATTATATGAAAAATAAAAAAGTATGTAATAATTTTTATGGTTTTGAGCGATGTAATAAATTTATTGATTTAAAAAGAGGTTTGATTTTGTTCTAGTTATTATTTACTTTTATATTTCTAAGATTGAAAATTAGTTGTCTATTCTCATTAATATTATTTTGTTTCTTATATATTTAGACAATAATAAACGCGGTTATTTTATCAATAGTTTAACAAAAATATTGTTTTTTTTTTTTTTTTTTATTATATAATTTCATAGAAATTTGAAACTAGTAATATGCTTAATTGCATATTACTATTTTTCACTTAAATTAATAAAGCGAATATAACGCTTTTGAATGCTCATCTTGTCTTTTAGATGTCTAATTTTCCTAAAAATGTCTGCAAAAATTGAACTACGAGATCAAGCGTTTAGTAAATTATTATTCTTATATAATATATTCGACTATATTGTCCGAGACCCTAGTTCTTAAAGTTATTGTTAAACGTAACAGATCTAAGAAAACGACCGGTAGCAAGATTAATGACAGTATTATTAAATGGACGAGAAATAACTGACTGAAACGGGCCGTTTTATAAATTATATACAGCGTTGGGGGAAAAAAAAAAAAAAATAATAATAATAACACGAGATTTTAATCCAGTATAGCGATTTAGGTATAGAATCGACTTTAGTATTTCCGATAGCTGCTAGGTATAGAATTGTGCGTTCAGTGTTATTCGTGAAAATCATTCGAATGGTCCACCGTTGTTACTTTCACTTTCATCCCACATTACAATATTGTTTTAATCAGTTACACAAGTAAGTAATTTGGTTTTCCTACCCTCGTTTTGCTATGGCAATCCCCGGAGGCAACTATTATTGCTGTCAACAACACTAAATTACGTCTGCAAGTGTTTACATAACCCTAATACCTTGTTCTTGTTAGTACCGTTGGGATTTGCATTGGTCACACGATTGGTCGTGTTACTCCTATTGACTTTATGTTGAAACAGTCTAGAATTTCATCGGACGTACGTTATACGAAGACGTTCATTAGTCGGACAGATTTTCCTTTTCGATAATATTACATTCGAATAATACTGTGCTATACGTTATACGTAGACGTTGTGGTAAGACGTATTAAATAATTATTATCTGATCAATAATTATGTAGTAAAACTACCACATCGTTTCTGTGTAAATAAGTGCACCGTGGAAATTAACGATTAATGAATATTAACCTATGTTCATATGATACATGATATAATGTAAATAAAGGAAAAACAGAAATAGCGAGTTTATTAAAGTTATATTATATCGATTCAAGTTTTTTAATATATTCATTGACGTTCTTTTTTTTTAATTAAATTTTAATTACTCTTTTTCTTTCATTAACTGCTCAATGTTTTGTAAATATAAAATAAAATATTGGAAATTGTTATAATTATTTAGTAAAATTAAAATATTTTTTTTTTTTAGAAATTACGTGAGTGTTTAAAATAGGACATTAATGAATGATCATATAAAAATGCACTATTAAATCTATAATATTTATTTGTAGATAAACAATATATTTACTTAGTAAACATTTTCGAAATGTAAGTACTATAATAAGTCACGCTAAAACTAACCTTTATATTTAATAGGATTAAATACAATTTGTAAAAAAACGCAACACCACACGAACAATATTTTACTATATTTTTAATACTGATAGAATTTAACTTTCATTATAAATAATAATGGGTTAATAATTAAATTTTAATAAAGTAAATATTTGCACATTATGCTTTTATCCACTCGGAGTTCTGGAAAATGGTCAGGTAAAGTAACTTTTCACCTACACGTACGAAAACACAAGGGGTTTTTAAAACATTAATAATATATCCTACAAGAACACTTTTGACATTAAGACTTTAAATTTTCAGAGAACCGAATAGCGCTTAACTCGTTGTTTGGCAAAATCCGTTTATAAGGGAGATTAAATTATTTTTGTACGCTTAAGGATTAGATAATAATTCCTCTTATAGTTTTATGGTTGGGCAATCATGTTCGTATTTATTGTTATTACACATGTTGGTATGGTGCTCAATAAAGTACTTCACTTTTTATATAAAATCAATTTTTCACGTTACTTTATGAATAACTTATGTTTGTTTTAAATCGAATTGTATAATCTTTTTGTTTTTTATGATAGTTTTAAAAATCATACATTCAAAAACTAATATAAGTTTTTAAATAGTAGTTTTACAAATAAATCTAAAAATGTCGATTATATTATTTAATAATTTTTCATTACAATTTTAGCAAATGCAATAATTTTTTAATAATAATATATTAAACTGCATTATTGTATTATTATTGTTATGTATGTATTATCAATTGTATATAATTTTTTTTTAGATAATATGAAAATTTAAAAAAATTTTAATGTTTGATATTTTTTGTTCAACACAATAAAATGGAACTTATAGTAATGTAATAGGTAATTTTATTTTTATAATAAGAACATGTTTAATGCAAGTTTCATGTAATTTAAAATTGAATTTGTATACATACAAACCCTCATGATGTAATTTATTCGTTGTTGAATATTATATATAAGTATAGTTTTATATTTTATAGATTATTTCTTTTTTTGCTAAATAATACAAAAATAGTTTATTATTTATATATTTATACTTAAAATTTAATTTGTAATACAAAATAAATATATTGATTAAATTGTACTTCTTTATTTAAAAATTGTTTTATTTACAATTTTCTTTTGTGTGCATAATCAATGATATTATTTATTTATTTATTAAATTATTGATTAATATAACAAATATGTATATGACAGTTCTTTGAATTTTGATATAATTGAAATTCATAATCTTTATTATTTCTATTAAAAACAAAATTAGGTATCTACCTACCTATATCTTTATAATTCGAATAATATATGTTTTTGTGTTTATCTTATATGTTTTTGTTAAATTCAATATAGGTAATTTATGTTAGAATGATTTAAAAAAGAAAATCAAATGTTATAGTAAATAAACATTTAATGTAAACATAAAGTGAGGATAATTTTTCAAATCATGTATTTTTAATTAAAAATGAGTATTATTTAACAATTGAATAAATTTTCTTTGAATAAATTTTTAAAATTGTTTATTTAATAATTCACGTTTAGTCTAATGATTTTTAAATATTTAAATTTTAAAGATTCATCTAGATTGAATCAGGATTATAATCGTAGGTATGGAACAAATTATAAATAAAATAACTTCATTAAGGCTAAAAATAGTCTTTTCGTTAAATATTAAACTTTATACAATAAATTAAATACATAAATATATTAAATATTTATAAAAAAATTAATATTATTAAAGAGTTGCAAAATAATGGAAATCTTTGAACTTTGTTAATTATTTAGGTATAGAAAGTTATACGATAACATAAAAATGTATGTTTTATCGATATATTTGTTATTACGTTTAGCTCTTAAATATCGAAATGTTTAATTGCTATCGTTTCTATTTCTATTGAAGTTGAAGTAATTGATTGTAAAAAAATAAGTGTTGGTACACAATATTATATTTTTATATATTATGTACAGTGGAATAAAACTATTATAGTCATTTAGAAAGATAAATGCATAATATACTTCAGTGGAGAAAAGTATTATATGATTAATAATAATTCTAATTATAGTTAAAGTAAATATATCATGTTATTTAAAAAGTTAATAATATATTTTGCTTTAAAGTAGGTAATACATACTTAGCTTACTATTCGGCTTAGAGAAAGTAATACGAATACAAATAATTGGGTTGAAAAAAATTAACATGGGGTTCTAATTATGTTGAAAAGTTAGTAAGTGGTTATGTAAATATCGATATAATATATTTACCTTCATAAACCACCTGAGTAAGTTTTTTGAATTTTTAACATTCATTAAAATTATATTACGTGAGAAAAAATAGTTTATAACTCACAATATTAATATTTATATTATACATAATATGTATATTGTTATTGAGCATATTACGTATAGGTATATTATTATAGTTGTATGGAAACGAATATAAAAATCGTTAAAATATTTCTGGGTTATTGTACTATCTAAAACTTTAATCTAAACATAACGGAAATTCTACAGTGGATTATATAATTGAAGAAGCAGGTCATATTATAGAGATAATTAGTAACCGGCTTAAATTAAATATTATTATTATTCTAATTTTGAAACTTATGTTGGTTTATAATTTACTATTATTTTAAAGTTTAGTATATTTTTGTTATAAGAATAATCACAAAATATAATTTCAACGAATAAGGTAATATTTAAATTTTTTTATTTAATCATTTGTTATTCTTTTCAAGGGAATATTGTGAGTAAATGTTATAATTTTTACTTACACTATTGATAGATCCGTATACAAATTTGATATTTATGTACCTATATTTTAAAATTTAGTAATCTAATTAAAAATTATCCGCTTTATATTAAGAATCTGATATAAAATATCTTATAATCAAATTATATATGATTTTTATTGTATCAATTAATTATGTCAAAAAAAATATTTAAATGGAGTAATAATTATCGAACAAGATAAATTATGAATTGACTAATTTAACGAAATGTTAAATAAAGTATAATTATAATATTATCTTTTACATTTTATATAAATGTATATTAATTGTTGAAGATTCAAACAAATGGTCGGTATTAGATATTGCTGAAAATTGCTTGAAATTAAAATTTTAATAGATAATGATTAAAAAATCATAAGGTTTATAATATTGTTTAAATAGCACAGGATTCAATTAGATTATATTTTTTAAGGTAATTGTATATTGTTGTTTGACTTATTTGTTTGAAAAACGTGATGTTAAATGGTATTTTATTATATACGTATATTTTTTTTATAAATATATTTATGCGTACATGGTGAGAATTGTGTAATGAAGTTGAGAACTTTGTTGATTTTTTTTTATTGATGTTTTTTATCAACTTCGTTAGTGGAATAAGAAAGAAGGAAGGATGGTACCACTCGAATTTTAAGTGTGACATTATCGTTGCGGGTCCATGTAATATTTCAGCACACGTAGTGTAGGGGGAGACAAAGGGAGATTATCCGTTTAACCGGACCTTTCTCTATATTTCCAGCGTACCCTCAGGGGTACGGCTGATGCGCTGAAACTTCGCGGAGGCCAGGTACATACTACATACCTATAGTGTATTGGTTAACGATAAGGAAAAGCAATAGCCGGATAAATTTTGCCCCGACATCGGGTATGACACAATGGGGTGGAAGACATTCGATCGATACTCGTGGTCGGCGTTACTCTAATCTGGTACATTTTAAACTTCCTGTCTTCTCTTGCCGCTCCAGTAGTCTGTATGACCCGTCGCCCCCGAGCCACCTGAACTCGTCTCGGCATCCTCGACCTCTCACGAAACCGTTACAAAAGTTTGTTCTCGTAGGAATATCAAATTTGCTTACGTTTTCGACCTACATCTCCGCCGGGAAGAGTGTTCGGAATGAAGTAACAATAATCAATCATCATCTAATAACCAACCATGTTCATCTAATAAAGTTTTGTTCTGGGATCTAAATATTTACATTTTCAATTTATTATCCTCTGATTGTCAAATAGAATGAATGAAATGTTTTCTGGTTTTATTAAAACTTTGTCAATATCAAAAATGACCTATACATTGGTTTCATTATTTCCAAAATAAGTTGACGTTAGTATTATTGTTCGACGTTTCAACACAAATATAATTTTATTTTGCGAATAAAAATATGATGTTCGGTTTGTAACTTCCATAAAAAGTGTATTGATAAATTCATAGAAACGCTAGCAACCTTTTTAGATGATGTATTTAGAGGTTCTTTATCAACTTCATAAACTTTTAAACCTCTCTTCTAAAGTTGTTTTTGTAGCAATGACTTTTAAATATAATCCTTCATATAAAATTAATCTAAAATCTAATTGTGTTTTAAACTGAAACATAATTTATATATTTTACTTTTGTTAAAAAAAAAGGTATGTTACAAACTATAGTATGTATTTTAAACAATAGTATACAATATCAAAAGAGTTGTATGTTACGGGTTGATAGTTTAATTATAACATTTATTATCAAATTTCAAACGATTAGTTTTTCTGAATATTATTTAAAATAAAATAAAGTCCAATAGTAATATTAATATCAACCATATTTTTTTAATAACGTTTGCATTTTCTTAACGATCATGTTAAAAATATTAATATCATTATGCGTTATTGTAAGGGTTAAGATTTAAATGACCTTAAAATGATTTAAAACTTTCAATTACAATTTTTTTATTCCATAAATTAGAAATGTTTTATGATATTATTTTCCATTAAATTGTATTCTATTCTGCTTTTTTTTTTATATAAATGTTTGAAATATTAATAAACAATTATAACCGACGAAAATATTTGATAAAAAACACGTTTAAATATGTAAATAAATAATATCGAGATTTGACTATGTTGTACAAATTAAATTTTTTTTTTTTTAAATCCTGACGATAGAATCGGTTTTGGTTCTTGAAATACTATAATAATACCATGTCCTATGAGCTATATCATATTAAAATCATGGAAAACTATATACTTATACCTCTTGTGCAATAATAACCGTCACACTCTGTTATAATGTTATCGGACACGCTAGCCACAGTCATAACACGTTACGCCAAAGTCCCCTTTAGTTATGTAGTTATATATATATATAGATATTCTCGTACTTGACACATGTCCTCCTTTATTTCATCATCGGACTAGGGTTAGAGAATATGACACGCGTTGTTGTCGTCCTGACGACCGCACATAACCGCAGTAAACCTTCGCACACCGCACCGCCCCGAAACCAAACAAAAAGTTGCCGAAAAATAAATCCCCCTCGGCCAAAACCGTGTCGTCCCACTGAGGATTTGTCGCCGCCGACGGTTTAGTTAATCCGGGTGCCCGATGTTTTGATAGGTTTCTGTGAAATGATAACATATTATTATCAAACCCACTTCCATCCGTTTTTCCGCCGCTTTTCACCGGTTTCGTCTCGTCGCATCTGCCGAGCTCGATATTACGGTTTCTAATAGAAAAGTTTATCCGTTTGCCAATTTCGTTAAAAATGTTATTGAAACGTTGTAGCATCAAAGAGGAGAAGGAAGAGGGAGAGACTGACAGAGAGAGAGAGAGAGAGAAAGTAAAATAAAAATCTGAGATGGAAAAGCGTACTTTGCGTCAATAATACTGTTTTTCTGAAATCTCTCAAGATATAATTATATAAAAAATTAGCAGTTTTATCCCATCTAACTTATCTAATTTATCCTCATCATATATTTGCTTGGCACCGATTTTGTGTCCAATTTCATTTGACTTTTTCGGGTAATTGTAGCCGGATCGCTCGATATAATCTAAAAGCTATTACGCAGAAGAAAAAAACCATGACTACTGGGAGTCGAATCTGGGCCCTGTGTATTGAAACATGATTTTAGACCACTCGGTCACGTCCGATCCTACATAATTCGTGGTAATTTATTATAATTTTTAATATGCAAGATACCGTGAAAGCGAACATACAAGTTAGCTATACCTAGGTTATTTAAATATAATTAGATTAAAAAAAAAAACGAGTTATTAAAATTGTGAGATCCGCGTAAGACAGTCAAAGCTGATCGTGTAAATTTACCGGGACACTAGGATTTACAGCGGCGAGCGTTAGTTTTTTCTAAGTTGTAACAACAACTAAACCGTATTTATTAATTATGCGAGTAGAGTACGATGGTGCTGCGTCAAGGGAGTTTTCTTTTTATATTTTAAACATAAATCATTCTGAAACATTTACTCGATTTTAAAATTAAAAAAAAAAAAACTAAAATATATATCACGTGAAGTAATAATATTATATACATTATCTGTTTTGTGTACGAACACAAACAGTAAATAATATATAATAAAATACATTTTGTTCACAATGATCTTTTATGAAAACAAAACGTAACAAAACGCAGGTCTCAGAATTTTACGTTCGTCCGTAGTCCTACAGATAAATTGGCAAGTGTCTTATTATTTATGCTTTGGAGAATGGAAAGGACACACGGTAGAATAAATAAGCAGAAAAAAAAATGTTTGTGGTGGCATGATAGAAATACACAGGTTGTTAAGAGTGACAATAAATCAAGACTGTTTTATACGGGTCGGCGGCAAACTCCTCTTCTCTGGTCTCTCCACGTGAACGTCATTTTGGTTGAAGCGGAGCACCCTCCGAACAAAACTAATTTCCTGCGGGAGTTTTCGTGCAAACTTGCTCTTATTATTATTATTATTATTTTATTTAGCTAAGAGTGGATGTATTAGCTTACAATTATAATCATTACATAACCAGTAAGAAATATAGAGATACACTATAAATAAATTCTGCAATAAAATGAAATATATTAAATTAAAATGAAGTTCAAGTTTGTTAAAACAATTTAGTTAAAATAAATAACACATTTCGTTGAATCAGTATATTATAGATTTAACTTTATATTGAAAAGAAATAGTAACAAACTTCCAATTACACGCCTAATAATACACAGAAATTTGTTTAAACTGTGTCTAAAGATATTATTTATGTAAGCGGATCAAATTTACAAGATTTGTGTAAATACGTTTAATGTAGTTATTCTTACATATTATTATTATTATTATTTTTGTAAAAATATTGTAGTAAAAAAAAATGCAGTAATATTATATTATAGAGTTAGATTTGATTTTTTTTTTTTGGAGGGGCAATACATTGTGTCATAAATTATCAATAATTTTATGTAAATATCTTTTATAGAAATTAGTCATCGTTATCAATGATTTTCGATTAATATTGACAAAAACTACTTCCATATTTCTACTTGTGCAAATTAATTATTATAATATTATGATATAGATACTATATAAAGAAATTGTATTAAGTAGCCTAATGAAAACAATTTAATAATGTCTTAAATATTAGTCGAACTTCTGAAGTCAACTGATCGAGGAAGATTCTGGAGCATCGCAAAGAAGGAATTTAGGGCAAATTTAAAAATGTTCAACGTATATTTACAAATAAAACCGTATGCTTTTATTAAGTAAAATATTAAAAATGTTAACACAGTTTATATATTAAGAAAAGTATATTTTAGTGGCAAGTCTAAATATTATCAACTATTGGTATAATAACAAATTAATTTTTTTCAATAATTATGTTGTATACCTGAATCTTATTTTTAAAGATGAAATTGTAATATTAAAATAACATTGAAGTATAACCTCTTGTTTACTTTCTAAATCTTTTTCATAATACGAAAATATTCTTTATTAAAAACCATAAATTTTGTGGGTACCTATTATCATTTATATACTCTGAAATTCTCAACCGGGCGTTGTATTATTTTACATGATCATTTGATTTTTTTGTGTTTTTAATTTTAAACTTTTAAAATCCATTTTGAATTTGCTTCAGTACCTCTGGCGAAATTCAAAATGTTACCAAGAACGTATCTACGTATCTCGTATATATAATTGTCTTATCAAAGTAAAACATACATGATACTGAATACAAATTTTAATTTCATAATATAATTTTAATATAAATGCATGAATACCTGTAATGGAAAAGATGCGTGTTTTCTTTGAGAATATAATAAATTGAAAATAAGATACACTAAATAACAAATTATAGCTACATTAACAATTTAAATAACGATATATTTATGTGCCACAGAACTTTTAAATATGCAATTATTTCATTATTCAACACAATAATTTCAATTTTGAATACTAAAGTACGTATAATATTTTGTTTAGTTACATTCACTTGAATATTAAAATTGAAATATTACAGACGGTCATTCAAAGAGCATTCGTTTATTACTACAAGACTAAACAAATTATATAACTAATAAAGTGATTCATATATAAACAATCATTTTAATCGTATTAATTATAATATTAACATAGGTAGTTTTAACGTAGGTATAATAATATAATGAAAATATTCTTATATATATTTTCTACCGGATGAAAAAAATTTCAAATAAAATAAATAATTTTTCCCCGTACATAGTAATATACACGCAGTCGTATCTTTCATATTATTAAAAACTCATATCATTTTTATACTTTTTTGCATCCAATTTGTTACGTCCTGGTGATTTTCGTTATTAAATTCACAAGCATTATGATCCGATTAAGACTGCGGTCTAAATCATTAGTTACCACTAGCAGAACGGCTTTTGTCACGCAAACTACGTACGGAAATATCATTACTATAGCACTCTTTTTTTCTTTCTACTCCAATGCCGTGTGCCGCATATGATTTTGAAGTAAATACAATCTATATTAACCGTAAATGGTAAATGTAAATTGGCCCGTTTTATGAGATATTTAAAAATGGGCAAAAAAATTATTATATTTTAATATAATATATTATGTGTAGTTAATTATTTTTGATTATGTAAATAAAAAATCATATTTGATTAGTTTGGATACCTACATGGCTACAAAGGTAGATTAGCACATTATTATTTTTATTTAAAACACTGAGTCTACACATGTTTTTAGCATGTCATATGTTTATTTTTTAAATCTGAATTAGCTGGAAAAATTATGCATTTAATATTGTTCTTGTTATTATATCTGGAAGTGGATTAAATTATAACTGGCCCGTAAGCAAAATAATTAAGAACATAAAATATAATAGTAACTTTGTACTTTAAATTTGTACATTTGTTTTGTTTTTAATTTATTCTAAGAACACGTTAATTTACTAATCCTATAAATGCTATTAACGCAATTGTTTCAAAGAGTGAAATATCA
Source organism: Eriosoma lanigerum (assembly GCA_013282895.1). Lineage (NCBI taxonomy): Eukaryota > Metazoa > Arthropoda > Insecta > Hemiptera > Aphididae > Eriosoma > Eriosoma lanigerum. The sequence goes on from CM023358.1 coordinate 57,436,992, forward strand.
TTAAATCTTTATTGTTACGTTTTAGACCATATTTTCACCAAAATATCATTAAAATATAAACTATTAATTACTCACAATGAAAATGTATTTATGTTTAATCAACTATTTTGTTTTGTTTTAATAGTTTTTGTCTTAATAATAATATTGTTATCATAATTATGACATTTATCTAAACATCATACTGTTCTTAACTAAATAATTGAACATCCATAGTGTACAAAATACAAAGATAGGTAATTATTATAGGTAAAATTATATATATAAATAATTATTTTTTACATACTTAAACTGTGTATCAAACAACCTCTTGATAATCTCTGAACAATGTTCTCAATGTTTTTATCGCATCACGATTTCTCGAGTAATATGAATTATAATATATTAAAGGAAGAGGCTCACGTTAAACTAGAAAATTACCCAACCAACATTAGTGACCTGTATTGTGTTCGTTGCAAATATCGTGTCTGGATATATTCAAATTATTTAATAAAAATTCGCGTAGCTATACCCACTTACACAAGTTTCTTTCCGAAACGTGTTTTCAGAAACGAAGTACACGATTTTCCTCATTCCATCAACATTATTATTTTTTTTTATTATAAAATTACAATGTTTTTAACCAATGTATTTGATAGCGCTTTTTTCACTTTATGTGAGATATGGAATTGCAATAAAAAATCACGATGATGAGAAGATAATGGGTTACAGTCATTACCTGTCTGCGAGAAATTGGAATAGTTGGATTTACTTTTTTTTTGAAAATTTTGAAGAAATTTTAGTGAATTTATTCTTATAATTCGCCGAGAGACAATTCAGATTTATAATTACCAACAAATGTATTTTATTTGTAATTATTTAAATAAATATTATAATATGCGTATTGCGTAATATAATATGGAACGTTAAATGAAAATATTTATTAATCGTTTATTGAATACGAACGGAAAATTTAAGTGTGAGTGTAACATTGCATAAATAATAATAATTCTTGAAAATCCAATGGCAAAATTATAAAAAAAGAATTTATTTAGATTTAAAACATAATATATTTTTACTTACTTATATATTTATTTATTTATTTTGTTTTTTTTTTATCAGAACAGAAATTTACTTCAATCGGAATGAAGAAAGGCGAATGAATATTATACTATGGTTTATCTGTATATTTATCAAAATCAAACCATAATACAATATGTATAAAGGTTACAACAAGTGATATAATGCTGGTTACTATTTGTGCATTTATTATTTACGCAGAGAACCGTGTTAAAAAGATATTATAAATCGTCACATAGCCGTGCAGTTAGGTCAGGTAGTTAGTTGCCCCGTTAAACGTGATCGTTTAGAGCTTAGACCATTTTATGTCTAAATGTTTATATTTTTCTGCGTAAACCGAGAATTTTTACCTTCCGACGGAGTTAATGTTTATGTCGATATTTTGTGAATTCCCAACAGAGTCGCGCGGACGCATATTATTTGTCGGACCACCCGTCGAAAACAATACGTTTACTGGCTACAATAATAAAAAAAAAAAAAAAAAATAACATATTATTATTATTATTATTAGAAAATTCGTAAACACCACATGGCGACGTCGATTATTGTCACAGAAAAGAACAAGTTCAAACGTATATTGTGTTTTCGTTTATTGTACCGCGTTGCACGATAGTACCAGTTGTGGATGGCGGGTGTTTTCTATCAACTTTCAGTTTTAAACTTTTTGTTTTACAATTTGGTAAGACAGGAAAAAACAGAATTTCGATATTTTTGATCATATTTAAAAGGACGAATTTCTAACTATAAAAAACGTAGGTTCGCACCATTTTTCATAGAGTGTTCATCCAACTCAAATTTCATGTGCCTGAGTTAATCTAAAAAATACGAATAATGAAATATAGCCATGCAAACTCGTATTACACCTAAGTTACCTGCTATGTTTATATACCTCTTTTACGATTTTGTATTCGCACGGTGTATTTTATTAAGAGAAATTCCTTCCTGACATATGGATGCTCTACTATTGAGGTGTTACCTGACCGCATAAATCAAACGTGTCTGGCACATAATGTTATTTTATCCGTATAGACTTTAGATCAACTGAGTGTACTTACCGAATATTTGTTAGAGAACTTAATAGGTATCTAATCGAAATGTTTAGTTTGTAATGTATAAATATTAAATCGAGTAAGATTAAAAGCACAGAAATATGCTCAAAACAACTATTGTTGGCGTTATCGACAGAGTAAGTATCGAAATTCGACTTATTATCGACAATATATTGACAAAAAAAAAACCACACAATAATAATGTCAAATAATCATAATGTTTTTTTAGATACTCGAGAATATGTAATATATATATATATATATATATATATATATATATAAATTATAGAAATTATAGAAGTGTCTTGTTTTATAGTATAGATATATAGTTTCATAATTTGTGTTTTCCGAAATATAAATACACTTATAGAATATATTATTAATAAAATAAATAGTTGTATTATTATTTGTTTTGAAAATAAAGTACTTAACAATTTTGTTATCCGATTAGAAGTTATTGTTATTAAAATTATGAGAATAATCCATATACTTTACCTTACCTTACCCTCAAATATCTACTGAATAGAATAAAGTTTATAGAATAAACTAGTATTCCTTGGGTCATGAATTAATAATTATATATACTTATATAACTAGTTATAATTATATAGCTAATAAGTAATTTTCTTAAAATATGAAATTTTTAGCTTACTATTATATGTATATATATTTTTTTGTTACTTTTTACAGTTTTAAAAAACAATCAAAAACAAAATATATATTTTAATATAAAATTGTACAGCAAACTTTACAAATTTATATTGTAGATACTCAAACAAATATTATTTTTGGATGTTTTATAATATATAAGTATACAATTTTCAAAGTTTTTAACTATTTATTATTATGTAAAATTTATTATTAAATTTTAGATTCTGAGCGGAGCGATGAATATATTGATTTTACCATAAATAGTGGATGCTCTGTAGAAAATTGTATCATCTTAGTACTTCATTAAGTTCATTTTTTGAATTTCTCAAAGATTTTCCTTAGGAGAAGAAAAACTACTAAAAAATGGCAAAAATTCGACAAAATTACGATTTCTGTAATTTTTTATTTTTTATTTCGTGATACCTAATTGACTTTTGACCGTAGGGACTTGAAAATTTTTTTTAGTACTAATATTGGTAATTTAAAAGTGTGGTATAATTTTGGAACGGATTAGTTGATTTTTTGGCAACTTATAAAGCTTTGAACTTTTTTCCAATAAAGTTTAATATAACCTACAATTTTGGGTTTATCGGTTTAAAATTTTTATAGACACCTAAAGTATAATATATAATATAATATACTACTTAATCTCTTTACAAAATATTTTAAAAATCGTAACTGCCAATTTTTTTTATAGGTTTTTATTATTATGTTTTTTTGATGTATGAAAACATTTTTTCGGCAAGAAATAATGGTCCAATTACCACAAATAGAATGCCCTTTTCATACCAAATTTTATCTAGTTGGTACTTTATTTAGATTATTTATTGAGTTTCCCAAAAGTTTTTCCTCGAGTAGCGGATTATCATAAAAATTATGGTTTCCGTTAATTAAATTTTTTTTACTTCTTGATTACTAATTGAGTTTTGATCGTAGGGACTTGAAATTTTTTTTGAGTGTTAACATAGGTAATATTTATGTTTAATGAAATTTTGGAACGGATTGGTTGATTTTTTAGCTAAATATGAAGTTGAATTTTTTTTAAAAATGTTTAATATTACCTGTAATTTTTGAATTAACGGTATGAAATGTGTATAGAAGCCTACTCATATACTATTTAATCTATTTACAAAATATTTTTAAAATCGTGACTGACAATTTTTATCAAAATGAAATGATAACTCTTTGAATATTGATTGAGGGATTTGAAATTTATTTTGAATCTTTACATAAGTAATTTACACTCGTGGTATATTTTGAAATGGATTATCAGTATAGTATATTATAATATATTGAGATTCGCTCAAAATCGTATTTTTTAATGTAATATCATCGCATTCAAATCTTAATAATTATAAAAAACCACTAATTTCTCCGAGGACTGAAGGGACGAAGAATTAACATCCTAAATTGACGTTCCCGCTTTTATTATTTAAGTTTGTTAAAAATTTTTTTTTTCCAAATATTAATGTATTTATATTAATTTTAATTGAACTTTAGATTAACATAAAACGTTATGAAATATGCATAAGATAATATTATGTTAATAGTTTAAATTGTTTTCAGATATTGATGTGTAAATGGCATTGGCATATATAATACAAAATACTATGTAAAAATACTGATTGATTATAAATTATTAAAACTAATCAACAGCTAATTTTTTAGAATTATTAATCTAGTGACCGGAACGTAATTAAAAAAAATATATAGTTACCCATTTATAATATAAACGTGGTCATTGAAGATTCAACTTCTTTTAAAATGTAAAAGTAACACCTTTATTTTTACCGCGAATAAAATAATTTTTTTTTTCTAATTTTTTCAACCACCTTTTATTCCCACTCAACTCAGACTCGCCAGAAAAGGCAACGTACGACATTTTTCACTAAGGACTTTGATTGATTGTATTGAAATCAAAACGTCATCGTCACCAGTGAAAAACGATAAATTATACCGCATAGTATGCGTAGTACGCAATCAGAAATCACAAAATAGATAAATATAATATTATGTAATAGAAATTCACCATGACATAAACGATTCTTTTAGAAAAGTTATATATTTATATATATAGTAATATATATATATTTATTTATTACATATAATAAAACAACCCTAAAAATACTATTATGATTTTTTTTTTTATTAAAGTCAAATAGTGATAAGGATTTAATGTTAAAAATAATTATTTTATATAAATAAATAAAATAATAACTTCTATTCATTGAAAACTAGTATTCAGGATTAATTTTCAGCAGAGGTGGTGGTCCAGAAATACGACTCAAATTTCGCTAAGTTTATAATGTGATTTTGCTATGTACCTCCGTCTGGATGTAATGATTATGACAAAAAGGATGAAATATATAAATAAAACAACTATTCGTCAAATTATTTATTTTAATGAATTATTTTTACCAAAATTTTGAATACAAATTCAAGGAAAAAATATACGGTGAAATGTTAAATTGAAATTCGAGATTAAAAAAAATAAAATTAGATAGTTTTTTTAAAAAAAAACCAATTATAGTTAATTTATATTATTTTTATATAAAAACACAATAAAAATGACATTGAAATAGTATGCACATTTTACTTAATTTTGAATAGTCGGGACAGATTTATTTCCTCTGGACTTTTATTATGTATTTATACATAATGTTTTTTTAGTAATATAATTAAAGATTTAATTAAAATTTTCAAGTTTAACGAATATATGTGTCTAATTTTCATGTAATATTTAGTTTTTTGAAGAAATGCTATTTGTTTGGAAATCGTTCGGTGGCACTCGTGATAAATTCGACCTGTAAACTATTTTGAAATTACCTTTCTTCGAATGATATAAAACAATGATAGGTGTAATTTTATGATTTGCTGCAGTCTACAATATTGTTGACATATTTACTGATTTGTGAATTTTAATACTTTACTTTCAAACGATATTTATATATTTAATAACGCGACAATATTATATTAATTTTAAAATATAAAACGTTTAAACAGAGTCATTGTAGTTAATGCTAATATAATAGTATACGTTTAATTTGTAAACGAATTAGATGTGTATTGTACTGCGAATTACGACCAAATCATATCGTGATCATGCATTATACGAACATAATGATAATATTCTTGTATAGTATCGGTGGCGGTACAAAAGATAAAATTCAATAATATGTGTGAGGTATTATTAATATTATTATCGAGTTATAAAGCGGTTAGGTTTAATTTTAAACGGTATGGTTTAAACGTACCGTAAAAATAATAATACTGATATTGTTCGCGAGGATCAGAGTGTACTTATTTGCGGTGGATATTATTATAATAATAGTTCCATTTTTGAAGTATTGAGTATTAAAAAATGTATTGCTTAAAAATCGAATAACCACCCAAATCGCACGATTCGTTGCATAGTATCAGAGAATAATAATTATTACATAAAACATTGTAAAGGTAGTAAGATATATGGTCTGGAAGCTTATGTATTCTCTTATGCATTCAGCGGATTATTATTCTGTAACTACTCAAAATAAGTCTATCAAATAAATAAATAAATAAATAAATTGTATTGATCATTTTGTCGTCAATTTCTTTGGAATATCTTTATCAGGTGTAGAATAATATTTGAATAATATTATATTAGGTACTTATATAAAGTATGAATGTATGATGTACATATAAATATAAAATATTATAGTTGTAGTAAAACGTAAAGTACTAAATTTGAACTTTTATTGTTATTACTTTGTTTTATATAATATTTTATAAATATGTTTAATCCAGTTAGGTACGAGTTAGTACAGTATGAATGTTAAGTACCTGACCTAACCTTTCTATCATTCTAAAATAATTATTTATTTTGTTAAATGAGATATATTTTATTGTATTGAATAATGTTTACCGCTAACCATATATTTATTAATTTAATGAATGTTATTACCTATATTTATAATGTTATGTTATTATGTCTAAAGTTTGAATACTAATTATAGAATGATCATAAAATATCCGTTGTACTAATTATTATATAATATTAATTATATTACATTTTCATTTACCTATATTTAATTGTATTTTAGATTCTGAGTTTTTTTTTATGAAAACATTTTTTTGAAATAAAAATAAAGAAATAATTGTCCGATTACTACTAGTAGGGTATGCTTTCGGTAGCAAATCGTATCATCTTGGTAATTTCTTCAAAATTTTTCCCTTAGAGAAGAAAAATTACATATATATTTCATATAGATAATATTTACATTTAGTAAAATTTTGGAACGGATTGGTTGATTTTTTGGCTAAATATGAAGCTTTGAATTTTTTCTAAAATGTTTAATAATACTTGTAATTTTTGATTTAACGGTTTGAAATTTGTGTAGAAACCCAATCATATACTATTTAATTTGTTTACAAAATATTTTGAAAATCGTGACTGACAATTTTAATAATGAAATGATAACTCCTTGAATTTTGATCGTAGGGATTTGAAATTTATTTTCCATATTTACATATGTAATTTACACTTGTGGTAAATTTTGAAATGGATCATAAGTATAATATATTATAATATAATGAGATTCGCTCAAAATCGTATCTTCTAATGCAATATTATTGCATTCAAATCTTAATAATTATAATAAACCACTAATTTCTCCAAAGGAATGAAGGAGGAACTTCCACAATCAACCTTCCTACTTTTTTTTATAATTATCAACGTCATATGCATTTAAATAGTTTCACAATAATATTCAGTTAAACAATTATACTAATAATATTGCTTTTTTCAAACTATTGGATTAACAGATACCAGTTGTTTCAATTATTTATTTTATAAATTAGTATATAATTCATAGTATTTCTTTAAGATATTTCTATGGAAAAAATTATTATAAATTTACCGTATAATATTTATAGTTAGTAGAAAACCGATAAATTAAGATGACCAAAATTTATAGTAAATCCACATATTTTTTATATTTCATTTCAACAATACGATACATTATGATATTATAAGATTTTCGTTTGTACATCTTATATAATATCATATTGTTATATTTGGCATACGAGCTCGCGAACGGCAACGGCAGATGGTGCACATAGCATTGTAGGTATATAATATTATCACGACTATATTATCAGTTGGTATAGCTACGTCCTAATATTGTGTAACGTTATAGCATGAAATAAATTAAACTTCGCGTGAAATGCAGAGAAATGCCGACTAATATTTTCAAAGCAATCTCCTCCAATAACGTTTTCTCTTTAAACCCTCATTTGCCCCTTACCAACTCCCCCTTTCCCCATCTAAAAAACATAATTTATCGCGTAAATAAATTTAATGTGATATTTAACATTTATGGCAGCTGTAATAAATATTATAATATTATGTTATTACAATATTGAAACTCAAATACACATTTTTCTTCTAAAGCTACTAATTTCAATATTAAATTTCGATTTCGGAGACCGATACACAATGGCAATAATGTTCAACATAATCGAATGACGATCGGGTGATTTATAATTTTCCCATTAAAATCATTCGAAATATCGATTATCACTACAATCAACGCTCGACAAACCACAATAATATTATTCAATAACAACTACAACAATATTCAAATCTTTACATTTAATGGCTACAAATTTTTTTTTTAAATTTCTTTTTCTAATATCGTGAAAACTGTTAAAATTTAGAATGTCTATTGTTTTGTACAGTCAATCCATTGGATATCGGTCATGAATTTTATCATTTGTATGATTGCATGAATAATTGTCATTAATGTTGGATTAGTATTAAAATACAATGTAGGAATTTATATTAAGAATATTGTGGTATTTAGAACCATAAATACGTTTTAAAATAAACACAAGAATATCTACGTTATTTATTGGAGTACAAATGCTAGGTTAGACTGTAGTACAATAATGCATTTTTAAAATTATTACTTTAGTTCCCTATAGATTAAGTATTTGTGCGGATAGAATTTGTATTTTGTATTTTTAATAGTAGACTATTATTGAATGGCATGCTCGTTTAAACGTTTTATTGTTATAGCTTGCCCCCGATGTACAATTATACAATTATAGAGATTGGCATGGTTTACAGTTACAATTATGTTTTATCTATGAGTTATTCCACAATAATGGTACGTTTTACTTAAAATTAAACTTAAAAATAGCTTCTAACATTTTAAACATTGTAATCAAACAAGAACCTTATAAAATATACTTAATAACTAAATCGATTTTATTATATATTTATAATCACCACGAGATTTTGACAATTTAAAATTCATATTTAAACAAAAAAGTTTAACCATTGTGATGTTATATATTATTTACATAAATATAATATTAATACATTGTGTTATGTAATAGTGTTAAACGGTAAATTATTAATGTTTCAAAATTTTGGCTAATATTTAAATAAATTAACTATTATCAATATTACCTAACATATTTTTATCGTTACAACTTTTTTTAATGTTATAATATTTTAAACTATAAAAACGTATATGTGTTTGTTTAGTCGAAAACAAGAACCTCATTTACAATATTAATTGTGGAAATTTAAAATTTTACTCATAACCTAATTACTGATTAGGAGCTCTCTCTATAGGTTGGTTACTTCTATTTGAATTCATATTTTCTTTTATTTAAATAATTTGTAGAATAATCATAACGAAAATATTTTCAAAATCACTGGATATAGTGATTGAAAAGCTTTATTGTATGAATTTATTAAAGAAAATCACGAATCGCATACTACCATTTATATTCAAATCTTTAGAAGTCTTATACTATTGTGTTATAAAAATGTGAGGGTGCACAATTGAAAAAAACATTTTGCAGTCGACACAAAAATCTCGAATTGTCGATGATGAAAAAAAAGTATTATTTCAGTGGTTTGGTAAAAAGATGAAGATTTACACAACAATAATCGTAGTTCAAATAGATATATTAACAATAATATTGTATGTACACATATATTTTTATTCTCATATAATACATTTTTCGGGCACAATATTATGAGTTTTTATTTTTTCATTATTATTTATATACGTATATAGCGGCAGATAGTAAATCATAAAAAAAAAAAACATGTAAATGTTGGTGGTAATCATTCCACACGGGCAAATGACTTTTAAAAGGCGAAAACTCAGCATCTTCGAACTACATTATAATAATAATAACATCAGCTGCCAACAGAGATAATTTTTCATAATCATTTTTTTCCGTTCCGTCATTTTACCCTCATTTTTTATATATATATATATTTAATTCGGTCCTATTGTACACGTATAAGATGTCTTCGCCATATTGATTTCGGTGGAAATTACTTTATAAAGTTTTCAATTTAACCATGAGCCCACCGGAAGTTTTTCTGGGATTTTAATTTATGGTTCCTTTTTCGCCTTGTGAGATTAATTTAAGTTTTTTCGCGTGAACGACCTATGACACCTGTGGCTAAACTAAGAAAAGTTATTTCGTTAGCCCCCTACAAATAAGTTTTTCTCAAAATAATAATGACATTCTATATAGTTATTTCATATTAATTGTAGACTCATTATCTATTACGTGTTATTCAATCATGTTACTCATAAAATAATCAATTTTTTCGTAAAAAATTAAAGTAAATGTATATGTATTTACTTTGTTTTTTACTTATTTTTAATCGTATTGTTCATAAATACATTGATAAATAGTAATAATGTATTTAAAATTATTTATTAAAAAGTAAAATTCCTTCGAAATCATCTTTTTGCAATTTTCAAAATCACATATAAATAATGTTGATGTAGCTATTGTGCATTAAATTATATCGAAGATCTGCATAAAAGTTATCAAAGCAATATCACGATTCGTTTATCGTGATTTTTTTATGATATCATAAAAATAAACAAAATTGTATTACGTACCCATGTAGGTTAAGTCTTTGTGAATTTAATACTTTTTATAATAAAATTGTGATTTAAATAAATAATAATTTCTGCAATGACCCGAGAACAATATTTGACAATTAATCTTGTAAGTTCAAATTATAATTTCATAATTATGTTACAGTTTATTTATTTAAATTTTGATATTAAATTATTCTAGACAACGTGAAGTGTACATGGAATTATGGAGTTATTTTTATTCTTATAATAAATAGGTTCGTGTTTAGAACTAGCACTATTTTCACGCCCACAGACCATGTTGATTTTTGTGCCGTACTTAAAATTAAGACGATCAATGGCCGTCATCGTAAAACATTTCCCCGGTGAGCTTTCCGGTCATAAACAAAAGTTTATAACAGTTTGTTTGGTTTTGAAATACGTATGGTATATAAAAAAAGATTAATGTAACAGTCAAACATTGTAAATTAAATTTTATAGATACATATATTATCTTATCTAGAAAATTGTATTTATTTTATTTTTTCACAACACAATAATTTAAACTAAAATTTAAATTAAATACTTATGTATTATATGGTTTTATTTTGGGATATTTTACACAATGTCAAAATAATATAACCTTTAACGAATGCCTGATTTGAATTTGTATAATGCGTATGATGAATCATTTCAATGTTTTCTAGTCAATTAGATTCAAGAGGAAAATATTAACATTATTATTTGTTAATATAATATTATTTTGTACAGGGCCGGCGCTAGACATACAAGCGCCCTGAACTGATCCAAAATTTGGCGCCCACAATACAGGTGGTGGTGGTGGTCGGATATTGTGGTGGAGGGGGTAAACCTTCCCAAAACAGTAATAAAATATTTATTTTTTAACATAAAAATTAATAAAATTATGAATGAAAATTTATTAATACAGAAAAAATTAATTTTGTCGCCCCCTTGTAAGTGCGCTCTGGGCGATTGCCCATATCGCCAATATCTTCCGCCGGCCCTAATTCCGTATAATAATACTATTGTAGATTACAAAAATATTATAAGTGGTACGAAACAAAATCTACTATACCTTTGAAGAAATAGTGAATAATCATTGCTAATAAAGATTTAATGAAAATGAAAATTGAAATTTATTTATAATTACTATAGTTACATATAGTATGCCGTGCAATGAAAATATATTGTTAAGATCACTAAGTTTAATAATATATGTATATTGAAATTATGTTATATTTAATTTTTATAATTTGTAAAAACTAATTTTTTAATAATCAATGATATCAAATTACAAAAATAATATTAGGATCATAGATAAACTAAATAATACAGTTATTAAAACATATATAAAAAACCTATATGTTATTGTAATACATAGTTATAATTTATAACTCGTTAAAAATTATAAATAAAACATGGATAAGGTATATATTAGTAATACAAGTATATATAGTATTATCATATTGAATTATATTTGTTCAATGTTGTTCTATCACAATAATTACATAAATAACAATAAAAATTAATTAAATTACGTTATATTCTTCGATGAACGTATATTTGAAGTACATTTTACTAAACAAACAAATATTGCGATTGAAAATATATAGTTATTTAAAAAAAGTATTTAATGATATATATATATATATATGTATGTATACAATGTATATAAAATGTTTAAAATTTGTTGGAACTTCATTTTGAATTTATGCACTATTGAGTGGTTTAAGAATAGAGATGATTTGAAACGTGTTTAAAGTTGCATCATTGAATATTAAAAAGTTATTTGAATTTTAAATTGTAATAGTATATATTTTTAAAATACAATTTTAGCAAATATAATATAAAATACGTGTATATATATATATGTTGAATGTATTACATATACTGTGCGGGATTTACATTAAACACGTCAATAAGTTTAAATTAATTGAAAATAACCATACACATAAATTGATATATTATATTAACATTATATAACTATGTCCAAAATGTGTAATTATTTAAATGAAAATATAAATATTTTAAAAAATATATATTTTTGAACCGATGTTTGCAGGAAAATACCGCTTAAAAAATGACACATTAAAATTAGTAAATTGTGTAAGTACATTATAGAGTAACTTAATATTTTTTGTATATTGTACAAAACCAAACATTTCAGGAATGTCAAAACATAAAATTAAAAATACAAAAGAAAAAATATTAAAATATTAACTAATATCGCATGTAAGAATGTTTCATGCATTTTTTTTTATAAATTAATATTTAAAAGTACGCTTTTTTTGAAAAAGGTATGAAAAATGTAGATTTTTTTTATCTATATAATAATATTTAAGAACATATTACGTGTAATATATGGGTACAGTAATATTTTCAAGGATAATGAGTTATTTTCTACTAATGTTTACATTTTATGAATAATAAAAACATTTACTAATGAAATAATGTATGCAAGAAGTTAAACTTAAATATATAGGTACCTATATAATATATATTTTTTTGTTATACTATTGATGGATCGATTTGTGTAAAAAAATCGCATACATATTTTCAGGTACGAATTTTATTACGATTGTAATAAATCACAAATTATGTTATAACTATTATAAATAATTATCGTACTGTGACTGTTTAATTTTGATTATGATTAATTAAATTGCAACAAAAACTAGACTCCATAATTATTAAAATGCTTGTATTTATAGTACGCATGTGGATTAAATTGCGTGATGGCGGAATTTTTCCTTATTCATTATACGGCTACAATTATATAATAATAACCATTCATTTCCCTCCTTTTTTACTGGAGTTAATTCTAAAAAAATTATCTGGTCATCGTTTTTTATAACTCCGTAAACACGCCCAGTGATAATACAACGGATGAGTTTACTTGAGTTTCGGGTTGTGCTAAATATTATTAAGTAGCACTCGAACTTATTCGATGAATTGCGCCCTCGGTGTATTGACACGAATTTGCTGTGTATAATAATACGTTTAATAACAAAATAGAAGCTTATCCCAGCAATACTAAAAATCCCGGTATACAAAATGCAATATTTTGATGTTTATGCGTATCTACTATTCTGGGTCAGTTAATATATTTTACGACCATTGAATAAACCATGACAAGTGGTTTACTCCCAAGACGATCTTAGTATTTTTTTTTGTACCACTGTTATTGGGTGTTCCGTTGCCGATTTCAAACCTGTTTTCGCAAATGTTTCGGTTTAATGCGAAATAATATTGTGTTGGTAGTGGTTTATGGTGACAATAGTACAGTATTTTCAGATGAAACCCTTCGACAGTCCGTTTAAAATTATTTATATATTTATATATGTGAATTAATACATTTTAAAATCACGTTAGAATTTATAAGATGATTATTTATAGTTCTTACTTATACAGAATGGAAGTAATATGAAACATATACATACACTTAGACATCAATTTGTAGAAATATATATATATAATTTTAATTTTAATTATATATAGTTATAATTATTATTATTAGTTTATTTATTGTTATAAATAAATAAATACCAACACTCCGGGGAGTGAAAGTACAGTAAAAAAATATCATAGGTACTTAAGAAGTAATTATTAACAAATCAAAAACATAAATTAATTATTTAAATTAAAAATACATGTTTTTAACAGAATAATGTAAATAATATAAAGACATTAAAATTGTTGCATTTAATTAATATTTAATGACGACCCGTCATAATAGTTAAAAGTTAAAGAATGTCAATCAATATATTGTTATAAGTTTTAAATTTATATAAAAAAAATCGTTGAAATTACAATGAACCAAAATGAAAAATTATGAAATATTTATGAAATTATCTTTAAAACCCGTCACATTTTGAAGTTTTAAGTCTTAAGAATAATAAAATTATATTTAACATATTTAACATAGTAGTTTATTTAATCAATTTTTATTGACATCAAATGATTAATTAAATAGATTAGGTATCTACAAATCATTAAAATAGTGTAAAACATAATTTTATATAGAATAAAAATAATTGTAATATTATTATTTAAAAAATTCAATTAAAAATAAAAAACATTCAAATTATTAGGTAGAAATTTGTATCGATATTGAAAATAAACATTTTTTTCGCTTATCGTAATATGATAATTAATATTATATCATGTTTAATATATTAATTACAAATTGTTCTTAACATTTTGAATAATTCTCACGCATAATTAAATATGATACATATAATAATTGGAAATAAGTAAATGAGATTTACGAACTTACACTTGGTAGTTAACATTCATATTTCGCATTCAAACCTAGGATGAACGTGAAATGAACCTTTTGATGAGCTGCTGTTGGAAAACTTGTAAACCTTGAATAATATTATATATATATATATATATATATATATGGCTTAATAGTACTCAAAATTAACACAATCAAATTATATAGATAGTTAGGTTAGGTTTTTTTATTTTTATGTCTGAAAGCACGATTTTGGGTAGGAATAATGGTTCGGTTACCACAAATAAGGTATGCTTTTGTAGAAAATTGCGTCTAGTTGGTACTTTAATTAGCTTATTTTTTAAAAATTTTTCTTTGAATGAAGAAAAACTACCAAAAAACGATGGAAAAATTTCAAAATTTAAGGAAATTGTAATTTTAACGAAATTGATTTTAGGTTTTTTATGATAAATAATACAATTTTGAACGTAAGTACTTTAAATTGTTTTTGAGTTTTCTCATAGATAGTTTACATATGTGGTGAACTTATGGAAAGACCTATCAGTATAATAATTGTATTATATTGAGTTTCACCCAGAATCGTATTTTCTAATACAATAGCATTGCATTCAAATCTTAATTATAATAAACCACTAATTTCTCCGAGGATCGAAGGGACAAAGGAAGAACATCCATATCGACCTTTTCACTTATTATTAAATGAAACTATAGAATTTCTATATATATCGAAGTCGGTGTATTCAAAAATATAGTTTAATCTAATTTGTATATTAAATATTTTCGTTTGACTAATTTTACTTAAATATGTAGTTAAAATAATTTCTATTTATGATTGTTTGATAATATGATGCCTAAATCCTTAAAATTTATTATGACAGTGAGTAAAATTTTAGACCTACTTATTTTTTTTATCCTAAATTATTAAAAGTGTTTTATGGTTGAAGTAAGAATGAAAAGTAACAGATATTATTTAACAAACATATTTATACAGCAACTAGAACCAGCTTTAAAATTACCTTGACATTTATCATAGCATAATGATCGGTGCTATTAGTTTGATTATTATTTTACATGTGATTCAAATAATGGTACCGATTAAAATGTTTAATTTATTATTTATTAATTTATTATTTAATACTATTAAGTATTAATCTATAACTTGTAACAATTTGAAATCAAAATATATAGATATTTTCAGTGTCAAATAGCAGGTAATTCATTTGATATTATAGTTAAATTGTAATAGCTATGTAAAATTATATAAGAAGAGTGCAACTTAAAAAAAAAAAAGATTTTTTACATTGCGTGCAAAACTCTTGGTTAATATTGAATACACTATGTACATGTCAGAAATAATTCAGGAATTGATATATTTATGTTTTTTATATTTTTTATCTTGAATGTGGGACCCATAATTAAGTAAATAGGTACTATAGAACAATATAGTTCTAAATATAGTCCATTTTCAAAACAAACAAAAAATATTTAAATATTAAGTATTTCTATAATAAATATTATGTCGATTGCAATAAGAAATATGTATATAAAAACAGTACAAATATACCTATAGAAGAATTGAAAATTTATAATCTGTACAGTGTAGATCATAAATTTAATGAAGGAATATTTTTTTTTTAAATATATTACAAATAATTTATGCTAAATAATAACAATCGAAATTAAAACGTTAATATTAAATTCTAATAGGGTATGATTTTGGTAGCAAATATCATCATCTGGTACATTATAAAGCTAATTTTTCTCTAAAGTTTTTCCCTAGAAGAAGAAAAACTACCAAAAAATGGCAAAAAATCAGCAAAATTTTTAAATTTTTTACTTCTTAATTACTAATTGAGTTTTGATCGTAGAGCCTTGAAAATTTTTTCGAATACTTACATAGGTAATATTATCGTTTAGTAAAATTTTGGAATGGATTAGTTGATTTTTTGACTAAATATAGAGCTTTGAATTGTTTCTAAAAATATTTAATACTACTTGTAAT
The DNA here is from genome assembly GCA_013282895.1 of Eriosoma lanigerum. Taxonomy (NCBI): domain Eukaryota; kingdom Metazoa; phylum Arthropoda; class Insecta; order Hemiptera; family Aphididae; genus Eriosoma; species Eriosoma lanigerum. Next base: position 57,453,888 of record CM023358.1, read on the forward strand.
TTTTGATTTCACGGTTTGAAATTTTTGTAGAAACCTAATCATATACTACTTAATCTATTTACAAATTATTTTGAAAATCGTGATTGACAATTTTTATCAATAAATGATAACTCCTTGAATTTTGATCGTAGGGATTTGAAATTTATTTTGCATATTTACACATGTAATTTACACTCGTGAAAACATTTGGAATGGATTATCAATATAATATATTGTAATATATTGAGATTCGCTCAGAATACTAATTTTCTTATGCAATATCATTGCATTCAAATCTTAATAATTGTAATAAACCACTGATTTCTCCGAGGACCGAGGGAACGAAGGAGGAACGTTGAAAATCGACCTTCTCACTTTTTTTTCAATTAATAATAATTAATGATAAAATAATAATAAAAATTTACTACTTAAATTAAAATATGTTTAATCAATTTTAATAGTTTACTAGTTAAAACATACTATGTACTATATACAATTGAATTTAAAGTTAAATTCTCAATGTGTTGTGGATATGCTCTAGTTATTATAATGATCTATGCAATTTGAATTTAATTTAACTTTTAAATTTATTATATAAGTTATACTAAAAAGTACAAATTTCATAAAATTATAGTAAATATATATTAGTTTTTTTAATGCAGTAATATATTAGTGCGATGTCAATTTCTCAATATATATATATATATATTATACACCTAGTGTTTGTTCTTTTTGTATTTAACTGAATTTCATTTTATTTTATTGAACTGTTTCAAAATATATTACAATTAGGTACATATTTTCTGTAAATATAGCTTATAGTCAATTTTTTATTGTTTGAAGTTTTCGATATACATACAATTTCAATTGTAACATATTTTCTTCATTAAATCCGCTGACATGAAAAAGGATCTAGTACTTTTAGATTTTATAAGTTTTATACGTATATAATAGTTTTAAAAAGTATGAAATATTTTGTCATGTGTACTTTTTTAGAAGGCTTTTAGTCGATTAAAAATATATGCTACTTTCATTTTTTAATCTTCGGACGAATTTCTAGTGATTTAAAAGATTGGTAAAATAACATTACTAAATATCTAGTTTTTAACGATTTTCCTATCATTAAGTAAATTGGGAAATATAATAAATTTTAAAAGCTGTATATTTATACAATGCATATTTTTTATGATTATTAGATTACAAGACAAGACACCATTATATGTTTTAGGTTCAAAACGAACCTAAAACATAATACGTTAACTGTATAACTGTAAATAAAAAAAACTTTAGGAATGATAAACAATTTTATATTTTGTTAGTTCATTGAAAACATTTAGTTGATTGAAGTTTTGATATTCAAAGATTTTCTATAAAAAGTATAAAATACATAATATAGGTTACTATACTACAATTCAAATATTTATTTCATACATTTTCAAAATATCATTATGAATATTGTTAATACTTATATGTGAATGTGGATTTGTGAATAATACATACAAATACCTCCAACATCATTTATCAGTTGATATAAAGTAATTTCGATCTAGTTATATATTATTTAGATGTAGGTATTTAATTTCTAATAACAAAAAAATAACATATACAATTTTTCCGAATTGCACTAACAAAATAAATTTAGAACATTTCTTTTGATACCCAAATACCATATATTATATAAACACTTTATTATTTTGGTTCATTCCGATATAATTTGCTCAACTAAATATTTATTTATATACTCATATTTAAAAATTTTATACTATAAAATTCTGGAAAAGAAATATTTTAATGTCAAATATTTATTTTATATTCTAGTTAAAATAAAATTTGTTTTTGTTAATTAATCATTAATGTAACATTCTATTAATGAAAATGTCATAATGACCTTTGACATTAAAACTATACATTATTTAAAAATGTTAATGTTTATAATTATTATTAAAATAAAAAAAAATCATAATAATAGTAAAAATTTAAAAATTAATTAAATTTCATAAAGTGTTATAATTAATTTATATTTTTGTATATTTTATAACATGTCCTTATAAATCAAAACGCGTTATTAGTAATTATAATAGAAAAAAATTGTTCTTGTTTTTTTATTTTAGTGTCAAAAAAGTTTTTACTGTACAAACTACTATTACTATTACTTATTATTTATTAAAAACTGCCATGTAAGTAATAAATACTTTAAAAAAATTATGAATTATCGATTATATTAAATCGTATTATGCAATTGAACATCAAAATGGTTTTAAATGACATGTAGACTAGACGAAATAAAAAAATGGTTATAAAATATTTAACATTTAAGAGTCTTCGTTGAACAATTTTATAAATATATTTCTAGATAAAACACGATAACAAGGAAATGAAAGAAAACCTTAAAACATAAAAATCGTATGCAATCTAATCGTAAAACTTTTATTATTTTTACCTTAATAATACAGCTATTATTGTTGTTACAAATAATATAATAGACACCGATTCAATGAAATCACATATTAATAATTGACAATATTAATAATAAATTAAATAACACACTGTCGCAATATGTCATATTAGTTTTAATATGGGAGTCACTTCAGCTTCTGAAGTAAAGCGTTACTTGAAGGTGTTAACCACCACCTGATAAATAGTTAGTAGTATAAACATTTAGTATATTATATATTATTGTGAACTTGCAGTAACGATATTATTCCTAATGCCTTGTGCATGACGTTCCAATTTTTAGACAAGAGTTCATTTTTTTTCTTACTTACATTTGTGCTATTATTATTCGCTACGTGATGTCATTAGACGCACAAAAGCGTCTTATATAGATAACCACAGGCTTCATGTTTATAAATATTTTTATTTTTCTTTCTTTTATTATCTTTATTTTAATTGAGTTTTCTTTCCCGGACGGTTGTGCAATTTTCTAGAAATTCGATGTCAAAGCACGTGCATGGTTAATGATACAACATTGGACCATCATTATATTTAGGTTACATGATTACTAGAACTACCACTGGAACGTCGATGTTTTTTCTCCAGTTTATTAATTATGATTTCATAATGAACTCGTGAAGATGAAGTGAATTCAACAATAGATAATGGTCACTAATTAACAGTAATGTTCGCTAAGCCCACTCAATTGTGAAAAGATAATAGCGACTTCACCATAAAAAAAGAATCGTTTAAAAAAAACGACCCGAAAAGAGAATTAAAGTTTATTCAAAATTTTCTTGGCTTATTGTCAAAAAACAACTGTCATAAATTGTTTAAATTTTAAACGATCTAGTTATATTTCTAGTTAATACTACGAACGATAATACTATGTATATTGTGATTGATGGTTTTGAAATAATAATACTATTGTTGTTGATAAAATTTATTCTGGATTGTTTTACAATTTGTTGGTTGCAATTTTGTAGTGCTATTATTGAAAACATAACGTACGACTTCAAAACTGGTATATTCAATTTTCCTAAATATTGTACATTTATTATACGTAAGTTAGTTGATTGTAATTAAATACATACTTAATGGATAATGATTTATGTTCAGTATTATAATTCGTGAATGAGTACCTATATTATAATATAATATTTTACTTTGACGATACTAATGTTTGGAAAAATGGGTGGCAAAGAGTAATAATAAAAAAAAACAACAACCCACAAATGATTTATCACGAAGGGGAACGAAAACTTTCTGGTTTGACTTTTTCCGTGAGATAGATACTGAGGTTTTTGTGTGCGTGCATTAAACAGCGATGGGACATACCTGGGCCAAAAAAGTTCTGTGTATGCGGTTCGGTGAGAATATTAATTTATGAGAAATGTCTGTAGCACGCGTGTTTTTGGAAATATATTTTCACGTGCTCCTACCAATAATATTTCTTTAAGTCGGGAATCGAATGACCTATTTAACATCAAAATAAAATGTTCATCGTTACTTATAGAATTTTATCTGTTTATGTACTCTACAGCGTTTATTTTATTTTGTGCTCTTTATAACGATATTCTTATATTTTTTAATAGTTTTACGAGTGAATAATAATATGATATTATGTATTGTTGAAAAAAAATTGTTATAAATTATTTATTCATTTCCATCCCATGAGCAATAGCTATCAATAATGACCTTAGGCATTATAATATTTCATTTAGCTTACACATGAATGACAGCATAGATTTTGACGTAAAAATCGTTTCTCATTTTTTTTTTACTTCTATAGGTATTATGAAGTATACGTTTTTAAATAAATATATACAATTGCCCTTGAACTAAAAACTATACTGAATGTTTAATAATATTTATATTAAATTTTAAACAATTAAATTGATATATAATAATATTTTCAATTAATCAAAATTAGTGAAAATATATTTTAGAAAATACATTTTTTCTTTTTAATCAATGAAAAAATTAATTTATAATATTATACATTAGTAGGTATCATTAATAATGAGAATGATTGTATTATTATATTATTTTTTAATTTCGTGTTTAAAAGTCGATTTTAAAATATTTTACAAGTACATTAATAAATAGTTTCTACTAAAGATTTTAAGTCTTATGTAGTATATACGTAGGTATTTACTTTATGACGTAAATATCCGTTACGTCCCTTCAATGAATTTATTACCTTGGTAACTATGATATCATTGTTGATTTTAAAAACATAATATATTATTCTAAAAATTATTTTAGAAATATTACTTGATTTTTCCAAGGTATTTTGTGATTAAAATGATAAAACAATGAAAATATAAAATGTTATATCGTTATAACAACACGAGAAAAATCTGGTAAAGAATGGTAGGATTGAAATTATAATATTACCAATTAGATATAATTTTTTATAATTAGATAAAATCTCTATTGGCTTTTTTTTTTTAATTTTGGAAATTTTTAAAAAGTAAATTATATATTTCAACATTAATTATAGCCTAATATTAGAACAGAGATTTAAGTCTACTCAAGTGGTAATCATTGATAATAATTATTTTATTTTAAAACCATAATAACTATATATTATAAATTAAATTAAGTATATTTGTGTTATAGGCAAAATATTAAAAAATATGTTTATTGAACACATAATTTAAAACAATACAAGAACACAAACATAATATATTATAGACATATTTCTTATAGTTAGATATTTAATTGAATATCTTATAAATTAATAATATAACATTAATTGTAATAAAACTTTTGAATTAAATGTGTCGTTTTTATTATTTAGAGAACTAGTTATTTAATATAAATGCAGTTACCTATTGCAGTTATTGGATTAATTGTTTTATTTTATTGTTTCGGCTAAACGTAAACACTTATTTAATACGTGTATCTTAATCGTTAACTTTGATTTTATATACTGTAAGTCGTAAACACATCATATTACAATATATTACATTTACATTTTTTTTACCACAACATACGTGAATTATTTCTAGTAATTATCATAATATTATTAGTTATTTTAGATTCTGAGCGAAGTGATGAATGTATTGGTTTTACAATGATGTTTTTTTTTTTTATGTCGGAAGACACTTTTTTGGGTAGAAATAATTCTCCAATTACCATAAATAGGGTATGCATTCAGTTGAAAATTGTGTCTAGTTGGTACTTATTTAACTAATTTTACGAATTCCTCATAAGTTTTTCCTCGAGAGAATAAAAACTATCAAAAAATGACAGATTAACGTCAAAATTTACTCAAATCGTAATTTTGACGAAATTGATATTAGATTTTTTACGATTTTGTAGGTACTTGAAATTTTTTTAAATATTCTCATAAGTAGTTTACACATATGGTAAATTTTTGGAACAACCTTTCAGTATAAGTTAAGTCAGAATCGTATTTTCTAATGCAATATCATTGCATTCAAATTTTTATTATAATATGAACCAATAAATAAATTAATAAACCAATTATTTCTCCGAGGACCGAAGGGACGAAGGAGGAACGCCCGGAATTGTTTTTCCACTTTTTTTTTATATAACAGTTGTATACAAAATAGTTTATAATTATATTATAATTTTCAATGAGCATTGAATTTGTAATATCATATCATAAATAAATTAAAATTTATAAATTGTTTCTGATAAGTTGTACTAGTCTATATAAGTGAACTTAACTTCCAAAACATATATTTTAAAATAGTTTTTAATCTCTATATACTACTCAGTATAAATCGAATACTTTGAAAATTGAATTGTTTCATTTTTAAACTATAAATGGTTTGAAAGGCTGAGTTAATTTGCATATTTTAAAATTTTGATAAGCATTAAATGGTCCAAGACAAATCTTTTATACTAGTTATAAAATCTATTATTAAATGTTTCCTAATTCATATACCAACAAACAGTATAAATATCTGTAGAAAAAAAAAACATTCATATACAATAAAATACTGTTTCATCTATATAATGTGATATAATATATCCTTTATTATAAATTAGAAACAAGATTATCACTACATTATTCTCAGATAATAAATATATTAACGTTTGGAAGCATTTTTTTTAAAAACAATAACATTACTTTAAAAGTACAAATTGTAAAAAATGTTATAATGATGAAATATGAAAATTAAAATTTGTAACACGTCGTCCTGAGTTAATCAAACAAGTTTTGTTTTTTATAAAATACATACCTGACTAGTCGTCAAAATGATACAGGAATTAAATTTTATGTAAATTATTAATATATTATTAATAATATAATTTACCTTAGAAATAATAATTTTCCGTTGTTTTGATTTATTTTTAATAATCTTCTTTTCTTCGCCTCATTATGTATTGGTGAGTGCTTTTCAAAAATCGCCCCCTGGAACAATCTTTGTATTATTTTTAATATAATATTTTGAAATATATATTGATATACATATTATATAGATTTAATATTTAAATATATTAAAAGGAAATAACAATATAGTGTATCGTGCAAAGTCCTCCAATTTCGCACAATCATTAATCTCGATTAGAGTTGGTTCACAACTCGCCCGAATAGTTTCCGGGTATTTTAACGAAATTCCCTTCTCTTCGTTGTATGGAGCACCTCTCTTAACGTTGTCTCAACCTTGCCTTTGCGATGCCACCAAAAGGTCGGCTCATTAATTCAAAGTTGTCTTATGCTCGACAAACGTTAAACAAGAGGTCAATTTACGGTGTGTACAAATTCTGAAAATGTGAATCAGTTTATCCGTATCTTTTGATGTTAGGATTAACAAGAAAATATCTGAAAATTGTCTAACATATGCAGTAGTAGAAAACACGAGTATTTGAATTTACTAGCACTTTTTGGACTCAGTCATATAATGTATAGGCATTTATAAGTGTTATGTAAATGTTTGATAAAATGTGTATAAATATGGCATTCAAATACATTTTTTAAGTTTAAGACGTATAAATGTTTAATATTTGTTATTTTATGTTTTAAATAATATTAACATTTTATTATTTTCACTTATTTTGATGCATCGTAATGAGATTATGAATTACGAGAAATATGAATATTAATCAGACGTACGTATTATAAAATTTAATACTTAATTATCTCTTTGATAGATATATAAATAATATAATATATGTTTATACTATAAATATGATTGTATAATTGAATAATTTAAAAAAATTAATGTACACATACTACATAGTTATACGCAGATATTAATATTTTGGTTTATAAATTTAAATGAAATGATTTACAACAAATATAACTTTTATTATTCAATAAAATATTAAAATGTATAGTATTAAAAATTTTGCTACAATAACCTTACTTATGTTGTTTTTTATAATAATTTTCATTCGGTATCATTTGATACCTAATATTGATACCAATGTATCAGTGTTAATTAATATAATGAAACAGAATAATTTTCCTAGAGATTATTGGCGTTATTCGATAATTATACTTTAATTGAGATAATGGATGTAGAAATTTTACAAAAAAAAAAAAAAAAAACTCTCAAGTTTAAGATATTATTTATTTTGTTATTTGGTAAATTTTTTCCGGTTTTTATGTTTTGCATACATTCATTTTTATATTTTTAAAAAATTGTGTTTTTTTTTTATAAAAGTACTTACTATTGAATGTTCTCAAAATATATAATACTCATTATTTTATATTAACACTTAATAAACTTGTCATTTTATTACAATCAATTATTACTTTTAAGTTAGATGTATTAGATCTGAAATTTTCTATGAAATTTCTTACTTAGGTTTAAATATTAAATTAACATATTATGAAAATTTGGTGTCGAGAACGTTATTTATTTTATAACTGAATAAACAAAGAACTACAAAAAAACCTTATTCGCTGTATGTTTGATCTTATCAATCTGAATGTATATTTTTTTCAGTAGTATCTAATGCAATTTTAATGAGTTAAGTCTTATCATTTTCAAGTAAATCAATGTTCAAAAGATAATTATTATATTGTTTATAAAATTAAATATACAAACTTTTCTGAAACACGCAAAAACTCACTTAATAAAAGATAAAACAAAATATTTATTTTTCTGCATTTTTCTGTTCTCAGAATATGTTTTATTACTTCAGCTATATATAATACATTTTTTATGTATTGAGAAGTTTATAAGAAAAATAAAATCTATAGTAATATAGTTCAAAATCAGAATAATAATATATATATATATTAAATTATATTATTATTATATAGGTAATCTTTTTAAATCGTAATATCTAATTTCAATATTTCATGGGTGTCCCCAGAGAGTTTTCTAGGGAGGAGGGGAAAATTAATTTAAAAGATAAATAAATATTTTTTTTATTGTACATTATTATGTTTCGTCATTATTACAATTAATATATTACAATTAGGTATTATTATACATTATTCTTTTTCATTAAATATAAATTTCAATCTCCGTAGACATTCTTTACCAAATTATGCCAGTGTATTTTAAATAAGTTTTTCTTTATCTGAATTTACTTTTTCTCTATAAAAAATAGTCTGATTATTATTAATGATAGTTTTTATAGATAGTCGTGCGTATTTCTCATTTACCAATTGATGTCGAAATAACATTACTCTATGGGGGGGCAAGTGCCCCGTCTTGCCCCCCCCCCCCACTGGGGACACCAATATATTTAAATATATAAATATAAACAATTGAATTATATATTAATTGAAATGGTATTGCACTTGTATTTTACTAGATTAAAAAAATTGCGAAATTCTGAATGCATAATTTTCTTTGAATACTTGTAAAGTTAAAGTTAGTTTATTTTTTGTATTTCGTGCCTTTATTATATTTACACCGTTATTTTTAACTGGTTAGTGGTATTGTGTGCGTGGTTACAAAAAATTAACCTACCTACCTATGTTATTATAACGGAGGGAAAAAGGGTTTGTTTAATTCTATATATGAGTTTTCATATTTTTATTTATATATTTGTGTTTAACTTCAATACACTTATATTAGGCATGAATATAATATGATATTTAATACCCATAATTTAAACAAAAATGACGTGACTATTTGATTATAATTGGTAAGGTTGCCAATTTTTTGTTTTTATTTTACCTACAAGGGTCAAAGTTACCAGATTTTCAGAGTTTTCCTGATATTAGCTATCAAGATGCAATCTAAATGTTAACTACTTGACCTAAACGATTAATTACCCTGTTGTTAGGTTATGTATGTATCACATACATCATAATATAAGCCATCAAGAATATTATATAATTTCTAAGTAATCAGTATAAATATATTGCAATATAAATGGGTAATAAAACAATGTTAGCAAATCTAAACAACTTGAAACTCGCAAAAAAACGTATTGAGTAAAAAAAAAAAAAAAACATTTAATATTATATTTTAATGTTTCATTAACACGAATAGAACACAAACTATTATGATAACATTGGAAAGATTGATGTAAATTATTTTTAACATGTAGTTATTTATTTAAACATTAAGTGATGTTAAGTCTTATAGTATTATTCTGTAATAAGTTATTAGTCATTTCAATGTAATAGCGAAGACTATTGGTATACATGATATGTGTATTATTTTGTTTTTAATAAATTTTTATATTTATATACAAAATTATATACCTTTATAACACAATATGTTTTATTATGTTAAATTTACTATTACAGTATTATAAATTGTTATATGAACATTTTTAATTATAAAACATATTTGAAGTTTTCAAAGAACCAAGACTACGCATCACTTATGGGTATGTATTTAATATATCCATATTTATATTTAATACTTATATAACGTGCATGTTATTATTGCTAAACTATAGATATTATAGATATTATAAAACCACACACATAAATACATATATATATATATATATATATATTATTCAGTTAAAGTATGAATAAAGTTTAGCAAACTTAATTCTATACTTATGAAATTAGTTATAGTTTACAATATTATGCATTATTTAATTAATTTCAATTTTTTTTTTTTTATTATTATTTTAAGTTAATTTTCATATTTATATAATATTATTTTAATATTTTTTGGAATTAAAATTTTATCTAAAATGGCTACTTTATAAGGATGATATAATATACCGTTTACTCATGGTCTTTTCATTAATAATATCCATCGATGAGTTATGAAGTCCACAATTAAAGGCCACATTTTGTTGTATATAATATTTCGTTCTCTTCAAATTCGTTTATTTTAATACTTTTAATATCTCAACTAGTAAATGAAAAATCTCAATAGAATCTATAAAAATAAAAAAATCCTTTCTGATAATTAGAGAGTTGAAATGAAATAAAGAGAAAAAATAAGAAAAGAAAGAGAAACATATGTTCTGAAACGACAGTACTTTTATTTCTTTGACTTACATTTCTGCAAACTAATTAAGTTTTCTTATTGCGCCAAAAATCTCAAACTTTATACATTTCAAAACCAATCGTACACCTAGTTATATGACTTTTTATAATAATTAGAAAATACACTAATACTCATGATATGTCTATTTGAAAATAAGAAGAATAAATAATGTAAATTAAAAATTACAAAATAAAGTAGAATACTTAAATCCAAAACTTGTTATACTTAATATTATTAATCAATAATTATCTCTAATTTCAAAATATATACAGCGCACTTGTATTGTATAAAACAATAGGTTTATGAAATTTATTTGAAAATTTTATACTTTTCTGTTTATTTATTGTCATATATATATATAGTCTATAATTATTTTTATAATGTAATAATTTATATAATTTTATTTTTATCTCTGATAAATGAATAGGTACATCATAATAGTACGTATTAGAAAACTTATTTTTATACTGTTTGTACATTATTAAAATAATAATTATTTTTAATCAATATTTTGTGTAGAAAATTAATGTCTAAGTACTTGTATAAATTTTGAATTATGAAACGACTATTAATTCTCTAAAACATACTATTTTCACGCTATCACACTGGTTAGAATAATATGATTTCACGACGAATAGAGAATAGATGAAAATTCGATAAAATAAAAATGTATTTATTACCTATTTAATAACCACCTTAAGAAAATAAGTATGTCTCAATTTGTGCTTAAAACTGATTTTAAGTGAAAAAAACTAATAATAGGTACAATGTAGAATTTAAGTTAATAGAACTTCGGTTAAAGCTACACGTTATGTTGTTGAATACATCAAAGACAGATTAAATTTTTGTTAAATTTTGTATTAATACACTACATGCATATGAGACAGGGTCGTTCTAAAATAGCGTATTGGATATGTGTAAACAAATATAGGCAAGTCGGCCAATTTGACCATAATATCTTATCATTTATATTCTAAATCCAACAAAATATTGAATAATCGTATTTACTATAAAATAAATACTCGAACAGTCTCAAAAGTAAAAACAATAAATATATTTTTATATCAATTATGAATGACGAAATTGACTATATTATTAAAAATGGTTATTTGAGAATTTCTTTTATCAATCTATTACCAATGGACATTGCTTTTGAAATTTGTTTTGTACAGTTTGATTAGAAAATACATGAACGTTTTCATGAAACCAATGCATTATTTAATACAATTTAAATATTAAATTAATTACAGTAGTTATATTTTTCACATATTATACCCCCATCCTTCTAATATTCACTTTCGGCACGGTAGTGCCCACAACTTCCCTAGTTTTTGTATATTTCAATCGTAGTGAAATATCTACAAGTATGATATAAAAGCAACAAATAATATTTTAAATAATATCCTACTTGAATCATAAATTCTACGACGTCCATTTTACAACATGTAGATATAACAGGAAATTGCATCTTGTAATCTACGTTTTAGGCGTAGTATACCTACATATTGAGTATTTTCAATTTTATATCCATACATTGCGTTTGTAATAGTATTTGTAATGCCATTAAATTATATTTCCTATGTATATTACGCATGGATAAAATATATGAACTTACCTACCCAATGACACGACTCTTCATTTCTATATGTTATTTATAAGCAATTGATTGATTAGACACATTCGATTTTAATGGAAAATTAATTGACGTTTTTAATTTGGCAATGCGAAATATCACATGGTGTTAGAAAATACATCCTAATTTAATCACTTAGCTTATTTAAATTAAACTACTCTTAAAATTAAACTAGTTAATTGTGATGCCAGCTCATTGTTTATTCATTTATAAAGACTACATTGTACAAGTTGTTAGTAATAGTTTATGGGCTATTAGAGATCAGACATTTTAAAGAATATTAAATCGAATCAAAGTACATTATTTAATAGGTTTAAAATTTAAATTAAACAACGACTTTTAGATTTTAGATTTAAAATATTTCATTTTATTATAACTGATTAAATATTTTGAGATATAAAAAATAACTATGAAGCAAGTATTAAACTTGACAACCATTCTATTTTATTTATGATGTATTGATGTATATATATATTATTTGTACACTAAATCTCTCAAAGTTAATAAAAGTATAGAATATAAATTCACTTTATTAAATTTATAATATTTTTACCACCAACTTGCAATGCGTTCTTCTTTTATATGAAGTGAAATAGTTGACGATGAAAATGTATATATATCAAAATGTTATTTTAAAGTGTTATAATATTATAATTACGTTCACATTAATCTTTCATTTCAGGAATAATTTAAATTGTTATACTTTAAAGATATTAGAATGTACATAAAAACAATTCATTTTTACAATTTAGTTGATTTTATTCGTTTATAATTTTTATAATATCGTTCTATATAGTCAATACGTTATATTATCCATTCTTTTTCAATAGTTAATTCAGATCTTATTATTAATTATGTATATTAGATTTAATATGTGCAATGGTGGCGCGAAGGGGCCGCTTCATGCTAAAAATGGGTAGGTAGGTAGTTGATCATTATTTAGCAAAACTACGACTCAAAAATAGTTATAATTTATTTGCAGTTAATTTTAGAATATTAGGAGGGTGGGTGTCAATATTATTAGCTGCTTCATCTAGAAAACAACTTCGCGCCGCCACTGAACATATGTTTAAATTGAGATATAAAATAATCATATGTATTATATAGATGAAAAACAAATAATGTATATAAATATTAGTTTAATTAATGGAAATATAATTATTTTTGTTTAGAGAAATAGAGCTAAGTAATTTAATTTCTTAAGAATAATTGTATTTTAAAGATGAAAAATCATTAAATGTTTAACATTAAATACTTACTTTACTAATAAAATTAATTTTCAATATTCTACATCCATAAATTTAGTTCATTAATTCCTTATTTAAAAACTCACCAGAACTTGTTTAAAATAATTCAATTTACTTAATATAAAATATAATTACATACATTTAATAATATGGAGACAATATACGTTAATTTTAATTCGTATAAATTAATTTATTATACTGAAATTATTTTAAATCTTCAATTAAAAATATATTTTTCGATGATTTTCTCTGTAAATGTTTTTATAATCAATAATCATAGTGATTCATTATTTTAATTTAAAATATATTTATATTTCAACTGAAAAAAAACGACATAGATATATTGTTAATAATATTATTGTTAAATTTAATTGGATTTTAATAATAAAAACTTTTAGAAATTATAAATACCTATTTTTAATTATTAATTATATTTATAATTTTCAATTTACAATTTTAATTTTATTCAACTATAATTAACTATTCAACTTTTAGTATAGGTACTTTTTAATAATTTATTTGTTGAATTTGAAATTACAGAGAAATATATTATATTACAAAAAACAAAATGTTTTGGGAAATTAGGATAATAATTATGTTAATGACTGTTAATTTACTTTGTTTGAAATATAGTTAATAGTATGATAATTATATTTCCTATCACCAGTTTTTGTTAAATTTAACTTTAATAAACACTATTTTATTTTATTTTGTCTTTAAATATGTTTTGATACAAGCTAAAATAATTATTATAATACCATCGATTATATGATAATATTTATAATTTAAATAAAATTTGTATTTATTTATAAATTTGTTTTATACAAATATTTAATTAATTTTATATATTTTATAAGCACATTTCATTCGTTTTAAATTTAATATAATTCACTGAAAAACCTGGTGCGTGTTTTATAACAAAGAAATAAAAATGAATTCAGTTCAGCTAGAGTATGATTACATAGATGGCCAAAAATTATATCTATAATATACAATGGTACCATACAATGACTGAATATCGCAATATGTTTTATTTTTTTATTCATTTCAAAAGTTTATAAAACACGACTATTATGAAATTATACGTTAAAACTCTTAAATTAAAATGTTTAGTTAATAATAGTTAAAAATAAACATTTATAAATATGTAATTAAGAACGATTTGGTATTTTTATGAAATTGTTGTAATTTAACAACATTTATTTATGAATTTATGATGTAAAGTATTAAGTTATATGCATCTAGTTAATTATTACCGCAGTTTCAGTAATTTAGGTCATTAAATAAATAATATGATGAGTTAATAGATAATTTTATTTTATAATTAAATTTACCATTTTTATATTATAACTAAAATATTGAATGTTTGAAATTATAGTACAAGTATACAAAATTTTATTAAAACATTTAATAGTTATACCTTAATATATACGTCTATACATTATTATTGATAAATAATTTCATTATTTGGAATAAATATATTAATTTTTGACTGTATTATAAATAATTAGAATAAAAATTATATATAAAAAATTGCTCATGTTACATTATGTTAATATGTTATACCCTTCGTTTCATATATTTTTTAAGAATTACTAAAATATTATAAAATAATTACACAGAAATGATATTTATAGTGCAATGTTAATAATTACATAAAAACAAAATTGAATAATAACCAATTGCGGAGTTTTTATTAGAAGATTATTAGGTTTTTACATAAAATAATATTTATCGATCTTTATACAAAATCATTATTTTTTCAATCATATTTAATAGATAAAATAAAAACTGAACATTTTTATGTTAATTTTGAGTATTTTGATATATAAATACCAATATGAATAACTTTTTTCTCATATAAATTAAAGAAAAAAAAGGATCTAGTTAATTTTTCAACCACAATATAAAATAATACTTATCAGACCCAAATGATTATTGTTGAATAAACGGTGAGATTTTTCGGGGTTAATTTGTTATTTTCTAAAGTAAAGTCGTTAAAAGTGTTTTATATATTTTTTTAAGCAAAATAGACCTATAATAATATATTTCACAGGTAATAACTCTAAAACTAGATATAAAACTCAAATATCACTATTTCTATGCTATATAGTGGAATATTATAACTATAGTTAAGTGTAATTAATTTAAAAATTTAAATAATTGTGTCAAATTTTTACAAGAATTCTTAATATAATTTAAGCAATTTGTTCCTATATGACTTGTGACAGTTTCATTATACCATATACTAAGAAAGTTTCCGTACCTATTAAATATTAATATAATAAAATTTACGATAAGTATCCAGGAAAAAAATGATTCATAAAAGTTTTCGCTCGCTTATAATTTTATTTCTCACGAATATCTAAAAAAAAAAAACTTGTGATGAAATATCCAAAATTGGTTTATAAAAAATAAAATTGTATATAATAGATATCAAGAATATTGATATTGTTTTTACTAAAGAACCAGATGTGTAAGTCGCTTTACGTTTTTTGGAAGGTGTCGTGGCAATATTTGATATGAAATGTTTCATTTGTACCTAATATTAATATCTTTTATCATATTATATTCTTGAACTAAAACCACTAAAATCAGAATAATAAACTATTATGTAATACCTACATAACAAAAAATTACTATATATTTTGTTTGCAGGCCTTGGGCTTTAGTGGACAATCTCTAAAATGTTTAATACATCTTTACGGTTAGTATTATTATTTTCGATTAGGACAAGTCCAAATTATCGTTCGAGTGTTCGGTGTACCCACTCTGCGTGATATTGAAAACCCGAAGCCAATATTATTATTTAACTGAGTAAAGAACAAACCTCTTGGAACAAAAACGGCGTATATCTGCGACGTGCACATTAATGTGTAATAATATTATTTTCAAATAATAATAAAAAAAAAATCACGAAACACGCACACGCGCCAATTACAATATGGAGATTTCACAACTGGTAAATACAGTAATGTTTTTTTTTCTCCCGAATTCTTACACCGAATCGACCAAACGACACTTACATAATGAATTTTCACCGGTACGAAAAACCAAAACCAATTCGAATTGCGATTTAAATCACTGGTTTCGCGGATAACTCTGTGCTGATGATGTTATTTTAATTAAAATAACTACACTCGTTGTAATATTTTAACTATATCATGTCATTCGGGACGTACGTTCACACGTAATACGATCGAGACACTATTGCGCGCGATCAACGACCACGACGGCGGCGGTAAACACTGTGCACTGCCGTCGACCGTGGTAGACGTTTTGCCGCGTACCTACAACCGCTGTTGCCGCGCATGCCGACCGCCATTCGCGGTCCGTGGCCAAATCACCTGGCTCGTCGAGGAAAATATATGACCAGACCATAGATACTACTAAATATATGGATAGGACATGGCGGCTTATCAGTGAAAACTCAAGAAATTAATGATAACAAATTTAAGTCGTATTCAGGATATTTTATGGAGGGAGATAATTTTTGCTTTTGAAAAGTGAGTTGTGAGGTATACATTTATAACAATTGATTTATAACAAAATATGTGATAAAGAATAACTAATTCCTTTAGCTTATATTTGGAAAATGAACCTAAACATTTTTTCTTTAAACTTTTTTTTTTTATTGAAATTTTTTTTAAAAAAAAAGCCAAATGGGGATCTATTCCTCATATCCATTTCCCTGTTGAGAATGATCTTCCAATAAAATATAGTATATGTATATATATTAATTAATCATGATAAAAGTGTATCAATTTAGTCAATTTGTATCTGGTTTTTGTTTTATCCAATTCTTTTTATTTCGAATTATGATAAATCTTTATGTTTAATTATTACAAGATAATAGAACATTTTATTTTTTTGATTATTTTCAAATCAAGGATCATAATTTCAGCTTAAATTAATACATGCATTATGACTTTTATCTAAATCCGTTTTAACTTTAACAATAAATCAATTTGTGAATTATTATTAAAAATTTCGATTGCCTATTTTTTCAGTTACTTTACAGTAACTATATCATTACTCGGTTTTGTGAGATATCCACGATATTTTATGTCATATTAATATTAGATACTCGTACTATAACATAAATGAAAATAATTACATTTTTTTATATTTATTTCGATTGTAATCGACATATTGGAAATACTATTTTACACTATTAATTAATTTACTAATTCTCAGAATCAGGGGTGGATTAACATGTTTAGCGCTTGTAGGTCTGTGAAAATTTGCCACCTTAAATTACTTATATATAAATTAGAATGGGAGTATAAATTGGAGTGTATGTCAAACAGATTTTGTATAAAAAATTTAAAAAATGATTTATAAATTTGCTGACAATCAAAATATGCTACTGTAGATATATGTCTATATAGAGTTCTTGCATGTACATAACCTACTGCTCAAAATAACAGATAGCGTATATAACATAATATGACTATTTCTTCTTCAGATTTTATAAGCCATTAAGGCCCATAACTGTTACACACAGCCTCCTCCATTCCTCTTTATCATTTGCCAAATCCTCCGAGTTGTCAACCTGTAGTATCCGAAAATTATGGTTGAACTCGTATATCTACCTTTTCTTCGGTGTCTTTTCTTCCCAGTGGTCTCTTGTCTTCTGGTATCCAATTAAGCGCATCCTTTATTATGTCACTGGACCTCCATACGTGTCCAAGCCAACTCATTATTCTTCCTATAAGTGTTTGTATAATGTATTATTCTTTCCATATTTCTTTAATTTTCTTATTGGATCTTATTTTATATTCACCTGTCCGATCATTTTTTTTTTACGACCAAAAATGCGTCGCAGAAATTTCCTTTCTAGAACTGCCAGTTTTCTTTCATCTTATTTTGACGTTGGCTACGTTTCGCATGCGTATAAATTTACTGATCATACTAAAACCTTGTACAAATATATTTTTGATTTTTTTATGTTACTTTGGACTTAAAGGTTTCCTGTAGTGTGAAATAACACCTATTTCCAGTTTTTATTCTCAGTTTTATTTCCTCATGGTAATTTTTGCGGCTATTTATATCAATATTATCAGATATTTGAAGCTTTCTACTTTTTCAAAACAATAATTATTTGTTTCCAAACTTCTGCTTTGGTCTATTTAATTACCTCTCGTACCTACAATATATTTAGTTTATTCTTCACTTATCATTAACCTCATACTCAGTACTCTGGTTATAGGCTACTTCTTAGTGTTTTTTATGTCCACTTTATTTCCCCAAGTATTACTACATCATCAGAGTAGGCTAGTAATGCATGTATTTTTCCAATGAAATTAACACTATTCGCTGTTTCTTGAATTTTTCTTTCATTCCCTGGTATATTTTGGTATTGTTCTACCGTAGTGAGTACAGTATTATCCCGTGCCCGATCTTCTATTTCTGGTTGATCCAGCATTCTTTGGAAAAGTCTTTTAAACTCTTTCTAATGAACTGTTCGTCTGTTATCAATTCGTTATTCACATTTTTAATTATTGTCGATTTAGGTTTATATATAATATGACTACTATTCAACATATTACTATCGGTTTTATTTAATTTTACTTGAACATTCAATTTTTACTTTTAACATTCACATAAAATCGAACATTTATTTTCAATTAATCTTTATATTCAATACCAGAATACATGTATACCTATGCTAGGATTGGTACTTACTATAATATAAGTATTACAAAATAATGTATTGTGTGGCCAACCCCATATAGTTTGGAAGTAAGATGAAGAAGAAGAAGATGTATTGTAATATTTAAATTAAAATATTATGCAATAAGTGACTGTGATAGATAAATGAAATTGTATTTAATATTGCTGATATTTAATTAAATTTTAGTCCCAGGGAAAAACGTTAAAGAAGGCAACCTAATATTTTAAATAATTTTTATGCAATTATAACAACGGATTCTAAAGTGCAGGATATGAATAAACTATATCAAATAAAATACATTTTTCTCAAAAATGAAACATATTATTTTTAAATCATATACTATGTAATTTTAAAGTTTAAAAAATATTTTCATCAGGAAGTTTAATATAAGAAAAATGTATTGATAATTTTTACAAATAAGATTATATTTCGTGTATTTATTTCACAGAATAAAAAATTAAACATTTTTAAACACTTTTTAATTATTTTATTAGTGATATTAATTTAATTTCATCGTTTTATTTTTAGGATTTATATAAATATGGATGTAAATTTTCTTTAATCAAAAATGCTAGTACTTACTGAAAACCTTTTTATTTATCTTTTATTATAAT
This sequence comes from Eriosoma lanigerum, assembly GCA_013282895.1. Classification (NCBI taxonomy): domain Eukaryota; kingdom Metazoa; phylum Arthropoda; class Insecta; order Hemiptera; family Aphididae; genus Eriosoma; species Eriosoma lanigerum. The sequence continues at coordinate 57,473,873 of CM023358.1, forward strand.
ACAACTTTAATTAGAGGATTTAAAATGAATTGTAGATATTTTAATCTATCATAATTTAATATTTATACAAAATTTGTCGATATTACATACTATATATATTTTATATACCCACTATCTTTCTCAGCTATAAAAATAACAAAAAATGGCTACATATATCACCGTACCAAGACAGTTCTTTTTCCCAACATTCTATACCAAAACGTATTTCTTATGATCTCATTTAAAGTACAAATAAATTAGCAAATCTTTAGACCATCAGCGTACACAAATATAAACATTCATTATAAATGTCTAAAATTAAGTGTATTAATTACCAATTTCCAGGTTTCAGATGTTTAATTAATATCGAATTTTATTCGTGAGTAATATTTTTTTAATAGAATAAATGTATTACGTAGTGGACTGAATACCCGCACATTTTTTATGTAAAAATACAAACGGTGTACACATCAAGTTAGAAAATATAAATATTTGTTGATGAGCTGTGTTGATAAAATAGAACACTGAGTTATGTCGCATGCAATTGTTTACTAGATTTTATATAAAGTTTAAAAACTTGTGTGATTTCAGAACGATAATCATAAACGCACATCAGCACAATAAGCATGTGTAGCCAAGTATATCTATAGGTATATAAAATACGATTCTAACTGTATTTATCTAATAAATATACAGGCATTTTTTTTATGCTATATATTTTAAATGGTGAGCAATCATTGTATTATTTTATTAATTCATTATCCACAAAATGTTAAAAAATTACTACTATTTTATACGGAAATATTAAAAAAAATACCAAAATGGTAATGTCTGATAACATAAAATTACGGCTTAATTCGAAGATAATTTATATTGGTCTTTAATATATATTCGAATCATTTATGAATAAGTTATTTATATAGCATTTAGTTAATTTTTAATTGTGTCGATTAGAAAAAAATTGACTATAATTTATGCTACGATTTATAAAAACTTAATTTCCTTCTATTATTCTGACCATTATTCTTATGTTGATCTAAAATACTAAAACACAATAAAGTATGGTGAAATATACTAAAAAAGTTGAGTCATAATTGGGTGCAGGTATCTTTTTAAAACTATTATAGATAATCTCTAAAAAGAAACAATTTCTTCCATTTTTCGCTATATGGTTTATGTCACCATGCTAATTTGGCCTCAATTCCATTTTGTCTTTTATTCATCAAACTACGACCACCGTTGTTTTTTCTTATTAATGTTGTTTACAAGTACTGTTTTTATTATACTTTTATCGGCTCTACAGACATAACCTACTCACTCCAGTTTTGCGCCTTTTATAAATTATTGAACTATACTTCATTTTCAATAGAATTATTATAGCTGTTTAATTGATCTTCCCTTTCAAACTTGATTGTCAGAGTTATAAACGGGACCATACCATTTCTTTAACACATTTATTTTCAATATATTTAGTTTAAAGTCTATTCTCATCTCCAACTGTTGAAGCCCAGGTATAACAAACTTAAGATATAAAAATTCTAAAATATGTAGTATATAGCTTTTATTTTTCTAGACAATAATTTTGGTTTGTACAGATGGGACATGACAAGATAACATCCAATTCCAGCTTTTAAACAAAATTAAAATGCATTATGTATGCAGTTTTTTTTATTTATGTTGACTCTTAGATATTAAATATCATGAATTTGTTGAGAGAATAATATGTCATCGATTTCCAACTTTTGAACAAGATTTATTCTCATCATCTCGTATATTTCTAGTCATAAACATATAATTTGATCGTTTTCTGATTTATCGACAACCCTATTATATGTTTGCATACTTTCATTAGGTCTGACATACTGCTTGTAGTATCTTATCGTATCGCCCAAAATTATTACGTTGTGCACATAGGCTATAATTTTCATTCAAAATTATTTAAAGTATTTAGTAATTAATTTATATGCCCACAAGTTCCAAATTAAAAATCAATTATTATATATATATATATACTGTAATATAATTTATTATAATACTTTTAATTGAAGAAGAATACAAAGTTTTAAGATAATTTTTTTTTTATTTAGTTATCAAATACCAAATCATATTAAAGTAATACTAATAAGTAATCGAACGTACTGATATAGTAAATTTACGTAGTTTTATTGATTTTTAATTACCTGTCTCATTTGGAAGAATAAATTAAATAATTTTGTTTACTATTTTTTTTAATAATGTTATTATTTATTTACTCTATTTTTTTAAACCCACGTATTCGTTAAAACTATTTATTGTTCATTAAAATTGATCAATACTAGGAGTCTAGGACGACCTAATTGATTATTTAGGTCGTCAGTTTTAATTTTATTTGTATTTAGACATTTAGTAAAGGATTTGTGAATAATAATCTTAAAAACAAATAAATCCGCAAACCTTTTTTTAAACAATATCATCTGTATTACCACCTGTTTGGAAATATGTTTGTGTTTAAGTAACTACACACTGGGTTAGTTATCTGTAAATAACACTTTTTCAATGGACGGGATATAACCATGTTATTAGTACGAGATTAAAAAAAAAAATAATAATAATAATTATATTCAAATAATGATTTTTATAATGGATTTCAATTATTATTGGATATATTGGCTACTATGATATTGAAATTAATTATAAACTTTTTATTAAATACAACATTGTTAAATAAATTATAACGATGAGTATATATTTATAAAATAAGAAAAAATACTGAAGAAAATTCCAAACATTTGCTCTAAACATTATATATTATTTTAAGTTATAAAAACAATGCATTTTATTTATGAATTTATGGACAAATTTGGAGGATCATTATTTCAGAAACCTTATTTTGATGGCACATCAAACAGAAACAATGTTTGGCTAGTTGGATAAAAATTAATGTATAAAGGAATTTTTATAAACTCATGAATATTTAATTGTTACGTTAAATTTAAATTATTTGTAATACTTACCTGTTGTTTATTAGTAAACTATACCGTAATAAATTTATGTTGAATACACGCATGGAGATATCTGAAAAACGTGATTTTGTAAGAAAGTAATTAAAAAATGTACGTATAATATTTTAAAGAGATAAAATTGTACGTTAGGCAAAGTTAAAGAAATAAAAAAATGAAACACGTCTATATGAAAATCAAAAACTATAAAAGTGTAAGTACTACAAATATAAAAAATGCAAAAAAAAAATGTCTTATTCAATCAATATATAAAATACAATTTACATAAACAGATTTTTGTGGAAATTAATCATTTAATTCTTATTTTATTATTATTAGATAAGTATTGTAAAGTTATATAATAATGTGCGTTTTATTATTGAAATATTTCAACAAACATTAATTAAGGTGATCAGTGTATTATATGAAACTACAATGTAATGTTTTTCCATAATTTTAGAAACTCGAAATATGAGAAGTAAGGATGAAATTAACTAAATTGAAGAGTTCTTATTTCAAAGGAAAAATATATAAAACTAAATACGTCATACAATGGCCAAAGTTCTGTACTAACGATATGAGAACAAACTGAAGAATAACTAGAATAGAATTTTAAGTTTTTAGATATTTGTTGGTTGTTTGTTGTTTATAGAGTGATCTAGAAATACAATTTTTCATTATAAAAAATGGCATATAGACGTAACATCTACCCATAGTAATAAATTAAATTAAAAAAGGAAAATTAATTTTGAGGGAATACAAATATTTAAATGAGATACCATGTTACATGTATGAACTGTAAGTATAATTATTTCGAGAATTTTTTTGTAACATTTTTAAACCTAACCAGGTATAACAAATTGATAAAATATGTCATATTGTAAAAAAAAAACTTCTGCTACATAGAAAATAATAAAGAAATAATAAATTTTTCTATTGGAGAGATATCATTCCATAGAATACGTAAATTCAAGTAGGTAGTATTTTAATTTTTGAGACATAAATTTAAAATATTTTAAATTATAAGGGTAAAACTGATAAACTATTTGTATACTTGTAAATATAAAATTATTAAATCTATGAATGAGCATATTTATTTATATATTTTTTATTTCGTAAGAGGGGGGATTATGCTTATAGAAATAAATAGTTTTCATTAAAAAGCTATAACATATTATATAACTCGTAATATAATGGTATATATTGTTTTATTAATCTTAATAATAATAATATTTAATAAAATAAACATTTACAAATCATCAATAGTAAACATTTTAAATGATATCAATGTGAGGTACACATCTTTAATCAATCGATAAAAACAAAATAATTTGTAAAATATTGTAATAATAATAAAATAGAATACTGCGGTATTATTTTAGTCTCATTATGAATATTTATAAAGTTGAATATTTTATTCGCATAGTAAAATATTAAATATAGTTAAGTGGATATTTAGAAAACGTTAGAAAATTAAGTAATACTAGGTGTGACCTAACATCGACAACGTTTCATTTATATTTTACTTGTTGTTATATTGTTTAAACTGCTTTTGGTTTCTTAAACAGTTATTTCAATTTATTTGACGCGAAAAAAGAACGATAGTTTTCAACATATACAATATATTGCTATAAACACGATATTTAAGTCTTTTGTTTAACGATTTACTAAAACCCAAGAATCACTTTTTGGATACTCCAAACGATATCGTTTATTTCGAACGAGTTCGGAGTGGTCTGAACATAAATCTAACACACACTTACAATATCTCAAATAATATCATATTGTTTGAACGAATAACGGAACGAGTGGAGGCTTATATTGATACCAAAACATCGTAGTGTACAATGTAAGAAATTGTGGCAATCACACAATATTGTTAGTCCCTTTTATAAACGTAAATCTTCATTGTTGCCGTTGGATACTTGGATTACTTTTACATAACTTACACAACTGTTATTTTTAATTCCGTTGTTAAAATGACGTTGTAAAACTCGGCGATGGGATTAATGATGAAAAACTTCAATCACGATAAAGGTCGAATTATATGTGCTTAGAATGTGGAAAATTAGATAATGGTATTTTTCTACTTACGAAAAATAAAAATAAAAACAATAAAATATACAATTTCAAGGATTCTACATCAGATGGAAATCAGAACGTACTCAAATTACTACTACCTACGGTTACAATGTTCTGTAGAGAACATTAATAGACGATCGAATTAATTAATGGAATAACATAATCTAAGTATATGCAACGTGGGCGAGTTTGTAGCCATTTCGTCAGTTAGTCGACATTTAAATATATTAATTTTTATTATTATCGATCTTATTACAACTGTAATATTTTACTCTATGACTGCTTTTTTTGTTGTTGACTGTTTATTCGAACATATAGTCACATTATATTATTATAGAAAAGTTTTTCTTGAGAAAAAAATTGTAGTTGTTTAACCTATGCATAAAGCTCAAAACAGCATAGTTAACAAAGACACAAGGGAACAGATCTTAATGCGTTATCAAATTGGAACTTGTATTAGTAGTTGTTATAGGTAGGTATTTTTTTTTCAAGTACTAATATTGATTAAATATAATTAATATTTATGGTACTATACTCGTTTAATTAAATATTTAAAATATAACTTTTTTTACGATACAGTAAAACAGAGACGATTTATAAGTCTGTTAGGTGCACTTACATGTGCGAATAATGGATAGGTGGAAGTTTTGTTGGTTCGGGTTAGTATTATTTGGTGGTGTTATATGGAATCATAAAAAACAGGATCATTCTAACTCTTTCTCTAAAAGAGATAATATTTTATTTTATAATATTGTATAATTATTATTTTTTTACTCATATAACATTTTTGTATAATTATTTATATACTATAAGTATATAATTTTTATTATAATTTATAATTCATATTATTATTTGGGTGTTTTGTTCTTAAAGGTTAACACTCCAAAATAGCCACTGCAGAAAAATATGTCTTTCTTGGATGATGTAGATATTTTATATAAAATCTAATTATTAGGTTGGTACCAAAAAAAAGTTAATTTTTATTATAATATAAATATAAACATGGTATTATAAATTAGGTTTGATCAATATTATAAAACAAGAACTTTCGTTAAAATCAAAAAATCAACCGTCAAATTAGAATATTTATTGTCAGAAAATTTTGTATAAATATATTATGATACTCATATTATCCGTACTATGGTTAAACTCTTGATACGTAATTACCATTTTATTATGAGAATATTATGACTATTACTCCTCGATTATATTGATATATAAAAGGTGTAGATACTATATAACAATATGAATTTAGTTATTGTTGGGAATATATAATAATAATAATAGTACTATAATATCATTAAATAATGTATTTATTTATTTCTCGTATTGTTTTATTATTATCGATTTCAAAATTTCCAGTCTTGTTTTTAATCGATTTCTTATAATAATTTTATTGACAGAATTTACAAATCTATTGTATGTTTGAAACCTGACCCACCAATTGTTATCAGAATGTGAATCGAAATCATGTTCATTTGTCTTCTAAAATGATATAAAATGATAATGTAAACGAATTTGTGATGGTTTTGAATATTTTGATAATACAACTGGTAAATAATTAACTACTTTTATTGTTAAAATATATAAATTTATCATATAAATATGAATTAATTAATAATATTTTTATAATCAAACAATTATTACTTACAATAAAATTCATGCGAATGCTTCTATTACGATATCCCAATGATTCCATTTGGTTATTTGATATGTTTTGATACGAATTCAATTTTTCCTAGATTTTATAATTTATTATATCTTGTTATAATCATAGCAAATATATTTTTACTTACCTTATAATTATTCCATTCGACTAAACGTTTATCAAGAATATGTTTAATTTTTTCTTCAGTGAATTTCAGTTCGTAACTCGGAATTTTTTTATGCAATTTTTTGTGTGTATCGCCAAAACATTTTGCATTTTTAATAAAATCCGTATAGTTTTGCATATACGATTTTCGATACAGCTGATCTAACTCTCCTAGTGGATCTTTGAATAGTTAACACACATAACAAAAATATTTATATCTGGCGTTATTTATCTTTCATTTAAATTTATCAACTATTCGTTTTGTTTTTAATCATAAAAAAAATGATTGGTCAGTATAATGAAAAAATGAATAATGCTTATTTATAAAGGTCATAAATATAATAAAATAATATTCAATTATAGTATTTAATTCTTACTGTTCCATGTGTAAGAGTCTACAGAAATATCATCTTTGTTTGTTAATATCTTGTTTACAGCCAATCGGTTAAGAACTTTGATATCGTCGTTTGTTACATGTCGACGTCTGTCATAAAACGGAGGTAAATCGATATTTGTCTTCATTGTTTTTTCTATTTTTGTTAATTTTATACTAGATATAAATGATATAGGTGCGCATAATTATGTAAACAATTTATTACGACTTATTTTATTATATTAGAATATTATACGTAAAATTAGATTAGATAAATGGTGAAGAACTGGATTTATTATGTTTTTCAGATATAATTTGATCATCAGTCATAGTTTATCTAGTTATCTGCATTTATTTTTATCATTTTAACGAATTACCTCTTACCTGTTAGTTTTTGGTTTTGTAACTGCTGTTAATGTAACCACATGAGGATTTTCGTTATCTTTCGAAAAGTAAAATAATAAATCAACGCGCAAAGTAACATACGATTGAGGCGTGTAAACTACTTTGATTTCCGTTGTAGAATCACTGAGTACTTTACCTGAAAAAATCAATTGCTTTGATTTAAAAAAAATAAATACATTTTGCACGACGCATAGAAACAAACCACAAGTTGGATTTACACTTAAGCCTTCTAAACTGTATGGGATAAATATGCGGAACTGATAAGGGTCCGATTCTGGACTTAAATACAACTTCCTCGTAACGCTACGAAATACCATTTAGTAGATTACAATGGAAAATGTACTGCTTAGCTAGACTAACCTCATTCGAATATCTACATTTCCGAAATTAATGGTTCTAGGCAAACAGCAGTGTGTTTTCGGTATAGCTTTTAATTCTATAACTAAGTTTTCTTGACCAGTAGGATTTTTCAAGTGTAATAGACTTTTGATTTCTCGTTTTGAATGTGACATAAAATGAATTGGTAAATACCATGATCCATTTGGAGGTATAGATACCTAATAAAATAAAATTTGAATACAAAATTAATCTAACACAAATGATACGTTTAATAATCGAATTAAATATATCAATTCAGTATTTTTTTTACTTAGTTTTTACTAGTTAAATATAAACATACAAAAACATCTAGATGAAAAGTGTATATGTTGTCATTATTTGTTATCACTATAATTTTAATTCAACTAAATTTTTATTTATGTTTTTTAACATTTCATTAGCTTAAAAAAATCAATTATTATAAATATCATTTATTTTTATTTTTTTTATTATTGATTTGTCTGTATATTTAGTATAATTCCATCGAACGAAACATTTCGATTTATTTAATTAAACACATTTTACAATTAAACAATAATTATTTTACTTTGAGAAGTTCCTACAATAATTTTATGTGTTCATATAATTAAATTTAAAACTTCTAAAGTTAAACATATAAGTATTTATTTGTTGAATAATAGATGTATAATAATAATATGTGTAAATGTTACATTGTATAATATTTTACCAATGTAATATTTTAATTACGAATCGTATTCAACTGATAAGCTGTAATATCAATAAATAATAAAACATTTTTTTAAAAGTTTTAAAATCAATTATTATTCATAAACACCTTTAATTGCATTTAACGCATATTATAATACTTATTTTGTCGTGAAATAAGTTAATTAAAATAATAACAATCGAAACAAAAAAAGAAGTTCAAACAATCTACGTTGTAAATTTGTAATTTTAATTTTTAACATATTATATCATATTGACGTATTGCATTTTTAATTACATTGTACACCACTCACGGTAATTGGATTTGGAAATTTGAATATTTCACTCTCTAGTGGTTGTATCTGAATGATTTGTGGTCTTATAGTCATATTTAACAATTTTAGTTTATTCGTAAATTTATGTCCTGGCTTGAAATACATAATACATTCTTTCGAATTGACACAAATGGAACCATTGGTAAGTAAATTATTGAACTCTAAACACAATGCATTTTTTTATATTCTAAATTTCTAAAGAAAACGTATATTTTAAAAATCAAAAAAGTGTTATACTTGTTTTGCTGCAATCATCATCGAAGGGGATTATCTTTTCAGTTACTTGATTAGTATTATTCATCATATTGCATTATTAATACAAAATATCGTTTTCGTTTGTATAAACGTACTTTTAACATTAAAATTAGTAACTATAGGTAACATTAAACAAATTCGTTTTTATTATATATACATATGTATGACTAAATATACGGTTTATGAAAAGTTTATTTTAATATCGTGTGCACAAATAATAATCAATGATTTACAAGCATAAGTATTCAAAATAAATCATCCACAGATTGGTTTTTTGATAACATTACAATAATAATATACAACAACAAAAATTATGTTATTGAAAACAACCTCCTATAATAAATCAAATCTAACAAATCGAATTGTAATAATAGTCCCGTTTACAAATTCGGTGCAAAACAAGTTGGAAATACAGTGATTGTAGAAGAAGTTGTATACAATTTATTATTAGATACTCTGATACTCAGTCGTATAATATTAAATAGAAAAACGAATACTCGTATTTCAGCAACTAGATTTTCATCTTTAGTATGGAATAACATATTTGGATTTAATTTTAATTTAGTTAAAATATCTACAATTTATTCAAATTTTTTCTATATTAAATATAATATTGATTGTCAGATAATTGATAATTTATTTTTCTAGTTCTTTTCTTTTAGCTCAATAAATAATTCAACGACATTTGATTCGCGGAAATTTATATCATAAAATTTAAATTATTTATACGAATGGTATTTATAAAAATGATCATGTTTATCATGACCATTTTAGTAACTTCATATGGTAATTCCAAAAATAGTAGAAGAGGCAATATCAATTATTTTTTGTTATTAAAATATTGTTATAAGTTGAGTTATTTCTGCTATTTGAGATAAATAAGATATCATTAATATTTGCTCTTTGTTTAAGTTAAAAATAATATTCACATTATTATTATTATTTGTTTGAATATATTTTCTTTTAATGTTTGAACGATCAATTCAAGAAGAATTTTGTGATTCATATTATACTAATGTTTTATAATGATCTCTATACTTTTCGCATTATAATAAAATATTGCAATTGTCTACTTTAATTTATCTTTCTGAATATTTAAATGTAAAAAATCAATTGTAACATTGATTTTTATAATACAACTTTATTGCTAAAGAAAACATATATACCTATTATTATTATTTAATCTATACAGTTAGTATACTGATTGAGTAATAATTTTAATTAATTATAATCTATATATTATGAATTATTTAAAATTATAACAAAGTCATGTTTAAATATAATATTTAATATACTAATGTGGGATTTTATATACAGAATTATAATTATTTTCCAAGGCTTTATAATAACATTTTTTTTTTTTAGTCAAAACCATATGCACCGACAAGTAAAATAATAATTGCCTATTCTGCTTAAGTGAATTTAATAAAACATACTGACTGTACAGTCAGCTTACAACGAACCTGTGTTGTATAAATTTTAATGAAAATTGTGTTATTTGTTTTCATGTAGGAACCATGAACGTATTATATATTATGTAAGTTAATTACTGTTTCATAGAAACAATTAGACAAGAAGTAATTTATTAACGAAAATACATTATATATATATATATGATACAGATCAATATCATGCATATAAGGAAATGAATTTTATGATGATGAAAGGATTTACATAGATGTTATTTTCAAATAAATAGATCAAAGAACAAAACATAAATTCCTGTTAAATTGTAAATATGAATTCGAAATAAAAAATATTACTTCTGATAAAAAATTTATTTAAATAAGTTAGAACAAAAATAATAAATAAAGTTAATATTTTTTTTATTAAAATAGATATATTTATATATTATAGGTATATAAAATAGTTTCCTGATAATCTATGTTATTATATTTAACACAATTATACGAGATATAAATTCAATATGAAATTTGTATTATAATACATTAAGCAAAAATATTCGTATTTATTATATAATTTTGTAAAGTTAATTAAAACTTTGTGATAGACTATATATTGTTATAGTAAAGGTATTATTATCACGCGCGCCCATTTAGTTGATTTTTTTTCATTCGTCAGACTAACAAAATAGGCCCGTCAAAACTTTAAATGACAAACAATGGCTATTATTATTCTCATCGTCAATAATTTTTCGGCGATTAGTTTGCCCGTACATGAGTAGTTGTGAAAGAAAAGCTTCTGTTGCCGTACAAAGGCCTTAATAATAACCTAATTGGTGGAAATAATCGACCAAAAAAAAGTGATCCTATCCTAACCCTCTATTAGTTTTAGTTTTATATTTTGCTATTACTATTAAAATAAATGAATTTCTCGGCGTTTAAAAATGAGACGCGGATGGAAGTTGAAAACTTTACACATTATATTCTATTACGAGATTGCACATCTGAAACTTTAGCAAACACTATTCTCGCGAGTATCGTAGAAAACAAATAGTTTATTAATAATTTTATTGTATTTCGCAGCTATGTTATAGTATGGTAACAGTTTGTGTTTGTCTTCAGGTCGGTCTCGTCGGCAATGTATAAACCGCGAAAGCCATAATTTAGTTTTTGTTTAAAAAACAAGGCAAACGACAAGCAATTATAGTTAATGTAAGTATTCTACCATGGTCACGGTGTATATAATATTCGCTGCTGTTGTCGTATTTCAGTGATGTGCACAGCTCTTTCACAATGGGTGATGGCGGGTGGTGTAAATCTCAACATTTCCCTTTTAGGCTTTTTTCGGATAATTTCAACTTTTAGACTAAATAATGCATGACAATTTAAATTGAATTATTGATAATTATTTACACTAGACATTAATTGGTGTACAATTAAACTAGAATCTAGATACAATTATCTACCGAAAACCTATCCTACAATTACAAATAGAACTTTTTATTCTAAAAAAAAAAAAAATCGTTTATAAGTATAATAATATAAAAAACACACACTATTGTAGTTAAAAGTATTTCCTCGTCTTTCATATAAACATATACATTTATTATCCAATGATACGAATTTTAACGCTTTATATTAAAACACAAAATACTATTGAATTAACATAATTTTAACTATACTTATTGTACAGGTAGTACGTCATATAAAATAATTGTAATAATATTAATGTTTACCCACAATAATTTTATTTAACGAATCCCATATTGAAAATTCTTTTTTTTTTTTTTGTTCTAATCAAAAAGAAATAAATTCATTTTTTAACATATATAATATAATATGATTCAATAAGTGTAAGTGCATAAGTGTATACTGTAAATATTATATAGTAGATTTTGTAATTTAATCTATTTATACACACGCCCACAAATTGCATTTAAAAATATTAGAGAATAAAATCGTGTTTTAAATTTAATTTACACGAAAATAAATAAATAAATTAATGGGTGGGTGATATGATACAGCCTGATAACCCCCTCCCACCCCTTGAGAAAGCCACCGTCGTATTTTCAACCATCTTACGACCAACATCAGAGTCGAAAACTGTGGGATATTAAAAAATTATTATCTCATTTGCATATTCTCTAATGGAAAAAAAAGGACGTCCCGCGTAAAAATATTATAATTATAAACTTCAGCCAAAGTCCGCCGGTGTCTGTGACATACAGCAGTGTAGGTTTAAAAGTTTGAAGACAAACTTTTTTTTGTGACGTTATTACATGATGAATTCGTCAATATTCATATAATGCAATAATAGTAAAGGTGGTAGGAAGGGATTTTTTCAATAAAATATTTTATATCTATCTTAACACGTGTATAATGTGTTATATATTAATATAATATAACATACAATAAAATGTTTTCAATTTAAGTATTTTTTTTTTTTTTATAAAATGCAGACAGTGAAATATTTCTATAAAAAATCATTCATAATATATCATTGGTTGTTTCAAAATGTTTGCAAATTTTCGGAAAAAGTCAAAAAGGACATGAGATAATAATAATAATATTTGTAATATGTCTTTGTAATCATATTTATTTTTTATTTATATATAAATCAAATCTATACCATAATAATATAGCGTACTGTCACGTAACGTGTCGTAATGGGTCGCAAAGTTTTAAAGTAACTTGCATTTTATGAAATGTATGAAAATTCTTACTAAGTGAGTAGGTACTTATTGGACGGACTAAGTAACGAATAGTAAAATATGTATTCCGTTCGTTCAACACTGAGAGTAAGGGAAATTAAATTGACAGAAAGGATAGGTACGTAACCTTCCATTAAAAGCTTTCTGCCAATGTATATTCGTACATTAAGTTAAGAGCATAAAATGTGTTTTGTCACATTTCACTGAATATTAAAAAAAAATACCCGAAGCTTGAAAATTGTACGATAGGTTCCAACATTTTTGATAAGTATAAAGTTTAAAAATACATTTTTAAATATAATATTAGTTTTACTATTATTTATTTTTCACTAATACTCATTTTTTAGTTTTATAAAATTTAATTTATTTCATTAAAACTCTTTTAGTAAAGAAGATAAATTTTCAAAAAAAACCAAGTGTATATTTTATTTTTTATTTTTTTATTTTAATTTTTATGTACTTTTAATTAAATTTTTTACGAATGACACGAAATGTATTAATATAATTTGTAAGAGTTTCGATACATATATTTTATAAATTTAGTTTTATTTAAAACAATTGTGAAATATAGTTATATTATGTGCTAATAAATATTTTACAGCGTTAAGTTAGTTATCAGTTATATTAGTTTATTACAACAAAAAATATTACCAAATAAAAACTACCTACCTATTTGTAATTGACATCTTGTTTTTTTTTCTGTCATGGAAACATTTGTTTAGTGTGTATTTTGGTATTTTAAAATTTAAACGATAAAATTCATATAAATACAGCTTTGAGCATTTATATTACTAAATATAATATACTTATTCATATACATAAATTATATATTATATAAATTTTAATATGACCGGTTAAGTCTAACCAGTTTTTAAGACATTTTAATTGTTTTACGTTCGTTATCATGGAACATTTAAATAAATGTTAAAATAATATAAAGTTACAATGAAAAAATGATATAAGTACGCATAATTTTAACTAGAAATAAATCTATTTTTCACGTGATTTTAATATATTTTACTTAAGGTTTGCAAAAATATGTAATATATATATTTATTACGACATTAAACAATATTACATATTATTACGTTATAAAGCTATTTTAGTATTTTAAAAATATTATAATCATTTTTATATTGGTATAACTTGTAAACCATTATTAAATGTAAATTATAAATATTTACATTTATTAGGTACCTAGTTAAAGATTTTATGATAATTTTGTTTTTAAACATTTGAAATGTAGAATTTCCAATTATTTTTGAAAATACCAATAATAATAATATTATGATTATTTTTCAATTCACTACTGTGCTAGTGAAATAACACAAAAAAATTAAAAAGAATGAAAGAGGGGAATGGACCACGTCGGGCGTTTTTTTGTAATAACAAGTTTGCGTTATTACCTTCCTTCGATCTTGTGAAGGGTTCAGTTTTCAGTTGAAGTCGAAAGATGTCAAATATCTTATTAGAGATCTATGTAAGACTTACGAATATAGAAACGGATATGTAATAAAGAATGTGTACACAATTTGGTTTGTTGTATCACTACAAAGCCGGAGTCATTTCTGGAACGTCCTTGGATTTCCGACGAGATTTATTTTGAGATAAAAATGTATATGAATGAACATTTTGGTCGTACACCCACTGTATACGTTCAGACTATACGACACGACCGTTTGACATGGACCGATCAGCGCCGAGCAGACACTCCGAGCGGAGTCTGGTGTAGACTACCGTGGACCCGAAGACTACTGATTCGTCGGGCATAGTTCGCGATCGTATCCGTTATTTCATCTTGTATGAGCATTAATGTTTAGCCAAGTACATACACTAGACCATACAGAAGCGTATTTGGCAATTATTAAAGGAGACTTCAAATTTGTTTTAAAAGCTTTCATGAAACTGAAAACGCCCTCACTGTTTTATAATAAAAAAAAAATAATTTGAAAAAAAAATGAAAATAAACATGTTTTGTATCTGTATACATTATAATTCAAAATTTGAAACAGGTGGAAAAATAATATTATTAATAGCAATTTTTTTGTTTTGTTTCGGTGTATTGGGGGGTTTAAATCCGTTCAACCCCCTCTACCACCATATATACGCCACTGAGACCGTAGATTAATTGATTGTTTCATTTATTAATCTCGATGAGAATAGTCTCTATTTGGCAGTAATTTGCACCGTGAGAACATTTGTAGGCATAAAAGTCTTATTACCGCATTGTGACAATATTTTATATCAAGTACACTGCAATGTTTGACTTGTTTTATTATGTTTTATCATTATATTATATTAACATTGTTTGTTGTGTTTTCACGGCACGAATACGGTATAGGTATGCGTTGATGTTTTAAAATTGTATTTCGTTGAGATCTAAGGATATTCCAACGGTGACAGAGCTGTTTATTATTTGTATAAAACTATATACAATTATTTTTTAATGTAAATTAAATTGATTGTTTTTAATATAATACTAATCTGGTAATATCCAGCTATTCCGAATATTATATTTATTTATAAAGTTCTTAAAATTTGTTTCTTTATTCCTACACTTAAATTTTTACACTATAATATATTGTTGCCTTCATAAAAAAATATTTAAATTAATCCTATCGATTTATAGTATTTATCATATACGTAAATATATAAATTTATACTCGTATACAATAATTTGTATAAATCAATGTATGTATCAATTTTTATAAATATAAAATGCTATAAATTTTAACTTTGACGTATAATATTTAGTAGATAGATATATCAAAATATCAGTAATTTATTTTAAGTTTAATTATAAGTATATTAATTTATAAAATAAATATTATTATTATTAAAACAAAAGTGATAATTGTATGTTTATAAACGATTAATACAATTTTCAATTTTAATTACTAACAGTCTTGTAAAATATGTATTGTATTATATAAATCCAAAGTCTTTTGTCAATTACTATTATTGACTTGACCTACTTAGAATATATTTCAAGCACTTAAACTATGGCTATTATTGCTCTCTATGTAGAATGTTGAGGATTGTGAATTCTGAGAACTTAAATGAGCTTAATAATATTAATGGTGATGACCCTTCTCTATTGTAGATCCATATCTACTTTAGCTAAATCGCGAGTTCATTCTTTATTTCGTTTATTTAGTTAATATAATAAAAAATCGACTGCTGAAATAAGTTTATCTATTTATTTAAAAAAAAAAAAAACATATAAGTATATATATAATAATAAGATGTCCTTATCATTTCTAAATAAAAAAGGCAGTCATCCTCCGAATTTTGGTCCAGTGAAGGGCAAGTGGTAGAAGGACATTGTATTATGTTATTATTAAGATTTTAAAATAATTAAATTGCATTCAAACAACGATTCTGAACGAAGCTATATCACATGGTTTTCGAGACTTTTTTTAGTAATTTTTTTCCATAGCATTAGAATACTTTTGGGCAATTCAAATAATGACCATCATAGACTGCGTACTAATGACGGGAAAAAAGCGATATAGTACCAACTAAATAAAATTTGCTACCGAATGTATACACCATTTGTGGTAAATGGACTATCATTTCTACTCAAAAATATATTTACATACTTAGTACCTACATGAAAATAAAGTACTCATCTTTGTAAAACCAATACATTTTATAATCAATAAAAAATATAATTTTTTATGAAATTATCGAAAATATTAATTATATCTAAATCTATAGTTTTATATCCTCTCTTTCCCTCTATAACAACCTTCTGGCTGGTAACAAAATTCACAAGTTCAAGGGATCGTTAAGATGGTTAACTAGAATATGACAATTTTGTTAACCAAATGATCGGGCTTTTTTGGATAATTATGGCCGAGTTTCTCCAGAGTCCAGACGCTACCACGCTCAAAAAACAAATGGATATTCAAAAGTCGAACCTGGAACCTCACGTTATACACGATACATATGCTAATATATGTGTTTAGATCACTCAACCAAGCCCAATCATACATTATATTATATTTATTGCAAATAAAATATGTACTAAAGTAACTCAAAAAATATACAATAATATCATATTTTTCGACTCGAAGTTAAAATGTGAATAATTTATACATTTTTATGCATAATAAATTTATTTTTATGGAAACGATGTTAAATTGTCAACTCTACCACAACACATTTCAAATAATTAGTCATGTGCATACGAATTAATTTATAATAATAATATAATATTAAGTAATGTTTCGTGTTTTTGTTTTCGTTTGTTTAGCGTAAACGCGTATTATATGTGATATAGAATATAAATGTTTCCATGGGTGAAATACACAGAAAACTTGATAAAACGACATGTAAATTCATACCTATCTATATCTACATACATTGGTGTAATACATTATACTTACGATAGGTATAATAGCATTTAAAAGGGGTTTACATTACGTAACCATTGGATTTAAAAATACAAAACGATATATCGATAGAAACCTTTCGTTTATGTGTTATTATTATTTTCATCTCAATACCAAACGATTAGACCCTTCAGGTTGATATTGAAATATTGGATCCACTGATATATTGATTAATATTCACTTTGGATATTGTTTTTACACGTCAAAAAAATATTAGCATTTCATTTTGCATTCCCTGCGACGTACGATACAATAAATACAAAATAACTTTCGAACAAAAAACGTAATAATAGTGTTAAATTAAAATGCGGCCTTAAGCTTGCTTGCGACATATTTTCCTCGTATACCTGTACCCGTTTTATACGCATGTCAAAATGAAATTTATAACAACATTCCTTATAATTGTATTATGTGAAATCTATTTTTTTCCCGTTTTTCTTTAATTACGTCTGAAATCATACACAAAGCAATAAATCGAATGTAATTCGACGTTTATAATATTTCTAGTGTCTATCAAATGGTGCTGTAAGATTACATTTTATATTTTTATTTTTGAAAAGGTACTTGTTCATAATTGGTGAGAAACTTAAGTGCTGCGGAATGACTTAAGTTCGCGAGAGAGTGTACTTGAATAGCAGAATCAATGTTTTTAGCAATTGTCGAGAACGCACCACTTATTAATGAAATTATATATTATGTAATTACGTCTAGATTTTTTAATTTAATTTTTTTTTTTGTTATTATTATTTATTATTCATTCTGTAATTGAAATTCAAAAACCGTGTTGAAATGTTTTTTTAATTACAATACTATGATATACAAATTCATTAGGCTGACAATAAAATAGGTATATGATAACTCTTCTCTTATTAGTATTAATTAGTTTTTTTATTAAATGTACCTAATTAAAACAGTTTATAATTAGACTGTAATTATTATCACATCTTTCGATTGTTTTCTTGTGGTAATAAAAAAAAATTAAGATAAAAAAGTATCATTAATGTTTTTACTTTGTATTTTGTATTTGTATGGACTTATGAAATGGCATTAAATCAATTGTAGATATTGTTAACTGTATCGTAAATAACTCAAACGTAAATGTCGTCGTTGATCAATTCCTTGTTTTAAAATGGAACGCAATTCGAGTTGAATTTATAACATACTTAGTATTTCGTACATGTTTTTCCTTTGTAAAGAAAAATCCACCACGTTTTGCCGTTCGGGATACTTAAAAAGAACATTAGCCTTTTTTTTATGGTCAAATGAAACAATCGATAGTCAGCAAAGTTCCGAATATCCTTGTTCCGGTATAGTATATTGTCTGGTGGTATAACTAACAAAAAAATAATAATAATATTTAAGTGACTATACTTTTCATTCGTTTGCTAGATATATATAAAAATAAGAATCGTTTTTGCTTCTTATATATAACTGAACGTTTATAACTGAACAAACAATCGGTTACGACACAACGTCGCGTGATTACAAATGATACGATGGCATGCTATAAAATTTTGGGCAACAAATAATTGTGTTAAAGGAAAAAAAAAATTAGAGAAGCAAAATTTTATTTAATATTTATAAAGTTGTTACGTATTACTGTATTATCAATTTAATTGAATTTTAACATACTTTTTATACGACTACAACGCACTAGTTTACATATAAAAATGTTTAAATATGCATTCGTGTTTTTCTATAGTTATACAAACAAATATATTATACGTATATAAAATTTTTCAGGGCTTTGAAGACATTTTAATATAATAATAACTAATCCAAAGTAAGTCACTAAATCTTTGGACAAAACGTTTGTGTGGCATATACACGGGAGAAAGGATATGATTGTGACCATAATACGTGATGTCTACTGAAACGACGAGCTTGATTATACAATATACGTGTGCAGGGATACTAAACAAACACTTCAAAGATAACCATAACGTCCGGTGGCCCATTTTTTAATGTACCAATGTTTTAGTATATTTTGGTTACAAAAGTTTTAGTGAGCTTGAATTTAGCCTAAAAGTAAACACGTGGGATATTTAATATTTATATATATATTTGCTATAGAAATAGTTGTGGTAAAGTTGTGGCTAGAAATTAATTTTGAAAATGTTCAACGAGCATTATTATTGTCTTAACCGTGTAAGGTTGCCAAATGAAAATTGTCAGTATTCGGGTAAAACTGTTGTTAATATTGTGGTTAATAAAATCTAGAAAAATAATAAAAATGTTATCTGCGTTATGTTGAAAATAAAAGGACCTAAGAAACTAGTTAGTAATATGTATTATATATTATTAAAGTTTTTATAAAGCATGTTAAATATATAAATATAATCGATGAAGAAATATTGTAAAAACTACTTATATCATACAAATTCTAAGAAAAATAACGATAAAAATGAAAATAAAAACAAAATCAGTCAATAAATATGTATTTTATTCTATAATAATATTACTGTTATAAAATATCAATGCAAAGATAAATGTTGTAAAAATATACTTAATTAATAATGTACAGGTATTTACTTAATTTAAACCAAAATTGTTAATTTTTATTTAAATTATGCTGATATTAACAAAATATAAGTACTTAATGTATTATTAGCCAACAAGTTTATATCAAAATATAAATATTATGAAGTATTTATAAATATAACACAAATACGTTATTAAAAAGGAAGATTCTAGATGAAACTTAGTCAGATATATAATATAGTATTACTGATAATCCATTCCAAATTTATCACGTGTGTAAACTACCTACGAGAAAACTTAAAATATATTCGAGTCCCATACATTCAAAATTTCATTTGTTATCATGAAAAATCTAAGATTAATTTCGTCAAAATTACTTTACGTGAATTTTGTGTTTTCCGTGATTTTTTGGTAGTTTTTCTTCTTAAATAGAAAAACTATTGAAAAATTCGAAAAATGCGGTTAATAAAATATCAAATATAGATGAAATTTTTACCGCGAAATCATACCCTACCTGTTTTCTGAGATAATAAATAAAAAAACATGTATGTAAAAAAAATAATACATTTTTCGCTTCTCTCAGAATCTAAATTGATGAATTATATTAAAACAGTATTACAATTCATAATAAAATCATTCGTGGGTATTATAAAAATACAGGAGAATATATTTTTTAAAGATATTTTTTCAAATATTATTATTGTATTTTTTATGTTCATATAAAAGTTACCTAGTTATCACCAGTTGTCAATAAAAATACGTAATTATTGTTTATGATTTCATTTTAACAGTGCAATAAGACAATACTATAATTTAATTTACTTATACATTAGCCAAAACCTGTTTGTTCATGAACTATAATTTTTAATTTATTTGTAATTACATTAAGCTAATTATTTGGTTTATTACAAAACATATAATATAAAATAAAATAAATTTATTACGATCAAACTAACTTAATGTCTGAGTTCATATTTTAATATAGTATATAATTAAGTATATAATTTAATATAGTAGAAAGAATAAATTAAATTAATTGTTTTATTTAAAAAGTTACCTGTAAGTATATAATTTTGCGTAGTTTTATGATATTTTCTCATAGTTTTGTATATATATATGAAAATCTTTTATTGCAAAACGGTAATTCAAGTATACGTCACATAATAAAACGTAATTCAAAACCATATTTTTGAGAAATAATACAATTTTTTTTTAAAAAACAATAATTACAATTAAATTTTACGAAAAAATGTATTTATATGGAAAAAAACAACTAACGTGGACAATAACTATTTTATTTTCGTTTAAGTATCACACCAGACATGTAAGTATATTTTACAAGCTTATATACAGCTTTAATAAGAAATAGTAAACGCTCAATTTGCTAATGGTTGTAACATGTATTATGCATAAAGTAATGTTAAAAGCGGTTAACTGTGAACCTGTGGTTACATTTAGCTAACTTAGTCAAGTTTTGCCTGTCGCTCATTTTTACTTATATCTACTCGTGGTAACACAATTCATTCAATTATTATTCGAAGATATAATATAAAATGTGAATTTTTCATTACGTAAGCTTTAGAAGATTGTTGCTATTTGAGTATCTACGTTATATTTATTTATACGTGAAATAAATGGAAATATATTTTATTATCTATTATAGGTATGCGATTTCGATGTTGTAAACTCTAGTTTTAATATAATTTACATATTTTGATCTAGTAAATGTATAGTTTAATTGATATACAATTATTTGTATAAATTGATGTAAGAATTTCTTTGGGAAAAATAAAAAAGACAAAAAAAATTGGTATAATAAATTAATAATATTCAATTTTATATCAATGACTAAACTAATTAATCAAAAATGTTACAAATGGAGGTAAATATTCTGAATAAAAAAATTAATATTTATGATGCGTATTATATTATTATTAATATTACCAAATAATAATTATTTACAAATATGATTACGTTCTTGTAATAAATTTAAAGTCAACATATAGAAATTAAAATAGATATGTCAAAGTAATAAGACTTAACAAACGAAGAATAAAAATACATTTAATTGAAATTAGAAGGATTCATATTATACATCGTTTCATTACAGATAATTCATTTCACAGAATTTGTTAAAGAAACGTGTTTGTGAACGAGTGAAGTGAAAAAGGATCTTAAAGTTAATTTTAGACTTTGATATAATATAAGTAAAGTAAGACATATTAAATATAGGTATTTTTTTTTTTGTGGAGCGGAAAAATAACATTTTGCATTTCTCTCAAATATAACCCTCACTTATGTTTTTTATTGAAGTCCATTATTATTTATTGTAAAAAATTTTCATGAGATATTTTTTAAATTTTATAATTTGTTAACTATTGTTTGTGCCACTTTATAATTTAAAGTATTTATAAGTATAGCTTAACATTTTCAATTGTTGTCCTAAAACAAGTACTTAAATGCAAAATCGGTTTATGAAGTAATATATTAAAAAAATCATTTTTTTTTTATTCATTATGTAGATTTTTTATTTCAATACTATATAAGAAACCATATATTATGTACATAAATAATTACGTAACATCAATAAGAATTAAATTCACTTATTTGCATAATATACAATAATATAAAAAAAAAATATAGTTACTTTAACCAATTAAAATTAAATTTCAGTAAGTTTATTAAAATAACTCAACTTTAAATTTTCCCACTTAATTATTAACGTATTTATACATTATTCATTAACTATAGTTTAAAAAATTGTATTTATGATTTATTGGTGTATATATTATTTGTATCGACTCGAAATATACTTTTCTTTTATCTAAATATGATGTAAAATTGCATGTTTATTTGTGTACACGTGAATCTTTAAACGTTACAACTATATTTGGAAAATAAAAACATTTCAATGTCATATCCTAACTGATTAAGTTTGTAGAACAATAGACATTTTTTTTTTTTATTGAATAATAGAGAATCATTGTTATCATATTGTAGGGTCTGAAAATTATAAAAACACATTACAGTGTGTATTTGTTAAAATTTTAAATGTTATTACATAGATATATTCTTTAATAATACAACTCATATAATTACACATACATATTATATTATGTAAACATTTAATATTTTGAATTCAACTAATTTATTATTACACAATAATTTACCAATTGTATTGGTTGATAACGACATTCGTAGCATGCGTTACTATGTAAATTTATCATAGTGTTTTGTTATATGTTTTGAATATTTAATTTATGTCACAATAAAAAATGTAATTTGTAATATTTAAATTTTATATAATGGCTGATGGAAGATTTAAGACAATTTGTATTACATTTTCAATTGCTTTAATAGGTAAATATGATTTAAATGTTATTATAAAATATCATAATAAATTATTATAGTAAATAAGGTTAGATTTAATATTAAATAAAATAATTCTTTATAAAGATAATGATTATAAAAATTTAATAAAACATAATGATTTTATTATAATATTTTAATCTTAATGTAATACAATTTATATTCAAATGAAATTAATAAGTCAAGTGAAAATAAAAATAATTTTTAACTAAACAATTTAACATTTATCACACGGTTAAATTAACTGTTTATATTTAAATTATTTAAATGTAAATTGTTTATTTATTTATTTATTTTTTTTTTTAACATTATGCAAGTAAATACGTTTTAAATAATTTAGAATAATTGACTTATTGTTATTTAACATTAATTCACTTGTAAAACGTAATAACAAAACACCATTATATTGACCATATTATAATTGGATTCAAAAAGTTATTTTTAAGATAACTAATAGTTATTTAAAGGTAAATAATTCGTATTTATATAGTAATATAATATAATAAAATATTTTATGGGTTTCTATGAAAGAAATAGCTAAAATATTAATAAGGTACGACTTACGACATACGAATTTGAATAAACTTGTTTTTTCTTTTGTAATATTTAAGTACAATAATAGTGTTCAATTCATAATGGTTTATTAAAATACAGTAAATACATTTTAAGTTTAAATCATGATTTTGTACTAATTATATTATATTATTATAACATATAATTCGACTTGAAACTTAGATTTTGATACCTTGTCAAAAGAGAATGTCATCTGAATAATTCTAACCAACATTAATATTAAGTTTTGTTATTTTGTTTTACGAAAAAGTACAAATATGTTTATTTTGTTGTTAATAATTTCAAATTCATCAACATTATTATTTCATCGTTATATTCAAAAGGGGGCTTTCACTCGTAAAGTTTTGTTTGAATAATTAATGAATATTTTCATTTTTTGGTTTCTCACGTTGACATAATATAATTTATAAGTTGCACACAAATAATACATATTTATATCGTTTACACGACATTATTATAAAGATTATATTTAAAAAGGCGTTTGTTATTTTTGAAAAATCGTATTCTTCATGTTATATTATACTATCACTATGGAAGTCATTCACAACGTTATCATACCTAAAATATCTAAAATGATAATATTATAATTTCGCTATGTCGTATATAACAAATCGTATGACATCGAACACAAAGAGTCATGCACACAGTTTTCTACCAATCATATACCGTAAGCCATGGCTAAATATATAAGTATGTCAGCAATTTTGTAAAATGTTGGTATAGTTTGTCCATGTATTATTATTCCATGATATTTCATGAAAGAAAATCTCAGCTGGCAGTGATCCATAGAGTAGATTATTATTACCTGCTTAAATCATGTGAAATATCTCACTCAATATTTACATGTGACCATAGATTTATAATATACGTCTATGCGTGTGACCAATTATAACTGTCATTTGTTAATGATAATAATTGATAATGAATTCACTGCCAGTGGTCGCCATGACACCTGCGTGTCACAAAGTTGCTGACATACCTATATATTTAGCCGTGCCGTAAGCTAGGTCAAATCAGGGTAGGTTTGGTTAGGTTTGGTTAGATGATTAAATACTGGTATTATTATTTCGTTTACAGCGTGTTTAGGGTCTTTGGTTAGCGGCACGTGGATAGGATGGTCGTCGCCGGCCAACTATCTGATAAAAAACAACAAAACGGAACTGAACGTGATCGACTTCGGCATGATGATCGCCATGTACGATTTGGGCAACATCATTAGCCCAATACCGACGGGCTACGCGCTGTCGCTGATCGGTCGGAAGATCACGATCGCGATGATCGGCCCGATGAACGTGCTGTCGTGGACGGCGATGCTAATGTGGCCGTCCAGCCTGCAGGCGCTGTACGCGGCGAGGTTCGCGGCCGGGATAGCCAAGGGCATGGCTTTTTGCGCCATACCGCTGTACGTCGGCGAGATATCCGAGGTGCGATTTCGCGGCACCACGCTGACGATTTTCCCGATCATGTTGACGACGGGCATGTTGCTCATGCAGTTCGTCGGCCAAACTCTCACGTACTACCAGCTCAACTGGTTCGGGCTGTCGTTCGCCGTCGTGTTCACGGTGCTATTTTTGGCCATGCCCGAGAGCCCGTACTATCACGTGCAAAACAAGCATCGAGACCTGGCGGAAAAGTCGCTGAAGAAGATCCGGGCCAAGAACGACGTCGAGGACGAGCTGACGAGCATCGAGCAGACGATCAACACGCAGATGCAGAACAAGACAACGTACGGCGAGCTTTTCAGGAACAAGGGGAACCGCAAGGCGTTCATCATCACCGCGGGGGCATGCGCCGCTCAAAGGCTCAGCGGTGTTAGTCCGGTACGTGGTTTTCCTTTTCAAATGAATTTATCAATTTGGCCAATAGACCATCCGGAGTCTCCGATGGAGCACATTTGAGTCTTCTTCTCTTTAACCTTTATGGAATCACAATATTAGCTAAAAGTTAAAATACGCTGAATTTCTACTTGATCTTGGTGTATAGACCATCCTGATAGCTGCAATCTTCTTCAATCTGAGCTAGATATATTTTGTTCCTCGTTAACCTAACCTTAACGGCTAACGTTGGACCAAGATATATCGTATTATGTATTACTCCACAAGTCCTACTCCTAATCTCCATGAATATCTTCCAAAAAAAACTTTATTCTGAAGCGTGTTTTTCGTTATTAAGTTCTTGGTATCTATCTTATCCCTCTTTAAATTTTGATCATAATATAAATATCACAATTGGAGTAAACTTCAATAACGCAACATGAAAATGTTTTGATAAGTTTTATTTAGAATACGAAAAACGTACTCTTTGCTTAGTTTAGTGGGATCTTTTATTAATTATTAACTTGGGTATAATAATCTAATATTCGTATTTGGGTATGAACGAACTGCGAATTGAACGTGTTAAGAACAATTTCGTTTCGTTTATTTCTTATATTGAAAAAATCGAACATCCTAACACGAGTACATGGCTATTCCGTTGTGCGTGATTTAACAATTTATCGTTCAGACGCCTTTATGCTCACCGAAAATGTACTTCTTCCATCCTTATTAACTGCCTTGATGTCCCTCCTCTGAATTATTTCTTGTTTGTCGTACTCTAAACGGTCACACTCACTTTTTATGTTCTTTCATACAAAACTATTTATGGATATAATCGTCCTCTACATAGAAATATAAAATGTAATGTCTTTTAACGATACTTAGGTTTTTTATTTCATGTAATACTTGTCAATATTTCTGTATCATATATATGAAACATCTTTTAATAATAACTTATTGTAGGCATTAATTAACTTTTGATAATAATAATAATACCTATATCTACCCGAACATATTATTCTAATAACAATTTTGGTAAGAATGAAATTGCTGGAACGAATAAAATAATTTGTAAAAACGCACATGAGTGCGAGCGCACAATATGGTTCTAGAACTATTCAAAAAAAAATGTTTTAGCTCGAGAAACTACTCATACTACATTACCACGAACCGTTAATTGTCAGGCTCGGGACTATGTTTAAAAGATTTAATTGCTAATTGAGCTAGTTCTGTTTACACTATCTGAAATACCGATGATACTCGTATCCTGAGACGAACAATTTCTGATAATTTATAGTTTATTTAGTAATATATTTTGTATGCTTGTTTTTGCTGCTCGTTTATTTAGTACATTTACTCTGCAATGTGGAACTTGATTTTTGAAAATTTGTGTTACACACTGACATCTCTTTCATTTTTGTTCTTAATTTGTTTTTTTTAAAATAAATAACGAGTATAAATTAATAAGAGTGTAGTACTCAACAATATTTTAAAATGTATTTCACGAAGGTTATTATTGATCATAATTGTTTCGATAATTATAATAATATTTAATTTAGTTATAATTATAAGGTACACGTTTTACTTTGTATGTATAAGTCAACAAAAATCCGGATTTCTTCTCGCCAAAAAGATATAATTAATAAAGTAATAATAAACCAACCCGATGAAATTAACCGAATACAAAAAAAAAAAAAAAAAACAATCTCGTATAGATCTTAGACCCTCGATCCGCCTCCGAGTCTAAACTCACTTTATAATATTGTATATTTGTATTTCTATCGCGGAGAGCTATTTTAATACGGTTATGATTTTTGCACGCGGTCAGTTTATACATTTTAGTTCGATAACGCTGCCGTCCACGGACGTCTGGATGAACCCGATGCTGGCGGTAGTAATTTTCAGCTTGTCGAAGAACGTCGGCAACTTCGTGACCATGGCCGTAGTGGACTGGGTGGGCCGGAAACCGCTAATGTTATTTTCGCATCTGACGATGGGCCTGTGCTCGGCCGCGTACGCCTACACGCTGTACGCCATGGCCGCGGTGCCGGAATTCGGCCCGTACGCCTGGATACCCGTGGTCGTGCTGTGGCTGTTCGGCCTGTCGTACGGGCTGGGCGCCGGGTCTCTCAGTTCCACGCTGATGGGCGAAATGTTCGCGGCCAATGTGAAAACAAAGGCCGCGCCGCTGTGCGTCGTTTGCCTGGCCGTCGGGTCGTTCTTCCTGGACGGAATATACACCATGGTCACCGAATCCCTTGGTGTGTATACCAATTACGTAATGTACAGCGCGTTCAACATGACATGGGTGCTGATAGCACTGTTCGTGATGATAGAGACGAAAGGAAAAACGTTTATGGAAATCCAACAGCTGTTGAACAGTTGATTATCCTTTAGTTTTCCCCTAACGACCCGCCTTTACTTTAAAAAAAAAAAAGTATTAATTGATAAATATTAAAATGTTTTTTTATTATTTTTATTATTATTATTTTTAAATAAAAAAAAAATAAAAAACGAACGATTTTAAAACGTTGTATGGTTATGACTTTTGAGAGTAATGAGACTTGTAATGAGAATAACAATCCTACGTTGTTAAATGATAACTGTATTTGATTATTATTTTATGAAAAACTAAATACAATATTATTTTATACACACAATATTATTTTACTTTTTATTAATTCTATAACCGTTATAATATAATGTTATATTGTTTTTATTTACCGTTGTGTTGTACACAATTGATACAGTTTTGTGTTTTCATTTAATTTGGTTTAGTTATTCCATAACATGTAACTGTCAACTATATTATTCCATTATGATATTGACAGGTTATCATTTGTATATCATTTTTATACATTTAATAGTAGATGGTTCAGATATGTTTGTTTAATGGAAATATTTATTAAACTATGGTACAATTTTATAATATAATATTCTCGGTAGCACAATGGTTTTTTCGTTAAATAATCTAATGATCCTATGTAATGTGTTTTTTTTTTTGTTTTTTTTGTTGTAACTTTACTGTCTTATCATGGTCTACCTTCGGAATTTAATTAAATAGTTATTTTGGTAAAAACATAAAAAATGCCAAAGAAACAAAAAAATAAAACATAAAAAATGCGATCGCGGGTCACTTTTATTAATTATCAAAATACAATAGAATCCAATACTATAAAAATAATAGTGAGTGTAATACGTTCTTTATTTTATTAATTTGTACCACTCGTCGCGCGTTTTACCGCTACTACTACTACTACCACTCCGAGTTGGACAATACGTGATCGCAATGGTAACGACAGTCATAACAATATTTCACTCTCGGCATATTCTTACGAAAAACACCCACCTCGCCGTTCAAACGGCCACAATTCACCCGGACGGCATCTACCGAACGACTAGTGAATTTTTAATTGTTTCTAGATCGATATTTATTATTATTATTATTATTATTATTATTATTATTGAACGCATTAAACTTCGGGAGTAAGTAATTGATAATATTATCTATTTGCGATCGTTTTAATATTATACATAATATATCAGGAAAACTACGTTGATTCAGCAATATACGTGTCCACAGGTGTCCAATTATTGTAAACTTTACACGGCTATTGGTCCATTGTTATACTCGTACGAGTATAACAATATAATATATTTATAAGCATATATAGTTGACACGTACATACACCTACGGTGTTTGAGAAACATTAGGATTATGTCGTCGTTGACTGCTATTGTAGTGCCGTCATAATATTATGCCGTTGTTTCAAACCGATTTAAACCATATCAAAATATTATTATGCTTTCGAAATTATTTTAATTCTGTTAACTCTTTACATTTAAGCATATATATCTTTACTGTGACGTGTGACGTTCTGAATGGTATTATAATGTGCTATATACGTTTTGTTAAAGTTAAACGAATTAATATACAGAGATTTCTAAGACATTTTTTTATTTCTGTTGATACAATCATTTAAATCTGTCATTACAGCATTACGGAGTAAATTATCTTTCCCGTCGCAATTTATTTTATATAGCTATAAAATTAATACTGTATACTGTTAAATTGAATTAATGTTTAAACAATGACTAAAGATGCATGAAAATGCCATAATTATCGTTATTATTAAAAATAATATACGAATATTGACTATTTTGGTATTTCCTTTTGTGTCGATATTTTATTGTTTTTGTCTTTCAAGTTTTATTATTTAACTTGGTAACTGCATATATTATATTCGATTGTAAAAAAAAAAAAATATTACTTTTATATATAATGAACGATTTCTTTTACATATCAAATAAAATAAGTTTGACTGTCAAATCATTTTAGATTTTGAACTGAAAAACGACGTTATTGGTTTTACAACAGTGTGAGAGTTTTTTCATTTTGTTTTGCCTGTAAAATACTTTTTTGGAAAAAAAGAATGCTGATAAAATTTCATACACGCTTTTCTATTTAACAATACCAAACAACAACCATCCACCTAACATATTAAACTTAAAATGGGATTTAATTTTTAAAAACAATTTCGCCGTTCGTATAATGCAACGCATACTATTATTATATTGTCTTTATATTAGATATTAAGTAATATTGTCTTTACACGTAGAAAAAAATGTATTTACTAATTTTTAATTCATATAAATAAAATTTTTAGTAAATTATATAATAACGAGTTCTATAATGTATTTTAGCAATATTTTCCTATTTTAAGTATAAACTAGTTTAAAAAAAACTAATAAACTAGTTTTTTTGTATAATAAATTTGATCATTAATTCAAAACCATTTTATGAAAATAATTTGTTTTGGTGTAGTCAATACGATAAAAGTTAACCCAACCTAACCTAACCGGATCCCATTACATCCGTACGGTTCAGATTTGAATGTATTCAGCTTATAAGTACCTAACGAGTTACCAATATTTTGTAACCGATGTATCGAGTATATTATATTATACCGCGTATATTGTAGCAGTTATACGTAACACTATAACTTAAGGTGTTCGATTTAAGATATAAAAAAACTAAAAAATACATCGATTCGAAGAGAATCTACGTTTAACTGGATTTCGTAAATTTTTACATACTAGTACGTTTTGAGTTTATAACCTTTCTTTTGTATAAACTAAAACTAATAAACTATAAACTAATAAAAATTATTATTAATTTTTATTAAAAAATATGGACAAATTATACTTGTTAACGATGCTTTAATTTTAAAAAGTTACATAGTTTAAAATTAGGATTATACCTTAATCAATAGGGATTTACCTATCCCACACGAGTCTCTATAAATCTATAATAATGGATAAAAATTCGTTTGGTGTTCGAATGATGCGGAAACCTTAAATACAAATAATACTGTACTAATTTGGGAAAATTAACTAATTTTGTAACTAGTTAAATTAAGTTACTCCAGACACATGTTTAATAGTTGAATTAAAGTTACATTTGTTTTATAGTCAACTCGAAAAATATATATTTATATTATTTTAATTTTTCCTTCGAGTGTTTCTTTAAATACTTACATAAATGTATTCGTATATTATAATATATATATATGTGTATTGATAAATTTAAAATTACTCGAATATTAAACCATTTTTGAAAATAAACAGTTAACTTAATCATAATTTGATACTTTAGAAAAAAAAAAAAATGTAACTCGTTATATATTATAACTCAGTCGAAAAGGGACTTATATCGACTATAATACTTTTCAATTAGTTACAACGATGGACCCTCCCCATAATATGGAATTAATATAAAATATAATATTTCCCCTTCAGTATTATTTTATATTATGCGCGCGCGTATCTCCAGATCGGATCTGTCTAGAGTACCTATATAAACCCGTTCCGCATTTATATAATATAATATACCCAATAAAGTTTTCAGTTGTTGTTGCCAACAATCCCGCCACGATTCCGCGGTCCCACGTCTGTTTTGTTTGTCCGTGGTTTTTACTATCGTATCTCGCCCTCCGGTCCGCTCCGAACGATTGATTAACGGTCCCGATAATGGCGCATAGGAGTGGTTAGAAGTCACACAGTCTGTCCATAAATTTCTCAAAACAGTCGGGGGTTTTTGGATATCCCGGGCGAACAATGAACACATCCTCTGCCGCGCGCGTCGGGCCGGTAAACTTTTGACCTTTCCGCCGTATATTTATAATGGCGTATATATATACACATACAGGGTGATCGGAAAATCGCGTTAGAAAATTTTTTTTTAAAGTAAACGTTATTACGCGTTTTTTAATGTCATTTCCACCATTTTGCGGTATAGAATATGTACAATTTTCTAGTTCGGCTCTGCCTCTTGGATTGGAAGACAATTCCACCAACACCGACTATATTAGTGTCTTCGTGATTATCGCGCTAAATGTTAATTAACAATATGATTAAAAAACGGCATTATGATTTTGCTTAAATTTAATTTTTAAACATATATCCACATTAGGTCTAGAAGGAGAGTTCTCTCTCCTCTTCCCTTCACTGTGTACACCCAAGGACGTTACGTATAGAAAATTACATTTTTATTGTCGTATAGCGTATACGTATGGTCTGGTTTTAAATGGTTGCTATCCGATGTACCGAGAATAGGAAATCGGTTAATTCATATTGTTTTTCGTTCATAAAATATATTATATTTAAAATTAATAGTCATTGCATAACATATTCACGATTATTTTCAAATTAAACTGTCAGGGGCAGAGTACAGAGCGAGTTACCCAGCCCGATTTCAGTATGTATGGCAGAAACACATTTTCGATCGAAATGTTTTTACAAATTTTATTTTATGATTTGATATGGTATGTCATTAGAAAATACGTCATGTTTCAAATGATTATAAATTAAAAACTTGACATTGTAATAATATAACTTATGAATATAAAATAGGCAGAATGTATATATTAACAATATAACAAAATATATCGCTTTTCGCGGATTGGAACCGGCAACGATGAGTGACGCGTTATACCATTATGTCATGAGAATTTTATTTATTTAATAAAAAAAAAAAACAAACTCTGAGAAGTTCTAAATTCTACAACAAAATATTCTGATCACTTTGTATATATATATTAACTGTAAAGTAAATAATTTTTAGGTATGTAAAAATTGTAGATTTCGACGAACTGAAATGATCCAATCGGACTCGTCAGGTACAATTAAGTATTTTAGATTTAATATATATATATATATAAAGTAGGTTCAATATAATATTATTATGATTCATTTATTGTGGTTTAATGAATTTATTTAACTGACACAGTTAAAATAATGTAAAAAGCTCGAATTTCTTTTCATGTGTTTTAGAAGATTGATGATCAACGTTTTTATATAATATATTATAACATTAATACTAAACGTTTGCTATTTTAGTAAAAATAGCAATTTTGTAGTATAAATTAATCATGTTATTATAATTTCGTAAAGAAGTACTCCATGAAATATTAGAAATATTAACATTTATTAATATAAATAAATATTATTATTATTAATCATATTATTAATTATTATTAAATTATTTATTATTATAAACATCTAAAAATGTTAACTAAAAAAGGCGTAAAATATGGACATTGTACTCAGTCAGCTCATAATAAACGTACAATAAAATATGAAAATAATTATTATTAAGATTTATGTATGGGCAATATTACTACATATTAATACAGAAAATTGTCATAAAAATATATATGTATAAAAATTAAATAATATTACAAATTATGTATTACTACTTAATTATGATGTTTTAGCAATTTAATATAGATTTATAATTATAGAACTAAATAATTTTGAAATGTTTCAAAAATGTACTTACTTTTTTATTAAATGTGTTAGTTTTTATAATTTATAAGAATTATAAATTATAATACAATAATTATTGCAAATATATTAAAACCACATTTTTTCATTTATGTATTTATTCCGTTATTTATTTTGGAAATTTGTAAATATTGTTATTCCATAGATTTAATTAATTTTGTTTGTATCAAGGTGTTAACGTATATTATGTTTTGTTGTATTATATTATATTATGTTACATATAAACAGTATATATATTTAATAAATATTATTTATGTACAGAATATTTCTAGTGAACTGCATTAAAAGTTTTTTTTTAATGTCATTAATTCACATAAAATATTTAATGAAATGTTGTATTCGTTATAAAATGTATGTTTAGTAGTTATAATAGTTGTGTGGTCTAGTGATGTTTCAACTCCTCAACCCTTTTTTCATATACTTATATTAAAAATATTATGATATATAATTTATTTTAATTAGTTGTACGTATCATTAATTATACAAAATATGATATTAATACTTCGAATTTAATAATAAAAACTTATTGAAAACTCAATATATTTAATTAATTTTTATGTATCGAAATGTCAAATGATATTTATTGAAATTTAATCAAACAATTTACACTTTTTTTAAAATATATGTAATATATTTTATATATTTGTATAAATAATTAGTAAAAATAATTGTTTGGATTTAGAGTTTTACGATTATTTTTTAAGTGTACCTATTTTATAATATATATATATATATATATATATATATTATCATGTCTCATCATGACAAACTTATCTTATTCAGCAGTTCTATTCCGATAAGTATATAGTATATACGTATATTGCTGATTTAATAATTGGCTATTTGTGTTCCGTCAATTTAACATTAAGAAAAATAAATAAATAAACTGTGTGTATACGTGAATCCAAGGTTTTTGAACCATAATATGCGAAAGAAATCCCCTGCCGAGTATTTTTTATTTATTTTTTTTATGATGTTTTTCGCATAATAAAAAACGTCGAGTGGTAATTTGGTACATTTCGTATTTTCGCTATTTACATGAGGTTTCAAACAGAAAACTGAATGACCACCCACTAGAGACTAGAGAGTACAGAGACTGACTTTTGACGTCCATGTTTTTATTACTTTTATATAAAACCTCGTTAATATTTATTAAAAATAAATGTAACTTTATACGGTGGTAAATAGTAATACAATATCCCATGTATTAATATATAATATAATATATATTATAATCGTTGCAAACGTCTCAAAGTGATAACATAATATTATCGAGAGAAAAGTGTATAAAATAATAATAATTTGAAATATTTAAATTAATCACGCAGTGTGTTTACAAAATTAAATTACGTTATTTTTATTATGGTATGTATGAAGGAAAAAAAAGTATTTATTGATTATTTCATTTAAATTTAATTACAAATTCTTATAATTTAATAACAATTATATATAATATAGACTATAGGCAATAATTCATTAAAATTTAAGGAGGGCTAATATTTTTATGATCAATATAAGCTATGGAGGATTCATAAATATATGTAAAACACAAACAATTTTTGGGGGGCTTAGCGGCTAAGCTAATTTAAACCGGTTTTACAGGACAGTAGCGGTTTTTGAGTATGGCGTCCCAGTGTCCCGATTTTGTGTTTCAGGACAGCCAATTGTCCCGGAATGAAATATCAATAGCTTATGTTTATTTTTTTGTTTTTCTAAACACATTTGGTTGAAAACATATATTACATTGATAAAAAATAACAAGTTGTTTAATTGACTAACGAAATCTATTTTTAAATTTTTTTATCTTATGTGTAATGTGACTTTTATTTTTATTGAATATATTTTTTGTATTACTTAAAACAAGTTTTGACAATATGTCTTGTAGTAAACTTTATGAGTCAGTACTTATACTTACCATTTACCAACAAAACATTACGTCAAAAAGTCCTGAATTCAGAAAAGTATCAAACAACTCGGGCTTTTAATAATATATGTTACAAATTATTGTATAAATAAAATAATATCAATAAAAAAAAATTATGTTTAATCCTTTTTGTGGATAGTTATTAATTAATAATTAATTAATGTTTGTCCCGTTTTTTGTCAAATAAAATATGGGAACCCTAGCTTAACTTTTCCTATGATACAGTCTAGAGCAACTACATAATATATATATAATATATACTTATACCGAGATCATCTAATATTTCTCCATATCAAAAGTATTTTTGTACTTGCCTGTATGAGTTTTTGTATTAGCGATAAAATCGATATTTTACGGCATGTTTTCGATATATTATTATTTCTCGTATTTTAATATCGTTGGAAATTTTCATAGGGACTTAACGACTTAACGTTATATACAATATTATTTTATGAATATAATTCGATTGATTTGAATCTTTTCGTTTTTTGTTATCTAAATCAATATTGTAGACTTTTACAAAAGAAATTATGTAAAATAAAAGGAAAAAATTTGCACTGCACAAACAATATCGGTATTTATTCTCGTCTTGTCCATTGCAATAGTTATAGGTAATCTAATAATACTATTGTTGTATTATTAAAGTTGTTTACAATACGTTTTTAATTATTAATCATGCCATTTACATCTTAATTGTTTATGAAATTTACAAATTCCCGGATAATTATTTTATTTATGACCATTGTTTTACGCGATTTATATTAAAATGAATATCTACGCTACTATCGATAAATATGCAATGGCATCGATTAATCAAAAACTCAATTATCCAGATGAATAAATATTCTTACAGAAATTAATTAACTGGACTCAGACGTCGAGACATATTAATTAGGACGTATAATACTGAATCTCGGGCAATAATAATAATATAGGTACATATTCTGATAAATATAAAATTATTATTTACTTATAACAATACAACTGTAAATGATACATGAATTGACATAATTCGAAAACTTAATTATTTTTTCCATACCTTCATAACACAATACCCACGTTATTTGTTCATTATTGTATTTAATAGTTTTAATTGTATTTGATAACTTCACCTAAATATCAATGTAATAATAATAAATTAGAAAGCAAAATATAATAATTTATTTACATTAATATTTTGTTTCTGTGTCTGACTATAAGTTATAATATAACATAAGTATAATTGCAATATTGCATTTTCCGTTGAAATAATAATCTGTTAGTTTATTGTTTTTATTCGATCCCTTTATTGCGTATAATATAAATTGAATTGATAATTAACACGTAATAAATAACCATAAGAATAAATTAATTTACTTAATTTAAACTAATATGTATAAGTTATTTATGAAGAGAATTATTATTATTATTTTTTATAATAATATCATCGCATATATTATTATAGTGGCAACAAAAATAACTCGAACGGAATATTAAAACGAACAGCTGGTTAAAGAATATGTGTCCATAAAAAATTTAATTATTATATAACTGATTGTGTACTATAATATTGTAAATTTGTGAAAATTAAAAAAAATAAATAAAACTGTATATTATCATGATCTAATATTTTGCGAGAATAAATTTTTAAAAATAAATAACGTATTTTATTATATTATGTTTCATACGTATTTTTTACTATTAGGCGTTCAATTGGGTTATATTTCAAATCAGATATGTTTATACGAATATTGCTTGATGTATAAACTATTTTAAATTATATTTTAATTTAATAAATATTTCAGACGTATTTTTATATTAGTTTTTTGTTACTATCAAATCTAATAACACGTTTAATGTCTTATTAATAACCAAACATGATAACCATTTGTTTTCCTCGGCTATGATAATATAATATCAATTATACCTACTAAATAAACCAAAAATTATAGCTAAATTTGTAACCATGATAGTGAAAATAAATTGTTTATAAAATGCTGTAATTTCATTTGATTTGGTTGAAAATACACCTATTTATATATTCGTATTGTTGGGGCGGTGAAATATTAATAGGATGTTCTTAAAAATCGACGACCAAAACGTTTAAAACAATTGTCTGGCGGTTTGGATTCGCCCACAGAGTTTCCGTCAGACATCGGACACGCCAGTTGGATATGCGTCGAAAACAATTTTTATTTTTTTAATTCTAACCACCTCGCAGAGCCGCTGGCACGGGTTGTCGGTGACGTGGAAAACGATATTAAATTATATTATTCAAGGAAATTTCATTATTTATACGGTGGCCGTTTCGGCAGGGAGAAATGTTCCCGGGATCATCGGCTCTGCTGCCGTCCATTTAAAATTAATTCATCGCGAGATTTTACGCCCCGAGTTTATCATCGCGCGCATTTTAACGTGCAGGTCACTTAATATTATATTATAATATGACGTACTTACTTTGCTCTCACGTACGCGTTTACAATGATTTGTGCGTGAGTGTATAAAATATATAATTCGACGTATCAAAATAAAATCAACAATTGCTATATTATACGTATATCGTGGAATTGATGGGTTTGTAAATTCAGAATTGTGGTTTATACCAGTATACCACGGAAAATCGTATAAACATACGCAGTTCAAGCGCAGATTAAAATATAATATTTACTATTTTCCTCGAAATTATATAAACACAAATGACCAGTACAGAATAATACTGAACACAAATATACCGGTGTTTATCGCGTTCGAAACCAGGAATTTTATCGAAATAAAGCGAAACCCGTTAGAAATATTATCAATAAACCAAAATACGATATAAATAACTAACAATAATAATACGTTATGGACAGTTTAATTAGTTTATTAAAGTCCTCTAATAGGGTTTCGAACATTCCAAATGCAATTCAATGTGTCAATACAAGGATTTGACATTTTGCAATATAACAGCAATGTTAAATTGTCAAATCATTGTGATTAATGTTGTAAATTATTTGAATATACGTGTTTGAATAATAATATTTAAATTAATTTTAAATTATTTATAATACAAATTTTAAAAATAATTTATTGCGTGTTTTTAATATTTTTAAACGTGTATTTTAACGAAAAAAAAATTATTGTATTTAAATACCGAAAAAATTGATAATCATTCAATATAGTTTAAAAAATGCAATGTTATTTTAATAATTGCTTAATACCTTAATATTTAAACTAGGAAAAAATTATATTAAAAACTAAAAGATTTATATATAATTAATAGTAAGTTAACTATTTGAAAATTAATAATTAGTTTACATTACGCTTGCATTTATATATAACTAAATAACATTTTATATTTTTTTGAATAAAAATTATCTTGAATAAGGTATGTTATGTGTTTATATAGCATTAAATGTATATTTTTCGTTTTAAAATTAATAAATTAGTTAAGTATTTGTTAAATTATTCAACTCAAATATTAGTATTAAAATACTTTTTCAACAGTATTTTTAAATAAAACCAATTTGCGAAACACCCTGTACGAGTATATATGCTCTATCAAATTTATCCTGAGCTTCGTTCGGTAGTAGAAATAAAACTATATAAAATTATGTGCACAACATTTAGAAGTTATGAGTACTGTCAACAACAGATGCACACGACTATTTTCGCCAATCATCGTAGTGTCTGACGATAGGCACTTTTGTCAGTCGTCACCATTAATCGTAAAATTCACTACGGAGCTACAGATAAAATGTTTTAAATGAATATATTAATATTATTTTCGGATCGTGATATTTAATTGAGGTATGATTATTATATTTAACCATGTACGCAATAAAAATAAAATAACGTTTTCATCGAATTTCACCGAAATAAAATAATCGTGTGTAACTAAAACATTAATATCCTGTTCTATATACACAAAATCCAAATAAATATTTATTTATGATCATAATTAATTTACGAATTACGATGCACAATGCGTACTGTGATTGTCGAAATTGTACAAATCTATAATAACGTATTGACATACGATATTATTGTAGCGGTGGATCCGACCAAATACTTTAGATATAGTTCAATTGTACTGTCTTAAAAAAAGGTGGGTGGGTCGTAGGTCCCCAGAACAAAATCCTGTTCAAATTTGCTTATATTGTTTGAAAACTTGATGCTAATATTAGATAATGGGTAAAAAAAAGAGTGGGTGGGTATCAAATAAAATAAATTGAAGTGCCTGTTAGACAATTAAACTTGTTGGAACCACTGCATTGTATTGTATTGTAGAATAATAATTTTGAAAATATTAAATAATAATAATAATATATATATATATATATATACGTATTATATTATAATTATGATTATGAACATGATTTTTATCACCTATAAAACCTAAAAATTATTTAGATTAAAATTTAATGTTCCATTATATTTAAAAAAATGTCTATAAATTATTAATGTTAGATTATAGTATCAAATGATATCAAAGTAACTCAATAACTAGTCCTACGGATAATTATGAAATAAATAAGTAATTAAATTATTTTCTATTAAAATAAATTGTTTTGTTTTTTTACATAAGTCTACGAATGAATGAAATATTTATTGCAGGAAAATTACTTGCAATAATCGTCATGGAAAACGTTTAAAAAAAAAAACATTTAATATTTAAATACAAAATAAAACAAAAAGACAATTTTGAGATTTATGGTAAGAAAATTTCACTATAAATTAAAATCTTTTAAAAATGTTAATGATGTTCTTAAAATATAAAAAATTGCTAAATAACAATCTCCGATGTTTAAATAAGATTTTATACTTAGAATATTTTATCGTAGTGATCATAGAAAAATTAAATTAAATGTGCTATAAATTCCTAGGCTTGATTATAATATTGTTTAATTATTTTCGTCAACGTGAAAAAGACAAGATAAGTTCACGAGAAATAAAAATGAAGAAATAATTTTTTACATACCATCTGTTTTCAATTTAAATTTTTTCCTTCTGAACGTGATTGTATTCCATCCTGTGATTTACGATTAATCAAAATAAAGTGTTTATTTTTCAGATCATGGTGACAACACCAGCCCTGACGTACACAGAAATTGAATACCCAAACACCTGTAAATTTTGGGTTTAACTGATCAGAAATTTTCCGTTATAAATTATATATTTTTCTAGTTTTATATTATATATATATATATATTTACATTCTCTCAAAATAGTTTGGAAATTGGTTTGGTGCGTCAATTGAACATAGTTTTATTTTTATTTTTATATAAAACGTCATCTATAGTATAAAAAAGAAACGATCAGTTTTCTAATAATGGTTAATATAAATCAAAAAATACATTTTTATTTTTCTTCCGAAATATTGAGAAATAAAATAATAAAAAATTTAAAATACAATTTATGAATTATATCATAAATATATATATATATAATTTTAAGATAGTCGAGTATACTATCTTGGGATAGCAGAACTATTTATAAAAATTAAAATTATACATATGATAAAAAATAAAACTCTATTACTCTTTAACAAATAATATAGAATGAAATGGTCAATATTAATTATTCCAAACCATACAGGTTATGATAGGCTTGGTATAAGATAAATACTAAGATGTACTGAAGAAACTGATTTTGAATCATTTTAGTTATTTAATATATAATTTATACAGTACCTACATAATTAATATTATTATAGTGACCTACGTATATACATCTTTAGAAAACAGAAAATTCATAACGACGTAGAATCTTAATTGTGTTATGTTGATATTAGCTATTATTTTTTTATCAAATTTATTTAAATAAATGAACGTTTAAAACTTTTTTTTATAAAAAATTATGAGACAATAAAACATTTAGTTTTTTATTTTTTAATAGCTAAACTTTATGGTAAGATATTTTAAAAAATATCAATATGAGAACCACTTAAATTTTTATCCTTAATTTAGTAATACATAGCTTCAAAAAAAAAAATTTTACTTTGATGTCCTTTTTTTATCTGTTTGATTAAAGGAGACAGTAAATTCTTTAAATTTTGACACTTAAACTATAATAGTTTTCAATCATCTATATTAAACATATTGTTATTATTGTAGATATTTTGTAGGACTCATTACAACAATAATAGTATAAATTATTATTTCCACTTATACTACAGTAAATTAAAGTAAAGACAAAGTATTTATTGAATTAAATTAAAATAATAAATACATATACAATTTTTTCAAATTGTTCTCGTTTATCTTGGAAAAATAAAATTGTTTTTATTTATAGTTAATATGTACGTTATATAATTTAAAATAATTTACTTGCCTGCTATAATATTATGCGCGTCATCATTAAATGTTAATAACAAATTAATTATTTATTCAAATAACTATATAAAAAAAAATTAAATTCATTTATTGACAACAAATCTTTATTATAATTATAAATTATATTATGCTTGAATTATTTTTTAATTGTATTTGATGTATATTATATACGATTTCATACTTCAAAGCAGAAAATTGGTTGTATGTCTCATTTGATACTTTTATAATCTAAAATACGAATTAATTAAAATATTTATATCAAAATATACCTTTACGCATAGTCAAACATATCTTATAGAATAATTATCAGTGGAAAATTGCTGTTTGTATATAAACATAAGGCGCATAATGCAACATTAATAATTTAATATTAATTATACTCTCATACATACAATACATTACGATATACAAGTTGTTTATTTTTTTTTAACACAAGTAAAATTTCATTGTTATTGAAACAATCGATGAACAATAGAATTTCTAAAAATAGAAACATAAATAATTAATTTTTAATGTTCAAAAATCATTGTACTAGACTACTGGTAAATTATTATGTTTATATGTAACTATAATATATTGTTAACTTTTTTTTGTTATTATTTGTATTAAAATAATATTTATGATATAGTAAATGTATACGATTATATTTGTTATATTTTATGAATAAGTTACATATAAATGTTATTTAAAAATAAAATCCAAAACAATATGAATTACACCATTTTTGTAACATTAAAATATAAGATTTTATCACTCTGATACTTAGCTAACCATAATCCTACAGTAATATATATTTTTAATTACATAATTTGTATTTTATAATATTATTTATACATAATATGTATTTAAATTTAAAAATATTACTACTTTAATCGAAGCAAAACAAATATAACCAAATATCAATTAAAAATTAAGTAAAGACAATAGATTGCATATGAATTCCATGAATATTCGGATTACTATTCTTGGAGTGTTTTATGTAGTTTTATAGAGCCACTTTAATTGTAAAAATTATATACATTGATCATAAGAATAATTAAGAGTAGTAAAAAAACAGAAAGTAGCCATTTAAATAAATAAAAATAAAATATATATTAGACATTGAGTCGCATAAAAAATCTATTACTGTTGTGTTCATAATACATTTAAAGCGGGTGGAGTAATAATTAATTTTTTAATCTGTACGAAAACAATATTAATTTAACTCAAATTGAAACAAATGGTATTCAAATTTTACAAACATGCTTAGTTATGATACATGTTATTTCACTTGGTTAAACAGATCGTGTTTTTTATTTAAAAAATTAGAACAGCACACTGTTCGCATGTGTAATATAAAAATTATAGTTCGTTAAATGCATTTATTCGTTTGCCACCGTAATGCGATTATAGTACAATGATTTTTTTTTTAAATATTCTATAAATGATAATATTATAATGGTCGTATTTTACGATTATTATATCGCATAATAAAATGCGTATATAATCTTATCAGGTTATTATTTTATAACAACAGTACGACACACAATACAGTATACAGTGTGATCAGAAATTCGTGTTAAAAAATCATCGGTGATGACATAACGGCATCTACGAGCATTTTCGATCGCCCTGTATACATTATGAGTGTTCAGCGTGACCGTTATTATTTCGACAATAGCGCATATTATAATATTTTACGATCGACAACCTCAAATCTGAAAAGGTAAACAAAATGATAATACTCCAAACGCACTAATCAACCCGGCAGAGCCGTTGCCGTCAAATACAATAATATATTATATTGTAGTAAAACGTCCGATGACGTAGATTTATTTAACCAATCCTTCTACGGTTTATCGCGATCGGAATAGTAAAATAGTATTTACAATATATATTTGATTGAAATTATTATGCATTCTCCTTATAAATATTAACACATTAAGCGTGTTTTCGTGTCCAAAAAATAAAATAAAATAACCAGGTTACTGAATTTTTTAAACAAGTTGTTTTAGGAATTTAGTTACAATTTTAACAATAACTTTTATTTTTGCTTAATTGATATACTATCATAATCGAGTCGAAGAAATAGTTTGATGTTCGCTTACTGATAAG
The DNA here is from genome assembly GCA_013282895.1 of Eriosoma lanigerum. NCBI lineage: Eukaryota > Metazoa > Arthropoda > Insecta > Hemiptera > Aphididae > Eriosoma > Eriosoma lanigerum. The sequence goes on from CM023358.1 coordinate 57,518,041, forward strand.
GTTCTATGCTGTAGATTATTATTTTTTAATAATAAATAAAGCCTTTAATAAATAAAAATTAATTAAAAAATTTAAGATATTTATAAATAATTATATTGTTTTATTCTGTTATCCATGTTCATATAAACATGTATTGTAACCTAGTTTGATGCTGATTAGATGTATACTGATAGACACTATCAGATAATATATATAAAATTATAATAAATTAATAATACAAATATGTTAATGTGTTTATCATTTTGTTTAATACAATAAATTTAAAACTAACTACTAAGTAAAGTTTCCTTTAAAGTTCCAAAATGTTAATAGATTTTCTAGATAACATTGATTAACATGAAGAACTGAATAAAAAACACTCTGTATATGATTAATAGTCGAATTTTTAATTTTGTACGACTTAGAATATGCGATATATTACTATATCGATATAATTCATATATATTGATATTCATATCTGCAATCAATAAGTAAGTACATGAATACCCAGTATACAGTTATTATTGTTCATTAATATTATAAATAATAGCTATCATAAATATTGACGGTATCAATGTATCACTATTATTTCGTGATGATAATTTCTCCGGAACTTCAAAACATACGTTGATAATGTATCATACGACTATAACTTTGTATAGTACTCGTATCATTATAATTTACGCTAACAATTTTGTATTATCTTTATGCATGCAAAAATCATTTATATTCATATAATATTTAATTGATAACAGTTTACGGTGGTATACTATTAGATTATAATCTGATAACTGTAAAGCGGGGTATTAGATACAAGGATGAATATACCCATCGTATATATTATGTATGTTTCAAACAATAAGTACTCTTAATGTTCAGATGTGTTAATTAAAATCTTTCAAAATTGTTTATATTACGAATAATTTGACTATTATATCAGATATAAATATTTGTAGATCATTTTTTTTTTTTTTAATGACGTAACTATAGAATAATATAAATTTGAATTTCTGAGAGACTCGAATTTCGAATAATATATTTTGTCTAACTAACTTATTATAGTCATAATTTATTTTATAAAATCGAATTTTTCTAAATTAATCCATATTTAATATACATAATTTTATATAAAAACATACATCATTATAAAAAATTCATATATAAAACTATTGTTAATTAAAAATATAAAGCATTTAATTTACCGCATATTTGAGATAGTGAATAAATGTACAAAGGATGTGAATAGTATATCATTACTAAATATACTAGAAAAATTATAAATATCGTAAATTAATCAATTACATAAAACATAGCCTTAAGTTATATAGATATTATACAATATTTCAGTAACAAAAAATTATATTTATACGTCAAAAATGTTTAAAATTAGATTTAAAAAAGAAAATAAGAACGTAATTTAATATACATTTTGAGTGTTAAAAAAATCTTTTTAAAATTGTTTAACCTTTTTAAATAAATTATCAAAACAAACAAAAACCTTAAAATAATTATTTTAATAGAATTTATGCATTAGGTATTGTACATACAACATGTGAATAATTAAAAATATGATATTGACATTGGCTTTTTAAATATGATTATACGCAGTTGTCTCTATTTTTCAAGACTTATAAAATAAAATATTGCGCTTAAAAATTCCTTATTCTGTAATATTGAAAATAATGTCATCGTTCTTTTATACATAAATGTTTTTTTTTTTTTAGTTATTTCATAAATATATATTTATATACTTTTTAATATAATAATAATAATATTATTATTATATTGAATATCGTGAATTGTAATTGAAAATAAAATTTAGGGAGATAAAGCAATAAAGAAGATTATTGAGTATAATTATTCGTATAAAATTGTTTTTTATTGTATTTCAATAAACATTATGTCTAATAAATAAATTAAAAATAACAACTATATTTTATATAAATTCTATTAATTTATTATATTAGAAAATAATTAATGATATTGTAAAATATATAATTTGTATTATGAGTAAAAAATCAAAAACATAATTATAATTTTTAATTACAATATGCAGAAGATTTTATTATTACAGTATAATAATAATTCCTTTTAGGAAAATTATTTAACAGCTTCATATGAATAAATAATATTTTTATGAATATTTTCTTTATGGCGGCGCATTGTATAGGCAATATTGGTACATAACTGTATAGGTGAACTTTCTAAAAATTGACTTAAAAATAATGGATAGGTAACTAATATTAAATGCTGTAAATGAAATTTTAAAAAATTATTAGTGTTTTAATTTTCTTTAGTAAATATCAATTATATAATTCAGAATGTCCCAGATCTATTTAATAATTGCGAGATATGCACAGAACATTAAAATTTAAAATTCGTCGTTTTTAAATTATTAAGTAGGTAAAATAGTATAATATTACCTTTATTACTTTTTTTTAAAAAAAAAAAAACACCACAAAAAAAAAAAATAATTGTGGGACATTTAAAAATAGTCAGACTAAAATATATTTTTTTATAATAATGTTGAAGCCAAGACTTTCAATTTTCATCAAACTGGCGATTTTTGATAATTGTTTTTATTTAATTAAAAATGAAATCTTCTAAATCTTTTATTGTAACTATTTAAACTATTATAACATGGAATTCTCAATTAATTTAATCAATATAATAACTGATCCCTTATAGTAAATTTACTAAACGCATATTATTTCGAAAATTGACCTTTGTTTTCTACGTTTTTTTGCAGATATATAATTGTATTATCACTTAAGCGAACATTATGATATTGAAAATATGAGTTTTGCATGTCATGATATTAAATTATTTAATTATTGCTATATATGACGTAGAATATTTAATTTTTCTATTAAATTGTCATCTTGATGAAATATTCTGTATAACTCCAATAAAAGATAAATAAATTCAATTGCTAAATATTTATAAGCCGAAAATAACTTTGTTTATTATGTTTGAATTACTATGTTCATACAAAAGGAAATCGAAATATAAGGAATTCCCTTTTAAGACGGTTTCAGTATTCTGTAATGTAAGGTTAAGTTATGTTATCAGTGATACTCAATCTCAATCTTTAAGTAAATACGTAATTCATTCATTATTTGTTCATAAATTATTGATGACAAAATATTCTATCTACAAATGTACGTGTAGTCTATTAAAGTAGTAAATATATTATATTAGTACCTTACATGTATTATAAAATAAAAGATAAATAGGTGGAATTTCATAACGTATGCTATGCAATATATTATATTGAAAATATGTATAAATCATTTTTAATATTATTATTCTCATATGTTATACGCAATTTAATGAGATAAATATCAGGATAAAACTATAACGATTATTAAAAGTTCTCTGAGCTCTATAAATCTTAATTTTACTATTTTAAATTATGTATTAGATTATTATATTATTTACGGGTACTTTTCCAAGTTATAAACTATTTTTATAATACGAGAAAGAAATGAAAAATGCATTTGGTAAAGTGTAAACGTTTAACAGATAGTAATTATATAGTATAATAATATTATTCACATTTATTTAATTTTATATTCTATAATTTATATAATAATAAATGTTACGACAAATACTACATTCAATATTACAATAGTTATTACATAATACAATTAAAAATAGATTAATAGAGTTAAATTATTTAAATTATATCGAGACTTATATTCATAATTTAATTCTTACTTCTATACTCATCAAAAATGAATGCATAAACAAAAATATTGCAAAATGTATTTGTTTTTAAAATAGCAAACAATAAATGTATACATATCGCATCAAGTATAAAATATTTATTGACAGTAGTATAATGTTATTAATAAATAAAATATACAGTATTTGTATTATAAAAGCTTTAATCGATATTATAAATATATATTTGTAATATTTCGACTAGAAAGTACGTATTATTTTATGACAAATATTTATTTTAACCGTTATTAGAACGTATTGAAAAAATATTTTATATTTAATTTTTATAGGTACCAGGTAAATATTTCAATGGTGTGTACATTATTTTAATACACTGTAATAATAATAATAATAATAATAAAAAGAAAATCTAAAATTAGGCAACCAATAATGTATTGTCCCATAAAAAAATAAATACATAAAAGTACTGAATTTCAAATATATTTATTACATCAAAAAAACATATATTTTCGGTTTATTTTTAAAATTAAATATCACAAAAACCAAATTTATTACTGTAAAGTTTCATTTTTATACAGCTTAAGATAAAATTCATACTAAATACTATTATGAACAAGTATGAACTCTGGTACATAAACATAAAAACACATAGAAATGTTTTTTTTGTTTGTTAAATGTGTTAAAACTAATAATATTATTAAATAATAAAATGAAAAAAGTGGGAATATAGATTTTAGGCGTTCCTCCTTCGTCCTTTTGGTCCTCGGAGAAATTAATGGTTTATTATAATTAAGATTTGAATGCAATAATATTGCATTATGAAATACGATTCTGAGCGAAACTCAATATAATACAATACACTATATTAATAATTCATTCCAAAATTATACCTCACTTAAATACTACTTATGTTAATACTTTTCAAAATTTTCAATTTCCTACAATCAAAACTCAATTAGTTATTACGAAATTAAAAAAATTAAAATAACAGAAACCGTAATTTTGCCGACTTTCTGCCATTTTTTAGTAGTTTTTCCCCTCCCAAGGAAAAACTTTTGAGAAATTCGAAAAATGAGCTAAATAAAGTACCTACTAGACACAATTTGTTACCTACCGAAAGTATACCCTACTTGTGGTATTTGGACCATTATTTCTATCCGAAAAAATGTTTCCATACATCAAAAAAAAATATATATATATAATATTCAATTCTACTAAAAATATTCAAATTTTAGAAGTTTATAAAAGAAATTGTCAATCACGATTATCAAAATATTTTGTAAAAAGATTAAGTTGTAAATAATTAGACTTTAATAAAATTTTCAAACCGAAAATTGAAGGAAATATTAAACATCTTTGGAAAAAAGTTTAAAGTTCTATACTTGGCCAAATAATCAACTAATCCTTTCCAAAATTTATCTTTAATGTAGAATACTTATGTTAATACATCAATTTTTTATTGTCTATTATTTGGGATAAAAAAACTGCCGTATATAGTTGCCAAAATACAAAATTTACAGAAACTATAATTTTGATTAAAATTTAAAAATGTTTAATAACTAATGCTTTTTTGAACGTAGGGACTTCATTATATTTATTAGTATCAACAGAATATTTCTATAAGAAAATATAATAGCAGAATAATTATATATTAATTTACCCAATTATAAAAAAAATTAAAAAAATATGTATTATATATATGTAATATATATTGATATTTCTGAATGTACTTTTTAGGGTAATAGATTACCTCAAATGGAGTATGATTTCGTTAAAGAATTTTATCAACATAAACATTTTTTTTAGCTCATTTTTCGATTTTCTCAAAATGTTTTCAATGGGATAAGGCAAACTACCTTAAAGGAGTTGAAAAACGTTTAAACTCTTTGAGTATACATTTTTTACGAACATGAATTTTTCGAAAAATACATATAAAATGTTATGAGAATTCTGTCTCAAAAAAATGTGGATATTTAACATTGAAAGTCTATTTACAATGAAATCACCATCAATTTTGGACCAAGATGTTCTTATGACTTTGTTTGTATATTACTCTAAGTTGTACATTTGTATCTGTCTTTAATAATGCAGATATTATACAACCAAAATTTCTACATTTTAGCAGGTAAATTTTTTGCATGACTATATAGGTTTAGGTTATGCTAATATAATAAAAAAATGTCAACTATTCGTGTATCGCTCTGTATAATTGAAAAGTTTACATTTTGAATCAAATCGCATATTAAACATTTTTATATTACTAAAAAATATAATTTTAAGAAGCATTAATTTCAAAACCTATAGTTCCATGCATGGTTAAGCTTATCAAACATTATTTAAAATAAATAATATTGATTTAAGACAATATATTTTATGTATATTTTCATTTTTAATTACAAATTACTAACCTGTTTTTAACTCAAAAATTAATAATATCAATGACCACGGTATTCATTGAAAAAATATGTTAAATAATATAAATGTATATTATAACTAAAGGCTATTAAGTGGTCGGTTTTGGGTCGTTGTCAAACTTGACCCTCGTTCATAAATCATGAGAATTACACGTTTTAGTATAATTTATTGCGATTAATTTATTAAAGAGTTGGGGTTCATACAACAAGATGAATATAATATAATATAATATAATCAGTGATAATCTTTACCTCGAAACTCGATTTTTTTTTTACTGTATACAGATAGAAGCTACGCAATGTGAAGTATTAAAATTATTATTATTGTACTTATTAGTAATTCAAAAATTGAAAACCTATTGGTTGATAAAAAACTTAAAATCTTTTGGGAGAAAATCAAATAAAATTAAATATTTACAATTTATTTTAATGAGTAAAAAGTATGATATATTTAATATTTGCATGAAGTAATAAAAAAAACGTATTGTTTGTCCTTATGTTATAATATTGTTAACTTTTTAAATTTATAAAAATATGACTCACTGAACATGATCATGCAGTGAATTAACGTTATATTTTATTTTATTTATAATTTAATTACTACTATAATTGATTAACATATAATAAAGATTATACCGAATAATATGATATTATGTAACGGGAGTCAACAATTTACAAATTACAATGCGTATTAAGATAGTATAAAATACACAAATTGTGCAGCTTGATGCATTAGCTAATATTTTAATATACTATATTAGTTCCAAAGCTTTAAATATTTTGATTAAGTTACTTTTTTATGAATAGCAAAATAGTATTATATAAATTGTCCAATAAGTGAAATAGATAATTGGGTAAGGTTAAGTGTTTGTGTGTTTTGGAATAAAGATATTATTACGTTTAAAACCGATATAAGAATTTCGGAATTATTTTTTCTTATGCTCTTTAATATTATACTTACAAGTACAATAGCTTGATATTGATTACATTTATTTGACAAAATAATATTATATGTTTAAATATTATTTGCGAATAATTACGCAATAAATTGTCGTTGGTTTAACTAAATATGCTAATTGTCTTTTATAATTAATATATATATATATACATTTATTTAATATATGACATTATATTCGTATATTATATGGCTTATACAAGTAAAATATTTTGAATTGATTAATTAAAAATGATAACAACAATAAATATTTGAATTTTTATATCATAAAATATAATTAAACAATTACCTACAAATCAAAAAAACTGATTTTTAAAATGTGATTTAATAATATTTTCTAACGGGTCAAATTACTTTGAAAAAAATAAATAAAAAATACATTGATCCCGCGAGATATTCTTAGAAAAAATTGGTTTAGTCTGATGGTTTTCAGAAGCAGGCAGGAAACTTACATAGACTTAGTAGGGTAATTTGATTTTTACGGATATTGTCTGATCATTTATCATTTTATTCTAAAAAGGATCAAAATATTTAAAAGGGAAAATAAGTCATCCACAAAATATCGCATTCTCACAAAACTCTATTAAATTATATTATTTTCAATTTAAAATATAAACTTGCATATTGCCATTATAACTTAACTTAAAAAATAGTATAATAAGTAATAAAAGAAAGTTGTTGTTATTTTTATTTAATTTATATAATATATAATTATGTAATAGTATTAATTATAGTTACTATTAAAAACAATAACAACCTTATTAATATGAAATATTAGCATTATAGATATTCATGATTACATTTTACGAGTTGATAATATATATATTTAGAATATTAATTTGAATAATAATTAAAATAGTATGTTATTAAATTCGACGTGACAATAATTCCATTGTTTTAGTTATGTAGACATGGGAAGGTTTTTTTTATAGTTTTAAAAAATTATTGAGTAATTTGAAAAATTACACTTATTTTGTTTTCTTCGCGAATATGTGTTGTCGCATACATGACATAATCTAAATAAATGAAAAGACTATACTCCATTGCAAAACCATTGAATTCCAGAACTAATAACAGTAATATTATGAAAAACAAACGTTACAGATAGTTGTAAAATTGTGTTAAATCGCAATTTCACAAATAATATATTCAATGAAAAAGGAATATATTTCGTTTAATTAAAACCCAAACAACGAAATTCGCTTTATTCCATTTTGAAAATGTTTTTTGATAGTGAGGTGTACTTTTTACGCTATGTAATATAAAACGAGAAATTCCCAAGCGTCTGGATGGAATTATGGAACAATGTAGAAGAACATCATTGGCCTCGGGGTTATATTATTTTCATTATTTATTCGGGTACGGCAGGACACAGTATCAAATTCATTTCCCGAGTGCACACCAGACTCAATAACTTTGCTCATTATTATTACGAATTTATTAATTTTTTAAAACTCACGGGCATAACACAGTACACTCAACTAGATGATAGTGAAAACAAGGGAAAGTGTATTTATCGAATTAATACGATATTAATGTTGTCTAAGGAAATCTGAAATAATTTATTGTTATTTGGTAAAATAATTTTTGTCATTTCATAATATATTCAAAATAATTGTTCATGATTTATGTGGAAAAAAATAGCATTGTATGTTTCGATAATGATAATTTTAAAAGAAATATTTTAATTCAGTTTATTTACGTTGAATTAGATGATCTAAATATTTATGAATTAGATAATAGTAAAACTAAAACGATTAACTACAAGCTATATTTACCGTTAAATATAAATTATTTGATTTTCATGGAATTCAATTAGCATTTAATTTTATTGCGCTGTAAATAATTTACACTTGTTTAAAGATTGAAGAAAAAAAACTATATACTTTATTTGTAAGATATTTCAACACTATATTGTATTAAGAATAATTCAATACCAAGTTATTTCATAAAAAAAAATTATGAAACTTTAAAAAAATTAAATTTATAGTAAAATATTTAATATAAAAATACGAAACTTAAATTTTTTTATTATTAAGATTTAAAATAAACGAATTAAAACATACATATATAGTTTTTTAATATGTTTGACTACGTAAGTAAAAAAATATTCATATTATATAAGTTGTCTTTATTCTGATTTCTGCTCAAATACTTAGTTTATTTACATTCGATTTTATATCAGACTGCAAAGTTTTTATCCAACCCACCAAGCCTGTTAAAATTTATGTTTCATGAAATTGTTCATAAAACCGCTTCGTATAGTCGTAAAAATAAATAAAAATCAAGTATATCTCCACATGACGAAATAGTTAAACGAAATCCTTTAATTTTGAAGAAGGTTTACGTTTACTATTCTGTGAGAATACAAATAATAGTTAATTCAATAAATTAATAAATATGTTTTACGTATAAGTATTATTGTTTTGGATATACAAATTGTCAAACTATAGACAATCTTTTTTTAACATTAGAGGAAGAAATATCGAATACGGAATGCATTTAAATTAAATAAAAAATTTTAATTATCCACAATACCAATAGTATACATTGATAATTAAGCATTTTCAATAGAATTTGGAATGATTGTAAGCAACGTGTAATAAATTTACTTTGACGAAAAATGAAACAAAAATATTAAAAATATTATATTTATTTAAAACTATCCAATTTTAAAAATAATTAATCAATACATTTCCAACAATTATTATTTTGGTAAGAAAAATCAATTGTTTGCCATAAAAATAATATTATAACTTATAATATTATTTTTAGGACACTTTTACTTCTAATTTATAAGTGAAGATTTGTTTTATTAAGGAGTAAAGTTTAGGCAATTTAAAATCGAGATTACGCATCGGAATGATAAATTTATATTACCGTACCAAATACCTAACTTTTACATTTTTAATATTGATTTTTGTATTTTATTTTATATAATGTCAATAAGTATATTTTAAAATACGAAAATTTTGAATAATTCAAAAATAATAAATTATTACTGATTTTATAATTTAAACTTTAAAAATTATATTTAAATTTAATATTTCAATCTGTAGGTTATAAAATATTTTTTTCTTTTAAATCAAAATCTAATGTTCTGTACATTTGTACTAAATTATCGTCGGTTTTTAATCGAAATCGACTCGTATTTGTATTATATGTTTTGCGTATTCATTATTTGCTATCTCAGACTCACACTGATAAATTTTAATATAATCGTTATTTTAATGCAAATCAATATAAACTGGACCACCACACAATGAAATACGATGTCTGAAATCTTATTATCAGTTATAACTTATATAATATATATATATATATATATAATACGTAATTATGTTAATCTTTAAGTAAGCATAATTTAACAATTTTAGAAAATATATATACAGTACTAATGACCTAGATCTGACAATATAAATTGAGCACAGGACAAACGACTAGACATATGATTGCAGACTCCTGGAAAGGACTTTTGAAAACTTTTTACTTATTCTTGATGGAGTCTATTGACATCTTAAATGTTATAAAAACTTATATGTTTATTTCAAAAAGTTAATATATAAAACGTTCTTAGTGTTATTTAAATTATTTTATTTGTATACATTTTGTTATTGAAAAAATTAGCAGCAACACTATTATTCCTTCTTAGTTTGATAAAAGAATATTATGAAGTTAAATAAGTATTAATCTTTATTTAGATGAACTATTATAGTATTATATATATAAACATATCATGGATTGAACAAGATTTGTTATATAATATGCACACGGAAGTTGCGATTGAAAACTTTGTGTAACTAAAGTGAACACATTGACTGATAAACGTATCGAGTTACAATTTGTTATTTTATATTATAATACTTATAGTACTTAAATTTTCTAAGATATTATTATCTTTAACAACATTATTTTTTAATGAACAAAACAAAAAAACAGTGCTAATGGTAAGACTGTATGTAGACATGAAAAGGTAGACAAGTTACTGTAATAATGAAATCCTATATTTTCAAGGAAATTAACAAATCAATATATAATACAAAAATGTATTTAAATATGTCAGAAGTACTATAATTATGTCATAGGAAACTAATTTAAGTCAAGACTACTCTCAAATAATGTAAAAAAAAAAAAACATCACACTAATCAGGTCAATAGCTATGTTTTTGTTAAAATTTCAGAATAAAAAAAAAACTAGGATTTTAAAAGAGAGTTACTAAATAGTAAACCTAACCATATTTCCAACAACGAACGATGGAATAATAAAAAAAAATAATTAGTACTGAATTAAGATACGCCTAATATAGGTTTCCTTAGTTTCACAGTTTCCGTGCATTCGCAGTTTTTCAATCATTTATTTGGTAATTTTTCTTATTTAAAGGAAAAACTTTTGAGAAATTCAAAAATGAGCTAATTAAAGTACCAAGAAGATGCAATTTTCTACTGAAAGAATATCATATTAATGGTAATCGAATCATTATTTAAACCCAAAAAAATATTCTCAGATATAAAAAAACATCTTCGTAAAACCAATACATTTCTCTTTTCGCTCAAAATTTTTTTAAAGTATTATTTTCTCATTTTATCCTCTCTAGTCACTCCACACATCCAGCTTCTCACCTCAACTACACTCATCCCCTTATCTATTTTATATTCTCTCTTCAACACACTAATCTAGTAACATTACTGGTCCCAGTATTGATTTATAATATCTGCCTTTCAATCTTATCGGTATCCTCTTATTACATAATACATCCGATCTTTACCTCTATTTCATCCGTTTATACTTTATTCTGTTTTGAAATTTTTAACACATTCGGAAATTTAATTCTACAGCACTACCGACAAGTAAATAAACCTATTAGTGTTACACACTCCTTCATCGTTCATATTTATTATATGCCTAACCTACAACCTATCAATTTCTGAATCACTTCTTTTAAAATCATACACGATCGCTTCTGTTTTATCCCTACTAATCATTAGTTATTTTCTTTCGAACATTCCTTCACACTGTTCAAGCCTCTCATTCGTATCTTTTCATCTACTAAAGATTGACGGATCACCCGTTAGGTAAGGGCTCAAAACTAAACCTCAATGTGCTGCAATCCTCAAATTAAAACCTTCCGTTTCTCCACACAAATTCGTTACTCTCGTCCTTGGAACATATTCGCATCAGTATGGTATTTTATGTGATATTCATAATATATTTATTCAAAAATATTTGTGTGTGTGTGTGTGTGTGTGTGTGTGTCGGTGACTCGCGGGTCAAGAATCACTGATCTGTACGTAGTCACGCGTGTGATTTAAAGGGTGTGTAGCTGATACGACCAAACCGCGCGGGCTAATCGCGCTCGACGTGAACCGTAATAACGTTCCAGAGCCGGCGAAACGCAACAGGACTTACGATGAAAAAAAATATATATTGCGGGCGGACGGAAGCAATGATAATAACTCGCGGCGGAACGATCGACGAGACGGTTTGTTTTCGGCGAGCGGCAAGTTTATAACGGTCGTAATTTACCCGTCGTGGGCGGTGGAGGGGTAGGGGGTGGTGCTCGAATGAGGGGCGAGCTCGGATATCGTTCGACCGCGGAAAATGGAAGTCGTGCTCGAGGGAGTGACGGCGACCGCCAAAATAAAACCGCTTATCGGCAGCACCGAGAACAATATTCTTGAGGCATCCGTCGGTGTTGTTTACGATCGTTCTACGGTCTACACTATGTACGGGTCGATTGATATTCCAACGCCACGCCAAGCGTTTAATTGTTATCGCCGCGTTCGTTTTGCTCGGGGATTTTTATTAGAAAAAAAATGTTTCTAATCATACTTGTTGTTGTTACTATTCTTTACGTTTGCAACATTCAATTTCAGTACTTACAATTTTTTTAGCGACATTAAACGTTTTTCGTCAATATCATATAGTTTGTCATCGCCAAAGCTGGGCAAGTCAAATAATACTAGTAAATTATAACTCGTTGATTCGGTCAAAATTAAAATGACTTTAATTAATTTTCAAAAAAAAATTTATTATTTTATGACTACTTCAGTCTATAATAAAGATGTATTTTCGTGTTACGATCAATTATTAACTTATTTTTTTATACAACTACTTAAAATTACTTATTTGCAAATAAAATACTGTTAACTTATTGAATATAAAAACATATAATTTAACTCTATAAAAAAAAAATATTTTATTTTGAGTATAAAAAATTTAACTCGTTAAGTTAACAGTTAATACTTAAAAAAAAAAGTCGTTACATAACTTAATTAAAATTAACTTAACTTTAATTTATACTCGTTAATACTCAGCCTTTGTTATAATATATTAAAGCGTACCTACACGAATTTAAATTCCACTTTTCCCTTATCTCGTTACAACACTGAAATTAAGTATATAATAATAAATTAATGAACGATTAAACAGAGTAAGGTTTGCGAATTATCACAAATAGAATTTATCGTCGATTATAACGGAGACGATCCAAAAGTTTTCACGATTGCGCTCTTGAAATGCAAACAGAAAACACTCCAAAAAAAAATTTAAGTCTTCAATTTAGTAATAATTCAAAATGACATTTAATCGTTAGACCGATAATATTTACATAATAATATCATCGACCCGTTTAAAATGATTATTATTTATTATATAAGAGAAAAACTTTTCAAACATCAGTTAATTTTTTATCGGTTAACTCGAACAAATTAAAATTAAAATGTTTATACATTTTTAAACGCAACCTCTTTACTTACCTATTTATAACAATTTTCTACTTTTCGTCTCGAGTTTCCTCGTATATTCGTATTCCTTTATAACGCATTATAATATAATAAAATCGTATAAATTCGTTGACGTAATACAACCAACTACGCTGTAAATGAATGTAAGTAAAAATTCAGTAAATTTAATTTTCATTCCATATATAAATTACACATAATATAACAGATATATTATTTTCGACAACTCAACCGATACTATTTAATACGTATATTTAATATACACTTTTATAGGAATAATGTGCAATATTCGATCGCGAAGAAATTGTTAAACCACAATTTTCAATTTCATCGCGCCGTCGCGTCTTTATATACGTTTTCATTTTCATTTTCGCTTTATATTAATTTGATTTGAACACGATTTACAGTAGAAAATATGATTATCAAACACATATTATTACGATACTATTTTTCGGACAAAATACACATAATATTATTAACCAACAATCGAACAATGTTTATTAAATTGTGTCCTCGTGACCTCTAACGGTGAATATTATTGTATTTATAAAATATCTGGCGATGGCAAGAGGTGGATCCGGAATATCCGCGTTAGTTGTACAAGTAAAATACTAATAACATGTATAAAATGATCATTGCGTTTTTTTTTAGAAAGTTTTTTTAATCCACAATTAAAATATAATATCCAACGTTAACTACGTTATGTTGATAACGATTCATTAAATTTTCCCTCTATCCCTCTACCATAATAGTGGTTATTCGAATAATTTTTTAATGAGACTAACACACGCGAAATCGTCTATGATATTACTATAATATTTATAATATTTTATTCGCCACGTCCCGCCTACTTTTTTCATTGTGTAATCATTATGGTTATGTTTATACAACTAAAACGCGACGAAATATATTCATGAAAAATTGAAAAGATAAATAATCGACGATCACTATCAAACATTTAATTTAAGTACAGGTACAAGGTTTATAATAGCAAATTAAAATTCCCAAAAACAGATAGGAAATAACTTTTTTACAAAAGTCTATTCACATATATCCGATTCTGGTTCACCCCGAGTCCGTTTCGTCAGGGAATGCGTATTTTTAGAAATATGAACTTCTTGTTCTTAAATGTATGTCAATTTCACATGCATCTAATCCGAATTAAGTTCGAGCTTTCCAAGGTTTCTCCGATCAAAAAAAATTTTTTTTTGTCAGAGCTCAGACGATTAAACACGGAAAGGTGCCGATTAGGACATGCGAGAACAGGCTTCTTTTGCCACGGAAAGGAACCACTTTGGGAATTAATTGGATGAATCGAATCGGATTCACGTGAATGCAAACCTTTGGAACGGATTCGGATCAGACAATATGTATAGACCTTAATACATATACTTACAAACTTGGCCGTTTTGTTGCTATTATGTATAGAAATACTTTTAAAAAATAAGTGGCTAAAAACGGAAAGTATAGTCAAAATTGTGCTATTTGAATACGGGGATATTATTATAATTATTCCTTAGATGACCGTCGTAAATGTATTGACTGCTCTACTAAATATAAATCTTTTGATGCTCATGATCTCCTTTTCAGTGTTTGTTTTAGATTTCTTTCTCACTCTACAAGAAATTTGTATTCCTTTTATATTCCTTTCCATTCAACGTCACAAAACCACAAACGCCCTATGAATAGGATGTACCTGTTATTTAGTAATGACTGTTTATATGAGTTTCATTTATATTTAATTACGCTGTTATATTATATTATTTTATTGTTTTCTCATATGAATTACCTTGTAAATGCCGTCTGTTAAACATCATTAACAAAACGAAATTATACCTGAAAATAAATTTATTAGGATAATGCAAAAAAAAAAACAAAAAAACAAAAAACATAATCAACCTAACTCTAGACCCTAGACTAATCATATTCTCATTGACCAACACTGTATATAATATAAATTCGCTGTTACGAAATCGATGAAATCCTATTTTAGGACAAACACACGGAACACTCGTTAAGTCTGGCCTGCAAATACGTAAGTCCATTAGTAGGTGATTATCGTGAACATAAAAAGAACCGTATTTAACGGATTTAATTATAATTTGTTCAAAGGGATTGATGAGCAAAAACCCTATAGTACCGTCGTCACGAAAATCACAAATTACTATACGTGGCAATTTTTTCCTCCCCCGAGATAGGTACGTCTTAAATATTATTATCGTCAATTAATATCGTATATTAAAGACACGTAGAAGTACATTATAATGAATATTTTTTTTGTTTTTTTTTTGTTGTTTAAACGATAAAATTTAATCAAGTATTATTATTTAATGTGGTATTACTTTTTTTTTTATTTTCCATTATACAAGGAATATTTTAAAAAAGTATTATAGTCAAATACAATATTATCATTTTAATATCAATATAGTGAATGAAATTGTTTTGGCCAGTATGAAGTATGATCGTAGACTACATTTATCTTTCTTTAAATTATTATTGTTCAACAGATCATCATATTATTATGTATGTTATTAAAACATTAATCTATCGAGCTTACGTGTTTCTATCGTTTTATACAATATTTTTGTCACTTTAAAAATTATTTCAATTAATATTAACAACATAATGCATGTGGTACACAATATTATTGAAACAGAAAAGGTTATACAAATTCATATGTTTTTCATTAATTGTGTCTACATAAAACGGGAAACATAGCAACAAAATACTCAAATTATTGTGATGTTAAAATTGCATATTTTTAATATAAACAATGTTTTTTATAACTGATATAGTATTAAAAAATCATATTTTGGTTAACATCATATCAGTTATATAAAATATCGCCTAACAAAAAAGTTATTATAAAGTATTGAGTTTTTTTTTTTTTTTTAAATACACTTTATAACTATTTTGTTAAACGATATCTTAGAAATAGTACATAATATTATCTCAAAAATTTACTTCTCTCTGAATCTGATAATATATTTTTATAATCTAAATTCAATCTAGATCATAATTTATGATTTGTATTTCTGTGACTTTGCTATTTGTTATCAATGTGTTCGTTTGATGGAAACATAATTACGTATTGCAAAAAAATACAGGTATATGTGGTCCTTTTTAAGAATAATAATAATAAAGTTGAATATAATTTTAAATAATGTAATAATAACGTTTAATCACGTATAGTTATTATACGTACATCGCCGTAAATATAATTATTGATAATTGCATCTGATAAAAATAGTATAATGTAATAATTTAAACATTTAGTTGTAAACTGCATAATACAACTACAACGGACCTGCGAGTATGACGATTATATATTTATATATAATTATTTCTACCTCTATAACGTCAGATATCATCTTTTTTTATTATTACAAAAAAACACATTATTGTTTGCCCTCTGTAAGTTTTTAAAGGTATTTTTTACGGATATTTTAATATTTCTATTTATTATTTGGTGTCTACGCGTGTGTTGTAATATTAAAATGTTTTTTTAATATTTTCTGTATTCCCCTGTAATGACTTTAATTATAATATAATATTATGAACGATTAATTATTATTATTAGGTACGCTGTTTACCGTATATATCGTAGGAGTATATTTTTTTGTCAACTTAACACGACAGAATTAACTTTAAACCCGTATTCACTTTGTTTCTCTATTCAAACGTGGAATTATTGCATACAATATTGTTTGTTAATCTATCAACCGTGTAATCTTAAATTAATGTATTTATTTACGAAAAACATTACGTATTATACCTTTATATGATAATACAATATTCGTGTTTACTAAGCCAAGTAGGTGAACACAATATAATCCGACTTAGTAGATTAAATTTAATTTTCTACAAATACACTATTACAATAATATGTATGGTATAGTAGTATAATACATTAAACATAATAATTGTATTACTATTTTGTTTTTAAATAAAAACACAATTGGTACATCTTTTTCATTTCCATAACAAAGAGCACGTTAACAAGTGTTAATTTATTATTATGATTTTTTAGATATTGAAAATTTTTAAATTATCCTAATTCGTTTAATGTAATATCATGTAAAAGAGAAAATGTGTATAATTCATTTTACATTACGTTTGTAATCGTGTTTTTCAACAATAATTCATATTATAAGACGAATAAAATAGTTAGGTATATTATATTCAATTCATGTATTTGGCATGAAAGTAGAACGGTTTTAGGTCAAAATTTTGTGAGTAAATATCGTGTTACTATAATGTTGTAAGCAATAATATTGAATATTAAATTGTAATAACAAATGTTGTATTTTTAAATATATATATATATATATTTTTCAAAATCAATGTTAAAAATAAAGTGGTATTCCAATATGTCTACGATTTTTTATTAAATATAAATCAATTTTTTTTTATCAATATGTTTATATTTTTTATTATTGGTGATTTACGTATTTCACGTAAATAGAGAAACACTATTTTACTGCTATACAATGTTCATATTTTTTCGAAATATTTTAGTAGTATTTTCTATTTCCTTGATAAAACATAGTACAAAACGGTGTTTGAAATACTGAAATAATATTATCCCCGGGTAGGTGTATGAGCTGTTAGATTCAAAATAATCTACGAAAAATATAAAAATATTTTCTATATTCCTGTTGAAATTCATTAGATACCATTAGATATAACTCGTATAAAAATATACCTCAAATATATTAACATACACTTTAAAATAATACAACTTGACCCACGATATTTGTTATAAATAATATACAGATCGATGCAAAAACAGTGTTTGATCATGTATGGTGATAATCGCGTGCATGTTATCAACAGCGTCTTTGTAAGGTATCCGAATTTTCGATCACACTGTATATTTTTTAGCCAGTGTATAGAAATGCGTTGAAATCAAACATTATATCGATTTTGTATTAAATTATGGTCTTACAAAGGCTAAAAAACGGAATAAACTTGCAGTACTTTTCTTTTATTAGTCAGAAGAATGTATACATATACAGAAAGTATATATAACATTTGAATAATTTATTCCGTATTATATATTACATGGTAAAAAGTTGATGGGAAACGTGAACGTGCATGAAAATTTACTCTCACATATTTCCGTTAAGTAAAAGTTACACTTATTTTTAAATATAAAAAATCCGTTCGTCTCACGTTTCGTTTCACTAATGCCGTTTCGTATTTTCAGAAGAGTTCGTTGTCAGTGATTTTTTTTTTGTTGAAATATTGTAACAATATTATTCCAATTGATTAAATATACCTTTATTATAGACAATGTACATATATAATAATAGTAATAATAATATCTGCTCATATGATGTACTGAAGTGGCGAAAACGCACATCGGAGACGGAGATGAACTATATTATAAGAGTGAAATAATTATTTCGCTCACGTTATTCCGACGGATAAGAGTATAAACAACTAGGTAGTACTTTGTTATCCCGACAGTTGAAACTTCTCTGCCGTATCGCGGACGTACTTTTGTTCGGAGAGTTTGCCCAGTTTTTCGTACACACGCCACGTATACGTGAAAAATCGCACCATTTCCACTTTCCGGGGCTGTAAAAATGGAAATATTGCTCACGAACCGAATAACATTCGGCGGACCCGGTTCTGTAGCGTTTCGCTACAGGTACGCCCGAACTGGATAATATAAGATAATATTATGGTAACATTTGCCAATCTTGGTATATACCTATATATAACCTACCCACATAAATACATTTGTTTTCCGTTTTCTACATAACGATAAAATTATGTAAATCTCAGTATTTTACGAAAAACGACGTCAATGATTCACTGGTGCGATATGAACCGTTCGGTGATCTATTTATATTGTACACCTTCTTATATATATATATAGTATATAATCATAACCGGCGTCACCCGGCGGGACAAATAATGAGATTTGAAGATAATATCTGATTTTTCTTTTTTCTCTTTTCAATCCGTGATTGTGCTTACTACTCTGTTCGTTCTCTAAGTGGGCATAAAAGTAACAAGGATTTATATCAACCCGGGTAACAAATTCTATATACGTGTTATTTACCGAATTTACGACCTAAAAATAAAAATAAATAAAACCGCGTTTACCGACGTATTATTAAGCGCACAGAAATTCAATCACAAGTAGGAACACATTTTATGTCTGCAAAAGAAAAAAAAAAAGAGAAAAAAAAGTTTCGTTTATATCCACATGAATTTACGAGCATCCATTACCAAATGAATGCCCATTCAACGTTTTTAGCTATCAACGTATACTATTGAATTACTTAATTTATCGTTTTTTAAACGTAATTAATACGTGTAATTATGCTTATAACTTGATTTGAGTATTTATTTTAAGTAATTCAAATAGTATACAAAAATTAAATTAAACAAACATTAATTTTTCGTAATAATTATCTATATACATATTTTATTTATATATCAATACTGTAATGAGATGTTGATATTATAAGTAGGAAAGGCCATTTATTTAGGTATACAAATTCGTACTACATATTTTTATTGTACCAACATTAAAGTTATACACAAATGTGGAGGCTCATGTATACACTCATTCCAAATTTTTCTAATTGAAATAAATTGTCTAGAATATTTGATAAAATACGTATATGATCAAATGATAATATCTTTTTTTTGTTATCATACATCATATATTAAAAAATATAAAATAATTGTGTATTTTTTGTTGAACACTTGATAACTAAAGAATTTGTGTCAGGGTTCACTAAAGAATAAGAGCTGGTAGGTACTAAAATTGTAATTATATTTTATATAGCAATGTATTATAATCTTGAAAATTATTTAACAATACATATTTTAATCAGACACAATTCTTGAACAGTAAATTTTACTTTACATTTCATATAAAATAGTTAATGAATATTATTGCACTCATTTAATATTAATATATTTTAATTTACAGAAACGCAGATATAACTTTTGATAAATAGTTTATAATTCAAATAATGACATCATTATTACAATAATAATTACTAAGACGTTTTTCAAGTTATGAATAAACGTTCTGCGATTATTCATTTCTATCCTAGTCGTTTAATTTACATAATAAAATAGAGTTTTAATTTAATAATGATGAGTTACTTAACCTACGTATTTACTTATAATGTCTAATACGTACTGGTTAAAAAAAACTTGTCGAAAAATGACAATATAATATTATGTACTACAGAAAAACAATAATATTTTATGCATCAGTTGAGTAATATTAAGATACATTACCAGCTAAAAAGGTAAAACATCTATTTTGAAAAGTTTTGGTAAGGTTAGCTATATAAATATTTATACATTTTCGAATATTTTTATTTAAAAATGAATTTTAAAACTTTCTAAGAAGAAACATTTTTACATAAAATACTATGCGATTTAAATTCAACGAATTCTAATTATTTTTGGATTTGTGTAACCATATTATGTTACACTACAAAATATTGCTGGAAATTACAAGTACTGTTATCCTCGATATGAATGTAATATGATATTTTAATGACACCATACAATATGCATACATTATCAGTAAAGAGATTCATCGTTAGGAAAAAAAAAAACACTAAACAATTCATCGAAAACCAAATTAATAAAATAATTTAAATTTTTTTCCTTACCAATTCATTCATGATTCATCTTACGAATATCAGTGATATCACATTGTATTGCAGACAATATGTATTACAACAAGAAAAACAAATCGACTATTTTACATTTAACTTAACACGTACACTGTATTTCAATTAAAAATTGGATATATTAATTTTTTTTTTTTATGCATGTATTATGAAATTTATGTTTTACCGTATTGTTGTTAAAACTAATTGTAAACGCTTAAACTTTAGACAGGTGGGATGATATGATGCAGAAGTTATTTATCTCCAACCACTATATATTATATTACACACACTGTTTCATCGTGCAACTGTCTAAACTTTAAACGTTTATAATTAGTTGTCTACTTAGTCAATATTTAATTTTAAATAAAATAATATTATAATTTCAAAAACTTTTAAACGCAATAAAAATATGTTTAATAGTATGAATATTGTGTTGTTATTACACAATATATTCGTATACTTATTACAAATATGAATTTAGCTAAAACTGCATTTACGTAATATCATTTCAATAAATATGTAGATCAGTTTATAATGTTATACAACTGATATTTCGAATCAAACGTTGTGATTTATTTTTGATAATATTTTGTATAATACCACTATTTTTAATTTATAAAGTAAACATTTTATAATATTATTAGAATTTTAATTGTATATAATTATAATAAGTTAGATTGGAATAATAAAACGATGAAAGCTATACGACATATGGTAAACTTTTAAATAAAATATGTTTACAAAATTAACTTAAAACTAATTATTATTATAAATTATATTATTATAAAATTATAGATTACCATTCATGGAGTCAGACACGAATAAAAATACAAGTAACCAACAGAAAATAACACCAATAGCTCCAAATGTTATCATATTAACATAATTTTTAAATAAATTAAATGTACTAAACAATTCCAAGTCAACTGTGAATTATATTTTTTTACACAATCAAGACCTTTATTTATTGGATAATTAGTAATAATAAACTCTTAAATAGTTATATTTACATTTTGCATTTTATTGAATGCCTAAGTTCAGGTTTACGTGGGATGTTTTATATATTTATTTGAATCAGGTAAACCTATATTTTATTATTTTAATTGTATTATTTATAAATAGATATTTATAAGGCACTAAAAGAATTCAATTTAATCTTATAGTTGGACTATTTAAGTTGAAATAATATAATGTACAAATACCAAATCATTTATTGGAATTATAGTCCTTAAACTAAGCATTAATTGTTTTGATTATTTAAAATGTAATTTTAATTATATTTATTTTTACATTATTATATTGCTAAATTTTTAATAAGTAGATGTTGTTTACCGACAAAAATACATATGTATTTTCAAAATTTACTATAAATAATTCACTGATTTTTTGACGTATATTTTAGATTATAAAAACAAACTTCCAGAATTTAACAATCATTGCAGATACAAACTGCAAAATTATAATGTTTAATATTTATTTTATAAAAATGTTTATACAACATTTATATTAAATAAATACATTCATGGAATATTTTTCTGAATTTGGTGTATAAAGGAGTAAGCAATTCATTTTTTATTCATATCTTGTTAACTCAATCTAATCGTTTTAAAATAAAAGGGTTTTGGTTGGTTATAACAGACAATAATTGTGCAAGTGTGTTATAATAATAACATAATATATTATCATTCAAAAATTCCATTATTTTTAATGTTATTAAAATACTTTTCTATTTATTTATATTTAAATATATATATGATGTTTTAAAGAAATATTCGAAATTAAATTATGAAGAGTATAAAAAATTAATTTTATAGTCTGTTTACTTTGAAAAATAAATTATAATTTTATAAGCGGGTATATAAATAGTGAATAAAGATGATCCAAGAAAGAGCCCGCTCTTAGAGTGAATTTTAGAGAATTTTGATTTTATTATTAAATTTAGTTCACGCTTTGCCTCTGAATATAAGTAGTATTAGTAGTAGTAATATAAGTTTTATTATAATTATTAATTATTATACACTAACTGACATATCAACTATTTTATATAATAATCAAATACTAAGTGAATACAATATTTGTTAAAATATAATGTTTATGAAAATGAAAAAATACTTCAAACGTATTGTGCTAAAAACACAAATTTTTATTTTTTTAACACAACTATAAAAAAATTGTTTGAATAAATACAAAATATTTTAAAAAAAATAATATCAAATGTTTCATATTGTGTTAAACTTTTTACTTTATTAATATTATAAATGCAAGATAATTTAGCAAGATAAATAAGCAGATTTTTCAGAGTCTGTAAATAAAATATAAATTTACAATTGTATTAAAACAAGCTATTAAATATGTATGATAGGATAGAATCAAACAATGTAATTATTATATGAATGTGTATTGTGTTGTATAATACGAATTACGAGTAAGTACATATGACTCGTCATCATACTTTGAATTTCAAAACGTTATAAAACGTGTATCGTAATTTATGATCGTTCTATCGCAATAATTTTACTATAGACTTAATTATGGAAATTGTTTGGCGTGTATTTTGATTACAATACAGTTAACTATAATAATAATTTAAAATGTGAATACGTAAATACTCTCTAATAAAATTTGATCGGGATAATAAAATTAAATTTTATTGAAAAGTACATACATTATTATTATTATGCGTCACGGTAAATAAACGACCCATTTCCCCTCAATAGAGTACAAAAAGTGAATAATAATAAAAATAATACCGTCTGCATTATATTATATTTATTATATTAGTATTTTAGTTTTAAAGTTTTTTATGCTAAATAATAATAAAATAACTGTATCTGAAAAAGTAGTATATTCAATGAATCGAGCAAAAAGCAGTGTGTGATAAGAAAATTCGTTTTTCACTCTTTCTTGCCAAAATAAACTTTTGAATTTTTTAACAGCATTTTTCAATCATGGTTTAGTTAAATTATAAAATAAAAAACGATATCTGACATTTCCAAAACTCAATTTGTTTATTGGTAATATAAATGAAAACCATATTTTGTTCTAAGCAACATGATGAAGGATGAACAATAATTTTAACATAATACTGTTTTCAAAGGAAAAAAAAAATATCTATATCCATATATTTACTATATGAAAAAACATAGTTAATCCGTTTTTATTGAAACCTGATGTTATTCATCTATTTCAAATGTATTTTATTAGATTCAACATTATGTAAGCTTACATATTAATTATTTCGTAATTTTGATAAAATTTACAATTATTAAAAATAATTAATGTGTAAAAAATTGTATTATCAAAACTATCAACATCATGACCTAATATAAAAAAGATACTTAAATTCTCTATGTGCTAACAGTATTAATAAGTTATATTTTATATGGTATTATCTTTAAATCGTTTCATTTGTTACGTATTATAGCCATCAGCTAGAAAATTTTATACGATTTCAAAATATTTTATAGCAGGTAATTTATTTCGACTATTTCCTATCTGTGGCCAACACTCATTGCTTTTACTTAAAACCTTCACTCACAAAACCCTCAAATTTTACTTCAGACTCGAAATATGTCAATTTTCAGGTCGTTGTAACAAAGTATTTCTTTTTTTTCTTTACTGCCTATAATCTATAAACGATATACAGGATATCCCTCTGAGTATTTTCACTCAGTCTCTATATTATAATATCAATATAATTAAATGTATATTTTATCATATTTTTCTTCAATTAAATCGTTTTTAATTCCGTAAGGTGTTTATGTTTATGATTTGAACGTTATGTAATTTAAAAAATTTAATTAGAACATCGCTATGACGTCGGTTGATCTACAAACATATTCTCACTTAACTAAGTAAATCTTTTAATTTCATAAATATGTAGAAGATAAGTAAATTATACAATATTTTCAAAGTAAACTAAACAAATATGTTATAATAAAATTAACTTTCTTATACAATTGAGTTTTTTTTTTAAAAATATCGAAGCGAACATACATGAATGTACATCCTGTATAAAAAATATCTATGCAAATAAGAAAAATGTCAACACACAAACTACGAATTGAAAATAATATACACATCGAGTAAGTTTATCAGTTTTTGTCGGCCTGCGGATGTATTCTTACTGTCTAACTTTTTATTATTTCGGTTTCTCGGCAAAATATTTTCTAAAACTCGATGACGTTTGATAAATTCGACCCTTAGGTGTTTCCTTATAGAACATTAACACCATGGTTAAGGTATCAATTTAATACATGTCAATTTAGGAACAACAACGATGAAAAATGTCAATAATAAAATTATTTGATAAAATGTCAGAAAATATCAAAAAACTTTTTATGCATATGTTTTTTCAGAAATATTTTCCTCGATCAATATTTTCAATTTTGTTAACATATTTAATACAAACATTTCTTTTTTCTATAATTATATTAAATGTAATTATTTTCCTTAATGACTTTCTTAAATAAGAGCATTATGTTCACCTATTAATATATATTTATTTATTTATTTTATCTCTTCAGAAATATCAAAAAATTATACTGCAGTAAAATTATGAATAATAAAACAATGAATTTAATATTATTATATTATAATATGATAATTAATTTTAAAACAAAATACAATTTTGTTAATTTAACTTTTAAACTTAATTTAAAGACCAAGTTAAGGTGTAATCCTATATAACTCAAACCTATACCTTACCATACTATATAAAGTGTAAACTTTCAATTCACATTTAATTCTTCTAATTGGAAAGATTTAAAACAAAGATTATTATATCAGATTTTTTTTTTTACATCTTAATGTTTTCACGTGATATTTTTGTCTCTAAAATACCTCCTTTGTATATTTATACTTTATAAAACATTAAAACATACTTTATAACATAAACTTTACTATTTATAAATTGTATTTTTAAAGGTGCATTAGTAATTATATTCTGATAAATTTGAACTATGACTTATATAATATCTTCTTCTTCTTTTACCTCGCCTTACACTCCAAACTAGACGAGGTTTGTCACATTAATCTCACCACTCCATAGATCTCGATCTTCTACTTCTCCTTCATTCACACCAACTATATCTTCAATAATTTTATATTCCATCAATTCACCTTTTCTTTGGTCTCATTTACCCATAATTATCTTCTACATTCAGTTTCATTAAATATTATGTCTCAATATTTTTATATATATTTTTTAAACACTGTAAAAACACATTATATCGAATGAATAATGTATTAATATTATTTTGATCTATATGCAGGTTAATTTAAGAATTGAGATTGTGAAATTATATAAAATAAAATAAAAAATAATAAAATAATTTATAAATCTGACATTTAATTTATCGTTTTAATTATATTATTATAGGTGTTTAATTTATTGAAATTATTTTAAAATCATATTATATTATATACATATTTTTTGACAGGTTTTCTGTGATAATTTAACAAAGAAGTTAATAAGTTTATATTGAAGTAGCACTGTTTTTGGTATTTATTTAAATTTCTGGAAAAATAAATAAAATAAATTAAGCTACAAATGATATTATTACCTAGGTATAATTGAATAAAATTAATGTTTATAAATTATATGATACATTGATAATTTAACATAATAAAAGTAATTTGTAAAAATATTCAAGACAGACACATTTTTTTAACAAGAACCCTATATGTTGCATTTAAATTATTAAAAACAATCAACTTAAGTGACTCAGGAGTCACGACAAATAAAATAAACTATATAAAAACACTTTATAATCAGCTGTAACTATATGCCTAAAGATTAAGCAGTGTGTATATAAATGATCGATTGGGATTTGGGATCATTTAATACAGTAATTGAACCTATAAAAATCAACATTAATCGAACACATGAGACATGTTAATTATACCAGCTGAATAAAAAACTAATATTAATTCATATTATATATGTAGGTGCAAGAATGTTATATAACATAAAAAAATATAACTTTGTACTTTGTATAAGTTATTTGATTGTGAATAATAGAACATATTTGTAGTTCATATATTTGGTGTCCGGATTTTAAAGTATAATTTCTTACCGAAAAAAATTAGAATCTTGAATTAATAAAACTCTATTGCGTACATTTGAAAATGCGATATTTATTATGTATTTCTATTCGTTTTCAAAATGCTTTTAATCAAAATTTTGCACTTTATGAATTTAAAATTTGATAAAAATTCTATAACGATATTTTTGTCGAAACAATTCGAATTACAGTGTTGCATATGCCTATGAAAAAATAAAAAATAATTACTATTTACTCCTATGCATTAGCTATAATTATAGTTATTCACAATAATTCGTTTATGACACTTGTTTGTTTAAACAAAATATGGATACTATTATTGAATTTGCACAACTTCTAAACATTAAATTATATATGATATCAATCAATAAAATCCATTTATTTCAATTATTATAAATGTATTTTATTTTTATTATAAAATATATTATTATTTGGTAAAAGGAAAATAAATATTTGAAAAAAAAAATGAAAGCTTATAAGTAAATATGAATAATTCAATATAGAATTTTGTTTACATCAACTGAGGTTAGATAATATAAACTTAAAGGATGAATACATTATGGACAATAGGTCTTATTGGTAGACATTTTGTGAATGCAGCAGGTACCTACCTAAATTATATAGTACACTGTTAAAGTGAATCACGCAGTAACAAATAAAATAATTATATTTAATACAAGTAGAACAGACAAACAAAATTGCATTTTAAATAATTAATTTTATTAGTTAGCCAAACGTAGTATTTAATTATTAATTGTTAAATAATTTTAGGGAGATATGAAATATAATATCATATCGTAAAAGAATGTTGTTCATTTATCATTTTGTAGAATATTGCTTTTTTTCGCCGTTTAAAACTATCTTGAGTCTTAACCAAATAAATGTTTACACTAATTTAATATAAAAGAGATAAATAGTTATTAAATTTTCGAATTCAATAATAGGTATGTAATAACAACAATTTGATGTTTGAATAAATAACCTCCATATCATCAGCATGTGCATTTTGAACAAAACAAAATTATACATTAATTATTTTGCGGACATTTATTTGTTTTTCATTTTTTACAACTATTTTAAAATGTTCCTACTATAACTATACATTTTTCTACCACAATTCAAAGCACAAGTGATAACTATAGGTAAGAATTTTTTTAAATTTTTTTTTTTTTTTTTTTTTTTTACACTATTTCATGAGCAGCATAATTTTTACTATAACTCTAAAAATAAATGTTCGCAATATATCCGGAAAATGATGAATGTATAATTTTATTGTGTTTTAAAAATGTACTACACGATGATAATAAATGTCAGCGATATTCGTCAACGAGAACAATAATAATATAAAAAATATATACGCAGCACACATTAATATTATTATGGCTTTTGCTTTGAGGTAAAAAAAAAAAAAAAACAATGTCAAGTGACTCGTCGTCTGTATAATAGCAGAAATCCTCGTTCGCAATGGGATTATTAAATACGCATTCTATTTCACGACTATAGAGGAGACAGGATTTCCCGTGCGGTGTAAATTTCTATCTAAGTGGCACGCGCGGAAACTTTGTGTCGCGAATATAACGAGTGGAGAGACGCGTATAGCTGCCGCCGGTTACACGCGCTTGCGCGTCGTGTGTGATCGTAGAATAAACGAAAAAAAAAAACAAAGGGAAAAGTGTGTTTTTATAGTCTCGTTCGCGTAAAAAAAATAATAAAAAAATGTATAAACACGTGACTTTGTTTCTGACACCGTCGTCTTATCCCACGGACATATATCCGATTATCCGACTTTTTAAATTTTTTTTCTCATATCATAATAAAAGAGCAAGAGTTAAAGGTTAAATTGTTAAATTTGAAAAAAAAAATTTTCAATGTTCATGTCACATGTTGAGTGTTAAAGTCACATGTTTATACACTGAATTAAAATTTTTTGAACTTTTTAAAATGTTTTCAAAAATCATAGTAAAAGAACGAAATCTAAAAATTGAATAGTTAAATTTGAAAAAATAATTTTTATTTTGTTTTAATAACAATATTCAAGTCATATGTTGAAGGTTAAAATCATGTGTTAACGTTCATTTATAGAATGCGTATATTTAAAGAGAAAGAAACGAAGGGAAAGTGTGTTTTTATAGTCTCGTTGGTGTAAAAAATATATATAAAAAATACACGTGACTTTATACCGTTTACTTATCCCACGGATAGATATCTGACAGATATCTGATTATCCGACACGAGACTACGATCCACTAACGTATATACACTAACGTCTTATAAAAATCATAACCCCTTCGTATAATTACACCATTTTGCGCGTTCTTTCGGACCGCGTTTTTAAACGAAATGTTTTTTTTTTTTTTTTAGACGTCTATCGCCAAAATCGTATATAAATCAAACGGGCAAACGACGACGACGAGGGCGGCTAGGCGCAATATTTTTTGACGTTTTATTGGTATACCTATATATATACCTACCGACTGTTTCCGAGTCCCGAGGGCGTTAATGAACCGATGAGCTATATAAAACTATATTAATCACCCGACTGGCAGATCGAAAAGTTCGGACTAATGAAAATTATAAATTATCTCATTTTTATGTGCGCGTTAGACGCGCTCCGAACATTCGGACGAAATGCGAAGTCGTGAAAATCATAAACATCGCATTGTTTAAATTAAAATGTTTCGCGTACACGGCGAAAGAGTTTACGACGCGATCGATTTCGCAGTTAATGTTTTTTTCCAAAAACAACCGTTATTTAAATATTATAATTATGGTATATCGAGTCATTATACATACGTGTATATAAAAAAAATTCAACACTATAGCCTTTACTCCTTGAAATCATTGATTTCTGTACATGTGTTTTATTAAATTTTTACCATTTGAAATATAATTAAAATAGCCTAAAAACAATTCGAATTAACATGTTATATTTAATTCGCTAAACGGAGATGTTACAGCCTGTACTGATCCTCATGAGACACCAGTATAATAATACCTTCAATAAATTTAAAGACATTCCTTTATTTAATACATTTGGTGAACATTATTTTGTTTTAATGGAATAAATAATATATTAATAAATATAATTGTATTTTTATTGTTACTAATTATAATCAATGTAACTAATATGATATTATTAAACGAAAAAATTATGACTCTTGCATTTTTCACTTAAAAAATAATTATGTAAAATATTTCTTGAGAACAAAAGGAAAGGTTGCAAGAGTTGCAATGATCTGATAAGTGTTTCATAGGCAATATATAAAGTAGGTACTTTTAATTATGCCTATGGTTCGTTTACCTCTGAAAATTATATAATCACCTTTGATGTGATACTTGAAGGCTGAAATATCAAATAAGTAAAATCATATTATAATACATTTTTAGTTTTGAATTTTATTTAAAGAATAAAATATTTATGCTATGTCCGTTAAAAAAAACTAATGAAATTTGTCTAATTTTTTCACTTCAACGTACGCGAGATACAATATTATTATCTTATCTGTATATATTATAATTACTCGTATTCGTAGTATTCATTGAATATTCGTAACATCCGTATAAAGATACACCTTGTCTGATAACATATTATTATTAGGAATTTCTAAATATTTTAGTATACAGCACTAATGTATATGATACAAACAATATATATATATATATATATATTACCATTGTTTTTGTGAAGTTTAGTGAAGTATATCTCATGGAAGTAAAATGGATATTTAATATAGTTTTCTCGGTACCTTCAGAAGCATAAATTTAACGAGCGATATCCTTGAAATATAAATACACACAGCTCATCATAGTACGTAAAATCAATAACATGGATGTAAATTATTAATTGCGACGCTTTTATTCACGATTTTGTTGAAATCGATTGATTAAAATCTTTGTTGTTAAATATAACATGTACTGTTCGCATTTACTAGAACTATTTTTAATAAGAAAAGGTTTACGAATAAGAATTTCTTAAAAACTATTATATAATCATTACTCGTTTCCAAGAGACTATCTCCTCTCCATTTTCAATCTGTTAATCACATTATATATATATACTATTTTTCTCTGTAACAATATCAATAATGGGGATTTCGCATAAAAAATAGTATTGTTTGATTTTAAACAAAGGTATCTCTAATAAAATATAAATAAATAATACGAAATACGCGATAAACATTTAATACCAATATAACGTATCAAATTCCCTCCAACCCCTAATCGTTAGGCGATGGTTACTACTATAATCATTTTAATATTTCAAATTGACATGATTGATCTAGTTTGCGATATAGACAAATATAGAGTAAAAAACGAATCTCTTTTTGGCTAATATAATGCCACATTCGGTGATTCAGCTCGAAAATGTGATTTAATTTTTTATCTCCGAACAATATATTATTTCGTTAGTTTTATAACTTATTGTTACTCGAGACATTCGAAATATTTTAACGCACGGTGAGATCGTGAGGGCACAAAAAAAAAAATCCTTTTAAGATTAAATAGGTCGCTTATTGTACATGTCCAGCGACGATAATAATTATTCATTGTTCCTTCTCGAGGACTTATGCTAATGAATTGGAAGTTAAAGGGAGCGAAATCTCCCAGAGAACTACAGCGGATTAGCTGTTTATTAACCGTTGGCCATTCAACTCGTGCTCGACGATCATTAAGTCCGGTACATTTAACCTGGAAACGACGATAATAATTAAAAGAAACCTCACTTACCGCCGAGTTTCCAGTCCGGTTTTGGATACAATTTTATCGGTGATTTCTGTGATTGAAAATCTAACAAATCACTACGCAACTGTGGGCAAGATTCATGTCGCAGCATAAATCGATCGGTGTCAGTCCGAAGATAATTTTATAAATGTCTCAACCGACAGCAACAATATTTTAACAATATAATTTTTCCATTTTGTAATTAATTAATGATAATTTTCATTAATTTTTGATCACACACTGATTTAATTTTTTTTTATATATAATATAATGTATAATTAATCTTTCTGCAGAACCGTATTAAAAAAAATATATTTAAAATTTCTAAGAATTTTAAAAACTATAATGGCACAGTTCATTATTAAAACACTCTGTAATTTATTATAATAATAATAATAATAAACATAATTATATTTTGAAAAATTATTTATTTCGATCAAATTAATTACAAACAAATATGGTAGAAAAAAATTATTCCAATGCAAACATAAATTAATCACGTAATTTAAATAATAGCAATATATTAATACATTAGTCGAATCGTGATCAATATTTTTTATTTTTTATTTCTTTGGACAAAATCATCATTTTAATTCATTATACTATTTGAACTTTTAAATAACATAAAATTAAAATAATTATTATAACATTATTACTATAACTATTACAAAGTAATGTAATATGAATATTACAACGATATTGTTTAAATGTAAATATAGTCTCGTCTGAAGATGTATTCAACTCAGGCGAAATCATTGTTATTGTTTAAATTTAGAACTGAAATAATAATAATAACAATAATAAATGTTTCTTAGTAATAATTTTGGACATCATTCCGGGAGAAAAATCAAAACATATTTACAAAGTCTTCTCGTTAAACTGTAAATCAGCAATACGTTCCCCAGCCATCGTTTTCGCCACTATTCTTCTTATTTCCGAAATCTTACTTGTATTAATAT
Source organism: Eriosoma lanigerum (assembly GCA_013282895.1). Lineage (NCBI taxonomy): Eukaryota > Metazoa > Arthropoda > Insecta > Hemiptera > Aphididae > Eriosoma > Eriosoma lanigerum. The sequence goes on from CM023358.1 coordinate 57,551,221, forward strand.
TATTGTTATTTTAACCTCTAGGTTTTTACGTTATAATATTATTTTATCATTGCGATATCCCTCCGCGGTATTTGACTCTGGTACGTTTCCGTCGGTATTTCCGTCTGGTTACTGGTTATTGCAGTCTGCAGGTTATTGCGTACGATGATTAAACGACTAATGACTAGAGCCTGGTGCTTGTTAGTTGTTGGGAATATTAGGACGGTTTAATTACAGAAAAAATCATGTTGCCCGGCAGCGTTTTATCGTGGTATTATATTTGTTTGACAATAAGGGGAACGAGGAGAAAAATGATTGGGAAAAAAAGACAAAGCCCGGTAAAAGAATCGAATGCGACGGTCGAACAGTAGTTGTCTGACCCAGAAAAGGATTAGAAACACTATTATCATTATGTCCGAAGTATAAAACAAAACCCGACCGGACCGAAAAGTATTTTTATTAATCACTCGTCGTCCAGCCAACGTGTTGAGTATAGAGTATACAGGGTGTATCACGAGGATTCAACATTTTTACATTGATTTTATACTGAGTAATGTGAAATCCCCGTGATGCACTCTGTATACATTAATTTTTTACGACAACTTTTGTCATCCGGTGCCAGCGACGTCGTCGTTATTTAATAAATCTGTGTGGCCATTTTGTTTTTGACCTCTAGACGTGATTGCAAAAGCACATTGCACTTTCCACTTGAAATATTTAAACAAAAGGGTAATTTGCTCGCTCTATATACGGTCTAAATACAATAAACGTATACAATTTATTATTAAAACTATCAGTGCGTATTGAATTGAAAATCGCGTATTTTTATTTAATAATATTAGTATTAATAATCGATTATATTATTAAAGCATTTGTTTGAGAGCATATAATAATAATTAATAGTTAAGCGCATTACTGTATACGTTTTACGAAATCGAATAATGATTATTTTAGTAACGTGGTAGATTGTATTAACAATCAAAAACTTAAACTATGCAAACGGTAGGTATGAGCTAATGAGATTATGGCATTTTTAATTGGTAAACATTTTATACCTAATATCCATATAGATATAAATTTTCACTAAACTTACAAACAATATTTGATTAAATATCTGTATATATGAAACATTTAATAATTAATAAATGATTAAACTACAAAGCCTTTTTGTATAATCATTGTTAGTTTTACCTATTTTTTTTATGTTATTACACGTTTTTAATATAAATATTTACATTATATTCCGTGTATGAAACACAGCAAGTTGTTTTTCATGCAAGCTGTCGGCGTTATATTGTATATTCGAGAAGAGAAACTAATTTAGATTTTACTCTCTATATTATCTTTTGTCGGTTCAGAGAAAAGTTTTCTGCGTATTGTCTTTGTTATTTTGACTATAAGAAGATTAGCCGTCGTGTGAATATTTTAAAATGTTGGAGATAAGACGGCGAAAACCATAAGAAATTATTTTACAAACAAATTTAAATAATATAAAAACACAACGAATAAAACACATATTGAAATAATACCTATGGTGAAACATTGGCAGCAGGTAAAACTTATTGTTTCATAACATACAGGTTAGATTAAACCTAATATATTACCTATTTTAAATACAGAGTGTTTCCTTTTTTAACAGACAAAATCAAAAATCTATTTTGCGTTTTTTGATTTCGGAGCTTTTAAACGTACTTACATGAAGTATTTCATTAAATTAATTTTAAAACAAACATTATTAAAATATTTTTCAACCTTCAAAACTCTTATTTTGATGTGCTTCATCGCGATTTTTGTTTATCCTCATATGCCGATGTCATGCTATATAAGATGTAGGCATCTAAAAATCGCAAAAATCGTGGGATACATTCAAATAGAAGTAGTGGAGGTCAAGAAAACTTTTATTATAAATTTTTATGCAATAAATTTAATATTTAATTAGATAGTTTATTTAGGTACCTATCCTTAAAAATTCTAAAATTGGTTTTCAATTTTACTCATTAAAATGATGTTATTTTTAAATTTCGATCATTTTCTATTATACAACTATCATGAATCTACATATAAACGTTTCAACGTAACTTACATACAATTAATAATATTGTACTTATTGTTTATCTTTAAAGAAACAAAAATATAAAATCGTAAAAAAAAAAAAAAAATAAATCTTAAGAACTAATTTAATTAATATAATATTATATTGTTTTATAAGTTTTATACGAATAAAAAAATGTATAGGCTGTAAAATATGGAGATATAAGAATTACGTAGGGATAAATATGTAGCCATTGCAGGCTTTATTTTTATCTCCATAATTAATTAAAACAGCGTAATAAACCAAAATTGTCTTCCAAATCGTATCAGTGTTTGTAATATTTTTCGAATGTAAGACAATTAATTAAAAGAAAACAACGGTCCTACGCTAAATCCGGTAACAAAGGTCGGAGAAAATAAGCCGTCAGAACCGTTTCCCTCGAAATGCCGTTCTACCGGACTAAAAGCATAATATCGTTTTTCAAAGTTAGCTAATTTTTTTGACTAGCTAAATTTAATTATTTAATAAATGATTAAGTTAAATTAAAAGTTAAAATTAACTATTTATTTTTAAATAGGTATTATTATTTTCTTCTACCTTCAGTTTATATGGAAACTCTATCTTAAAATACCTAGATTCCTTTTCCATATATATATCAAACAATTTTAAATTATTAAAATACCACACTGTTGTTGTTTCAATACGTTAAATATTATTAAATAAATAGCATTTTATTTTTTATAAAAGTACATACTAACTTAACTTTTTAAAAAAAGTACCTAACTGAAAACTAACTCGGTATTTTAGAATAATGTAACTCGTTAAGCAAAAGGTAAACTCTTAAAAAAAAAATTGACTCGTTACATAACGTAATTAAAATTAACTCGACTTTAACTTTTTAGTCGTTAATGCCCATCCTCGTCGTTTTTACGTTTTTCGTTATTTCCCCCTGCAGTAATATATTTGTCTGCGCGTATAAAACGTTCTCAGGATAATACGAACAAACGGTCATAATAATAATAATAATATTAAAGTGACATAATAATATTATATCGTGATAATTATAACATTACGACTTGACGAAAACGTTTGTTATTCTTTTTTTTTTTTTTAATCTGTTTGCCCCGAACGAAACACGTTCACAAAACGTTTACATAAAACAAACAAAACCGATTCAACTCTCGTATGATAATAATACATAAATTGGCGTCGCGGTTTTTCTATTTCACTTGTTATTTTTATTTTTTTATTTTTTTAGAAAACGTGTGCTTCGCCCAACCTGGTTATATTACCCGTATTTTTGCTCCGTTCGATATTCCGACCGTGTAAATAATTTAATGTGACCGTACCGTCATTCATCTTGACCTTTGGGATTTTTATTCGAACAATCAGTGCGTTCGGAAACCAATATCCGAAGGGATACGAACTTTATACTGCGAGTATAACTTAAGTTTTAATACGATGGTATTTTTGTAATAATAATAACAAAAAGAAACAATCAAATATATTCGGTATAACTAATTTAATTACTTATTGGTTAGTGCAAACAAACAACGACTTTAAATTGAAAATGTCATTTCGATATTATTATAAAACATGATCTATAAAACATAATACATAATATACTTTTTGGGTAATGTTTTGTCGATATTTTTGACAGGTTTATATGAGTTTTCAAATATGGTGTCCACTTACACAATTGTATTAGTTATGTATCAATATTATTGTTTACCTATACATATTCAGTTTATTTTTAATTGAGTAAATTATTATTGTATATTTGCATGTTATGTTTAAATATTAAATTGTTTTGGTTTCTGTCGTACGAAAATACAGATGCATATACCTATAATATGCTATATTAATCTTAACGTGATTACTTAAGAAAATAATTAACCATCATAGAATTACTCATACAAATTATTAAAACATATTATAAAAACATTTAAAATAGTAATAATAAACTATTAATACGATTAGAAATAATTATATATTGAGTCAAAAAATTGAATTAGATATTCTATGTGTAAATTAACTTGGTTAAAACATTATTTTAAACTGATTTATATATATTATCTAATATATTAAAATGAATAATAAGGGAATATTTTAAATACATATCTATATAAATCTATAGGTTTGGTGCTTTTTTATTCGTTAGAATTAATATAACTATAATTCTATCTATAATATATCTATTTTGTAAAAATTGGTGTACAGTCAATTTCACTGTTTTCCCCTTTTTATATTATTTCTTCTTTTCGTTTAAGAAAACTACTTGGATATCAGAAAATACTCTCTCTAAAATGCAATCAGTGTCAGATTCTCTATTTAATAGCAACATGAATCTTTTGAAGTGCTCCTTTCATCCGAAAATATGGTAGCAGTATAACTAAGAAAGCCACAAAATATAAATCGTTGTAAAACTAATATACTATATACGTACGTTGAACCAGAGTAAAACTATAATATTACTTACTTGGGTTGGAATAAAAACATAATATTTAATAATAATATATTTATATTGCAATTCACTTTATCAGATAAGTGATATTATGTAACATTGTCGAACGGTATATTTGTGGTTACTGTTAGTGAAGTGCTAATTTTGCAGAAAACCAATTTCCTGAGTGAGCAATTGACAAAATAATTGATTTTAAAGACCGATAGTAGTGTATAGGGTACATACTTTAAATTACCCCATATAATAATTATAATGAGCTTTTTACAATATCCACATACCTATAATTATTAGCATAACAATAATATAACATTTTATATTTTCATTTATTCATGACTAGGACACGAATTTAAATACACTAGTATACAAGAAAAATGTCTAAAAATAAAATACCTTTAATGCCTTAAAAAAATGATTTTAAATCCATTTCATAAATAATTATAATTATAAATAGTGTATAAAAAATAATTTTGAATAGCGAATATATTATCATTATTATATATTTATTTAATTTATAGATTATTTTAGAAAAGATTCTTCTTAATTATAGTCTATAAATGAAATGAAAAAATGACAAAAAAAATGTTCTGGGGATAGTTTAAGGAAATTTGTTGTTAAAACTTATTAATGTACAAAGAATGCCTTAACACAATTTGACAAAAACGCCAATGTTCCAAAAATAAATAAAATAAAAAATGCAAAACAATTAAAAATAAAAGTTTCAATTTTAAATTCGTTTATGTATGGAAATAATTTTGTGCTAAAAGAGTAATGTTACATTATAAATTGCGCAATTTATCGCCCTTGTCACCCGACTATAATTCAAACTATATTTAAAAACGTTTTTAATAGTGAAATAAAAAAAAATACAATTATTGTTTTTATACTTTAGTGTTTAGTAAGAATGTGATATGTTATTTTAATATTAGTTGTTCGTTGATTATAATTAAAACATTCATATAACTTACGCATAAAAAAAAATAATAATAATAATAATAACAATAATAAAATTTTAATTAAAATTTTTTTAAGACAGTCCTGTGTAGAATATTCACTATTGATGGTGATTCTGGAACTTTCAACATATTTGAGTCTACAATGTCAATCATTATATGAGCAAATTTCTGATTTTGACATTTTGGGTATAACTTCAGAAAAAAATCAGATATAATGAAAAAACTTCGTGATAGCGTTGTCAGATAGTATTTAAAATAACAAATTGTAAAACTATGTGTGAATAGTTTTAAAATAGTTTTGTGGATATTATCCTGTTACCATGTATGAAAAGTAATTTTATAAAATCATTTTTAACATTTCCTGAAAATTTCACTAATTTTTTTTTAAATATAGGAAGACAACGGTATGTAATATATATATATATATATATATATATATATATATATATATATTACAATAAGAGTATTGAATCAGATATTTTATAAATTACCTTATATGTTAAAATTTAATTCCCGTTAAAATGTTATTAAAGTTAGATTAATTAATCATTTAAATATTAAATTTAAAATATCAAAATTAATCATTAATGTTAATACCACAATTTTTTTTTTTTTTTTTTTGAGATTGTGAGCAAGCAAAGAACGTATAATTGGTTTTACAATAATGTTTTTTTGTCTTTTTAGACAACTTTTTAGGGTAAAAAAAAGAGTCCGATTACCTCAAGTAGGGTATGTTTTCGATAGACAATTTCATTTAGTTGGTACTCTATTTAGCTAATTTTTCGAAATTCTAAAACGTTTTTCCTCTGGAGAATAAAAACTATAAAAAAAATGGCGGAAAATCGGGAAAATTCATAGAAATAGTAATTTTGACAAAATTGATTTTAGATTTTCATGATAACTAATGCAGTTTTGAATCTAGAGACTATTACATATTTTTTTCTTTTTTTAACTTTTGGAAAATATTTTACTTTAAGTAAATTTTGAGAGCATAAAGAAAACTATGAACGAGCGTAGAGTTGTTTTAACACACTTGTAACACATGCGTGTCGTACACGTTAGCGTTAAACTAAAATATTAAAGATATTAGATATCATTTATTAATTTTAGCTGGAGTATTGCTTACAAACCATAGTAGATAAAAATAACATTAAATACAATAAAAAGAAATATATAGGTATAGGACATAGACATAGCTTATAATATGAAAATTGCACATAATGATGATCGCGAAAATGTTAAAAGGTGATAAATTAAAACATAAAGATTAGGTATTACTCGTATATAAGACTAATAACTATATTAATATCATTGACACTTTACCCAGATAATATTATCAACAGACTAACGTAGATTAACATTTTAATTTTTTTTATAAAATCACGGTATTCAATACTTTAGCTATAACACATATTATATAATTATTTCCAATAATACATCAGATGATAATTTTGCTGTTTAACTACTGAGTTAAAACATTTCTCGTTCTAAAAGCATCATAATAGTCGGATAAAAAATATTCTATATAACTAAATCATAAAAATATAATTACATTCTCCCTTGTCTGTTTTATGTAAAATTTATATATATATATATATATTATATTAAAATCATCTACTTATATGTTTACAATAATCTGTATGAAAAATTTTAAAAAAATATAAAACGTAAATTGTATAGTTATTATACGTACAATCATTTTTTTAAGCGTACTGAAAATCAATAATTTAGTTACCTTACGAGATGCGTTATGTCTCAAATCGCTTTATTCTTAACTTTATTTATTTATTATTATTACATAAATCAATAATGTTATTCTATAAAAATATTTATTATTTTTTATATCTATTCGTAACAACTCCATCGTGATATTGAATCGTATTTTAAATATAATAACTACGACTGTCCAACGAACAAATGTCGTTCCTTCGACTGCATTAGACATTTTTAACAAACTTACGGTAAATGAAACGAACGTATGTCATCCCTTGTTTTTTGTTTAAACAATTATTATAAAAAAAAAATCGATTTTACGTATATTTAATTACTATAATTATAATTGCATAATATAAAACAAATTAGCAGTTTTACATCATATTTTTCCTTTCTAATGATACGTTACATGGCATAAACAGATAAAAATTAAATTTCATGCTATGTTACCTGGTTAACACAAATTTCATGTCAAGTGGTCGTCGATGATTCTTGGTTAACTGAAACATGATGAAGATTCAACTACTATTACATCATATTATACGTCGAATTTTCGATATAATTTAATCATAAAATATTAACACTAGTGGGCGAGATAGAAAACAATATCTTTCGCCTAAAAAAATGTTAACATATTGTCATCGACAGAAATAGTTTTGATTAGCAAGAAAATCTACATCGAATATAAAACAATAAATTGATAAAATCAACTGATAATGTTACGAGTATAATATAATTGCTCTATTGTTTTGATATAATCGAGTATCACTAGTAGGTACGTATAGTTAGTATTGTTTTTTTAAATTTAAATCCATGAATAAAATAAATTAGATATTATAATATTGTTAATACATAATTTATATTTATGTATATCCTATAATTATTTTATTAGTTTAATTAATATATATATATGTATAATCGATTTTATCGGTTGACAGAAAATTAGTTATAGTTAGAAAAAAATACTTACATATATCGTGAATAGTTCAATTTTATGAATAAAAATAACTTTCGTGTAATATCGTCTCGTCTAGGATTTTATTATTTTTTCCTCCTTTCTTATTGAACATAACAATTTAAGTAAAATAAAATAAAGTATGATACGAGTATATTACTATTTACCAAGTACTCTATATAGGTAAATTTATTGTTAGTTAGATTATTAAATTTATTTTTATACAATGTATATGTACCTACCTACAGACTTGACATATTATTATTAAAATGTTATACTACCATGTAAAATGTAAGCTAAATAATATTATAAATCGAGTATATAATTTTTTTATTTTAATAAAACATAACATGTGTTGTTATAATACTTAACATAATATAAAACAAATGAGTTTCATTAATAAAATAATACACTCCGATCAAACAATAATTTTAATTTTGTAAGTTTGAAATATTTGGAAGTTGGAACTACAATATACCTAATAATATATTATTATGTTTCTCAATTAAAAGAAAATCGAGCTTGTCTTAGAAACACGGTAACGATAAATTTAATGTTATCAGTAAAGATGACATGCATTTGTCATGAGGTCAAAAGTTTACAAACATAATATATTAATCATTTTGATTTACGCACTATTTAGTGCATATATGCATATACAGTTATTTAGAAGTTTTGTTTGATGTGTATCCAAATGTTATAATGTTAATAAACTTCTACAATTTAATATTCCCTTAAATGACAGATGAATCTTATTTAAAACTAAACGAACACAAATATTTTGCATTAATGCGTTTAATTTTTTTCTTAAATTATAATATATTAAATGTTTATAAAATAATTACATTAATATGATTATAAATTAATAATTTAGATTAAACAAGCGCAACGTAACTTAATTGATATTTGTATATCTCGTCATGTTATTAAAATATAAGATATGTGTATACAGAATGAATCTATGTAATAAAATATTAATTTGACCCATAAAAAAAAACCCAATCACAATAACTGTAGAACGGTATAATATTTGATATAAATTTGTGATTTGTAATTTTAAGTATTGTTTTTGTATCGTTCAAGCATTTAATAAAAAAATAAATACCTACGTAAAAGTAAATATTTATTGTGAAATCATTCGAAAAGAATCGTATCTTATGATATACATAACTTTACTAAATTAGTAATTTTACATACCCTTATTTCCTTTTAACTGATATGTTATGCTACCTGACTGATATCAAAGATCAAACACGTGTGAAAAGGTTTCAGATGGTTCTTTATCAACTAGAATATGAAGTTTTTTAAGTGAATTAAAGAATATGTTTGAACTACAAAGACGCAAAACGTGCAAAAAACTTTGGCCATTCGAGAATCGAACCTGGATCTCTTTATGTACATAACTTTTCCGATAGATTATTGTAAAACGATATTTTTCACGTAAATACTTATAAAAATACTTTAAAATTACTTCATAATTGCATTGAATGCCCTGAACTTATTAAACATTTAAATTTCAAAAATTAACACTGTCATTCAATTTTAGAATTAAATTCTTATTTATCCTATATCTGCTTCTAGTACATATTGCATTTTAAACTTTCTTGCAACAAAACTTATGTCAGTTGATAATTATATATGTAATATTGATATATTTAATACATCACTTACTGAACTATCAAATTCATTGTACATATAATTGTAATTGGTAAGTACTATGATTGTTTTTATGTTGAAACTTCTATTAAAGTTTAATTTAAAATATTTAACCATAGTTTGCATTATATAACTTAAATATTATAAAATAATATTTAAATGTTATATTTCATAAGGGATATGGACAGTGCGCCGAATTCAGGAGGTTGACTTACCAAAATAACGAAAATCATAATTCCGAAATACTAATAAGACCGACAAAACCATATCGCCGAAAATTTAATAAAAGCCAAATTTTTAAAATGTGGTTGTCTTAACTAGATTTTAAGAACAAGGCAAGAATTTTGGTTTCACAGATAGCGAAATAATTAACTATCTACCTTAAAAAAATAAATAATTTTTAAGTCAAATCGAATTAATATTGTCCGGAATACCGAGACCTAAACAAAACATAAATTATCTGAAAAGAGAAAATCAAATTCAGACTATTATTAACGACAAAGAAAACAAAAGAATAGTTGATTTCTTTCTTGAAAGGAATATCTTACAATTTATATTATTAAAAAATATTAATCAAATATTAATTTTTACTCTTTATGTACACAATATAATAAATAAAAATTATTTGCATTATTGATTTATAATGTATATTTTTTACTTTAACTATAGAACATTTTTCACCGGCCCCATGTATACTCGCCACTCGGTGACCTTTTGTACCTGTCGGTCATTAGGTATTCAGTGATATGTATGTCGGGGAATTTTTCTTTCGGCTCGATGGTTGTGGGCCCTTTGTACCGGACTCATTTCATAATTTAACTATATATATTTTGTCTTTTTTTATTTTTATTCTGTACAATATTATTAGTTTAAACTATTTTTAAAATTATTTTCATTGTAAACTATTATTTTATATATGTATACATATATACATATGATTATGCATTATTAGAAAATTGTTCTTCCTGTTCATGATTATAGGCTATTTATATTGCTGTATTATTTATTTTGAACATTTCGTATTTATATAAAAACATGCATTATAAAATTATTTATTAAAATAAAATTCAAAATTTTATATTTAAATTTAGTGCATATTTTTTTTGATATATATAGTTGGTTGATTTACGGTATTATAACTTCTTATGCCTAATTATAAGCCTTGTAATTATTTTTTTATTATTTATGAGTCTAGAAATATCTTTGATAAAACTAATATATTATGTAGGTATTCAATGTAATTCGTATTACAATACCCCATTGTGTATTTTGTATTTAATCATTTTTATAATAAAACGTGGAAATAACCAATAAATTATTTCATAATAATCATAAAATTAACATTATAAACATTTCCATAAACAGTAACCACATCGGGTCACGTGGCGCAGAAAATTGCACTTAATTTTGAACTTTTACATTACTAGCAAACTATATAATATAATATTTATTAAACAATTTTAAATACATTTTATGACTACTAGGTCATTGCATTCTAAGTATACAAATCAATTCAAACATCAGTAAAATTGTAAATACTTTAATTCCATGTTTTTCCATTTTTCTTAACTCTTTAATTTAAAAGTAAATATTTAATATGTACAAGGTTTTTTTTTTTTTTTTAAAAAAAATCAAGAGTACTTTTACAGCTTTATTAAATCTCAGTTATTTTTTCAATAATTTTTGTTTTCTAAATATTTTTCTGTGTGATTTTTGGTTAAATATAAGTACATCTACCTACGAATATTTGCATGAATTTATAATATAGAAACGTATAAATTAATATTAGAATTATTAAAGTAATATTGAATGGAAAATAATATTATTACAAGACTAGTTATCTCGATTTACTTTAAAAATATTCGATATCGTAATCTTATTATCGTTTTTACGTATCTAATTTTTAAATTTGTTTAACATATGTAATCACAATAAAACATTAAGTCATGGTATATGAACTGAACGATTTAGAACTATTATATTTTGAAGCATTTTTTCAGGTCATTAAAATCCTAACCGTGAACATAATAATATATTGTTGGTGCGTTTTGCATAATTTATCTAATCTGAGGTCGTCAATATTGAATTTTCCGAATAAAATTACAACCGTATAACATGCACCTATACGACGTAATTTATTTTGACGTCGAGTTTTTTATATTTTCTGAAAAATACTCGTTCCGCGAACTATAACCGTTTGCACGGAATGCACACCGGCCCATTGTTTACCAGAGAAAAGGGTTAATATTCATGTCTGTACAGTAATTCGATTTTATGTTGTCGCTGCGTGTGATGTGCGTCGGGTCAAAGGTGCGTTTTTTAGTCTTTGAGCGCAGTCGTTATATTATAGGGTTTTTGTGTAAAGTGTTTTTTATTTATATTTCCCTACTCCTCCGGAATATGTCCCAGAACGGCGCAATCGATGGAATGTATTTAACGTTGAAATTGAAAATGAAATAACAATAATAAAAAAAAACAAAAAACAAAAAAACCAAACAACACCGTACAACTACTTATATATTATTATTATTATTATTTCCCTACACTAGGTCATGCCGCCACGTGTCTCCTTCATGAACAAATAAAGACAAAAACCGTTTGTGACGTTCCTACATATTCGCGACACGCGATGCAATAGATATAGGCGTACAAGACAACGGATAACGAACGGAATTTTTCGTCGTAAAAATAATGATTAGCTGTAGAAAATCGCTTTGGAAAAACATCGTCCTTGCGATTTTACGCTGAAAAAATTAAATAGAACGAGAATCGGAAAACGGCGCTTTGGCCCCCGTCCAATTGCAGTGCGACTGTACCGCGCGCGGTAACGTGGTTAGGAGTCGGAGGTACCATAATAATAATAATAATAAAAATAAACGCGTATAATAATAATATGAACACCGGCAGGTGCCGAAAACGGAGTGCCGTTATTATGCATAGTAAACACTTTTTCGAAATTTCTTAATGAACTGTGAATATCTCTTGACGGCCGCATTTAATTTTTCCATTAAAAATACGTTCGATATTGCGAAATTAATTTTAAAATAATAACACCAATCACAGACTAAAATAATATTGAATAAACGTACAGCTAATTTTTGAGATGCGACAGGCATGGTGTTGTATAGTTGATGTTTCAATATACGTTTTTAGTGAAACGATAAATCGCTGCAGCGTTCGAAAATGATTCCAAACGTATTTATGGTTCATAAAAAAAAAAAAATTGTTAGAAGTAAAATGATCGACATCATATTTTTATGAATACTAAAATAAATACACAGCTCATAATATTGAAGTCTGAGAAAACTACGGTAAAATACTGAAAATGACCTGTTTAAAGTACCATCTGTGTCCAATTCCCAATCGATAAATGGCTGGATGTAAAAAAATACTTTTGAAGTACTTCTTCAATCCAAAAAGGGTTGTTCGAAAAAAAACAACATCATATAATATTGATGTCAATATTAAATGTAACATGCTCGTCAGTATATTGAAATTATTACATTTTCATAACATTGTTTTTCCTATATTACTTTAAAGCGTATACCTATTTGCTTAAATCGTAATTTATTCAACGTGAATCTGTGGAAATTATTACTTTTTAAGAAAAATTGAGGAAGTATTTTAAGTACAATTAATATGATTCATATGCAACATAAAGTTTCGTAAAAATTTAAACGATAGTTTATACTCAATTATTGAATTTATATCACATAGTAATTGATTTATTTTACAAAAGAAAGAATCTCGCGTAGACACTATGTAAAGTTTTTTTTTACGTGTTTGTTCTGGAACAATGCAACATTGTATTTTCTTTGTATAACAGAAATAATAATAATATCTCTACTATTACTAAGAAGTATTCATCATAATATATAGGATATAGGTCAACTTATTTAAGGTAAATTAAAAAAATTACATACTTCTCCATCGAGAATATATTAATTTACAAATGTAATTCCTCAAAAAACCCAGTTTCAGCAATTTATTAAAGAGCAAATTATAAAAATATAATATTATAATCACACCGCCATTTCAATGAGTAAAAATTATTTTATAAAAAAAAAATTATCATTCCTCATATTTCGTAGAACAGGTAGTAGCATTTAATTTGTTTTATTTTTAACTGAAAGAAAAACTTTTTTTGTATGGTTCGTACTCAGTTTTTTAATTTAACTACATATAAGATCAGACTAACAGTGTTGGATAATAACAAAATAAAATTATAATTTTAACATTTATTACAGCTTTTGTGATTTAAAATTAAAAAATTTAAGTTTATTACGAACCGTAAGAAGTATTTACTCTTTCAAATATAAATCTGAATATTGCACGAGGTATAGGAGCATTATCAGTAAGGTCTATTTTTGTACTAAATGTGTGTTGACGCCGTTGCCATTAAAATACAACTTAACCTAACCTAACCTAACCTAACCTTTTTATGAATAAATCACGGTACTACAAGGGAGAACTATGTTATCCTTCCCCGGATTTGCATCTGTATCATTTATTGGTAAATCTATGTCAATTGAAATTTACTAATCATACTAATGGATTTACTGACGTTTGTCTTCAAAAAAATGAGAAGGCGCACATAAAATCACTTATTCTTATAGATCTTATACTAAATGTAATATTATAGAGTCTATGTTTTTTCTATAGTTTATTTTATTTGATTATGAAATCCCTCCAATTGTCTCGTTCTTAATTAGTTCTATTAAGGCACGTTGTAAATATTAATAATTCATTTATAGAAGCCACTAGCATAGATTGTAGTCCGAAAATAACTTCAATATTAATTCGCAATAGGTCTTCATATATCACATTCCACAAGAGTGGTTTAAAAACTGACAACCTAACCTAACCACGAACACGTTAAAATATTTTAAATAATTACCGTGACATAATATCATATAAATATATGAAAAAAATTTCAATAATAAATATTCTAAAGTCAAATAAAAGTTAACCACGAATACCATAATTTCCCACATTAGTATATGTATATATATAATGAAAATTATTCTAAAATATAATAATTGAGTTTGTATTATTCTAATAAAGTAATAAAATTTAAATACATTCAAACAACTTTAATATATATATATATATATATATAATAATTTAATAACTACCTAATACCTTTACATATAGTATTAAAATATTAAAAAGTAATATTTCGATATAAATAATTTACAAGGTCGATGTTTTATTCAAAGTCTTCATTCTTAACTTATTATTATTTGTATTTTATGACTTCAAAATACCATAATTCATTTTTTTTTTTTTTGATATATTCCAAGCAGTTGCGAAACGTTCGTTACTTTTTTTTCTTTGGTATACTTAGCGATGTGGTCGAGAAAAGTTAAGTTTGATGTCTTTCACATCAGGAGGTCAATTTAAATTTGCTAAACACTTTATTTATTTTTGAATTTAATATTTCCCAAACACTTGTGACGTTAAAGAAAACCACCGGAGAAAAAAATCGCTGCGAGTATAATTATTTATATATTAAGAAATACCGAAAGGTACTTAGATTTGAATTAAATATTATAATTTAATAAACAAGTGTATTTTATTAGTTATTGATTTTATCATTTTAATAGGTTATAACATTTAGGTTAGTTGATGTCTTTTATTATAATATACATTTAATTTATTTCAGTATTAATGGAATAAAACATGACTAACAATTATTTTAAATATATATATATTATATGAGTATCAAGCGTAGGGTGTCAAATAATGTTCAAACTTTCCTACACCACGATATTTTTTTAATGTATAATGCATACATTGTATTTAATGTACAATACAATCATTCCTGTAAAAATTGAATTATATTAACACAAGAGTGCACGCAAAAAAATGTAATTCTAGTGTTGTATTTTTATTTTTTTATGATTGTTCTGCTTTAGGTACATACCTATCATAATGAGTGTCGAGACAATAGTGTCTGAAAAAAAAAATATAACGAATACAATAATTATTCTAAAAATAATTAATCTTACAGAATATTCAAAATTCTACTTTATTGTAATAAGAATTGTTTTTGTAAACAAAATTGCAATGATTAATTTTGTTTAGTTTTACAATTTTTTTTTTTTTATATATATTTATATTATATATATTATCCATTTTTAACATTAAAATTATAGATATATGCATATTTTACAATATATGATGTATATTCTTTGATCGTAAAAGAAAATATTTCTGAATATAATTATTGATCTTTCATTAATTATTTTAAATGCACTTTATTTTTGTGTTTTGTTAACGCGGCACGTGTATTATGGGTAGGTATATATTATATAATTTAGTAAAGGTCTTAATTAAACTTTGCATCTTTTATCATTTACACTATACAACCCAGATAAAATGAAATGAAATATACTTTAATATAATAATTTTATGTAACATTTTATGATTTAAAATATATTCTAAAAAATATTTCAAATTCAGTAAAACTGTACAGTATACACTTGTCATGTTAGAAAAGCTAGACGAAAAAATCTTGCTATGGGAGCATGTTGGATTTCCAATTTTCTATACTTACAATAAGAGATAACAAATGTTCAAAATATAATTATTATAATAATTTTATATATAATGGTTGTTATAATTATTAATATTACTATTGTTTTTGATTCATGTTTTTCTATGATATATATAAATAATTATTGAATGTTGCTTTAATTTAATTTATATACGACTTCACAAAGATACCTAGTTTATATTAGTTTTGAATATATATATTTTCAATAATTAATATTTAATATATATTGTAATGTACTAATGTTGTTAGTAGGTAAATAAATGTTTTATTTTAAAAAATTTAAGATTAATTTTACTAAATATTTCGATGCCATATTGCCATATGCCATATTTGAATTGTGATTAAGATTGTAATTTCAAAGATTTTATTAATTTGCAATAAAATTAACATTAGTTATTATATTATAATATGGTCTTATTTTAGTTTATTATATTACTTTATTATAGTTTTATCTATTTGTATTTATAGAATGGTTACCATTAATATGAATAAATTCAGATAATGATTGAACCCAATAATATGACAAAATAATATATTATTTTTCAGGAAATTAAAAAATCCCAAAAATTCATGATTTTAATCAAATTACAAATTTGACACATACAAATTATCAGTATATTTAACTAGTTAGGTTATTATTTGAATTCAATATCTATCATGCATTTTTTTATTTAAGTATAAAAACTGCGTTCATTCCTAAAATTTATACAATATATATCAACTGTATATTATCTTACACAGTACATATATTGTTTCTTAATTATTATTATACACATATTTGCTTAACTTTTAGTTTTGGATTGTTTAAATATTCAAGTATTAGAAAATTAAGATATTATATACATGGGTTAATTAAAAGAAAATTAAGCAACGGTCGAGTCGACTGAAAAGGGTGGAGTTATTATACGTAATCGTGCCACCGTCTCTTCTGTTTTTATATCATCATACTTTTATGTTCTTTAAAATTCGATTATATTTTATTAACAAATTTTTAATTTAAAGCATAAATAAATGTTTTTATTTGTTGAGAATACGGAAAAGTGGCACCCAACGTGTGAGGCTATTTCAGAGTCTCATACTTTACCGACTGAACTACCCGGGCTAAAAAATACATTTTAAATCAACCGCTTTATATTAATTAATGATATATATATATCTTTGTTATGAAAGCCTTAAATTATATCGTTTACATCATATTGTGATTATAACTATTTTTGATTTTAATTAGTTATCATTAATTTGTATTTTAACATATCGTAGGCGACCAATTGTTTTAAACTTATTTATTACTAGCTTTATTACTAACATCATTTGATTACTTTATAACTTTATTTATACTACCTTATGATAATTACAATTACCTTAATCGCATTATTTGATATTATTTATGTTAAATAAGTTGTTTTAAACAACTTTATTTTTTTTATATTAAATATATCCAACAACTTTAGATCCAGGTTTTTGTACATGACGTGATCTCTAATAATTATTCATTCATATAGAATATAACAAGACAATTTTCTTTCGTCCAAATTATGTTTTTGTCATACTGTAGAATTTCACATCTGGCGCTTATAAATAGGCTGGAAACCGTCAATAATATCAGTAATAACGCCATGAATTGATTTATAGTAAGACTTATAACAATTGTTGCGTATGCAAAAGTGACCCAAAATTGGATTGAATATTATTGTAATTTTATAACAATGTTGTGCAGTTGTTTGCAACTAATTCCGTAGAACCGACCAATGTGTAATATTATATTATAAATTATAATATGTTAAAACATCGCCAAAGAATGCCAAAATAGTGTTATTTTTTTCGTTTTGCCCCATCGAACGTGATCGTATTGTATTGTAAGTGGTCGGCGGCATATGAATGGAAAAGTCCATCAGTGTTGTAAACGTCGTGTTATTGGGGCCATTCTGTAGTCGTTTTATTTACGTGTGAAAATAAACGCTAAACGGTTTATACCGCCGAAATGCCAGGAATAGACGGTTGTTCGCATTATTCGCGATGTTTTTTTTAAACGCAGACGGTTTGATTTTTCTTTTATGTTATTTAAAAAATAAAAATAAATGGTACGCGAAAAACTTCAAACGATTTTTACACTGAAATGAAACGATAAAATTATTTTATATTTTCAACTATACAATATATATACGCTTTTGAAGAAAACATTAAGTGATTATATATATATATACGCAATAGACTATTGGTTTCATTATTCTAATATAAAATTATTTTAAATTATTACAATACGAAAAATGTAAGTAGTAATGTAAGTATATATTTCGTTCCACGTTTGTCTATTTACTATTTAACAATATGATCGAGTTTTAAAATCATTTTAATACTAGAACTTTGAAGATGAAACGATTGATTTTTAAAACCACACATATATAGTATTGATTTATATACGTGTTATACATATTAATATACAATCATTACAATACCTATTGAACAAATAAAAAAACAAAGTAATAATTATTTTTCTTTTCAATCGTAACTTCCACTTCAATATTATATGCCAAATCTTGCTCAATCAACATTATTGTGTTATACATACTTATATATTGATTTTTTTCCATCATTGTGCTTTGTAATTTTATTTTAATCTCGTACATAGAAGGGAATGAACAACATTTGCATAGTGGCTGGTATAGAACAGCAAAATATTGAACTTCTTAAAAAAATAAAGTTGTCAAATATAGTGTTCTATATACATAATTTTAATATATTACCTGTTTTTCTCTCTCCAATCTTCGCGTATTATTTTGATTACTTCCTTTAGTTTTTTCCGTAGCAATCAAAATTCTGATTCAATTTTAACGAAATGAAAATTAAAATCTGAAGTAATAATTTCAATGGATTCGGTTGTGATTTGATTGTGAATGTCTATATAATATGGTTTTAAATTAAAAAAATACGTAAATCATACGCGGAAGAAAATTATATCGCATGCGTATTAATTTGATGTCTCATTGTCCGATATGAAGAGAAAACATTATGGGAATTATAATCAAATATATAAACGTGGATAAACAATAGATTTTCTCGTCTTGTTTCGTGTCGTCTGATGCATTATATTCGTGCATATATTAAGTATATGTAGTATCTATACAAGGCTACCGTAATGTGATTAAATAGAGTATATTATTATATATTATTATCATTATTATTATACACGAGTCGGCTTACAAAAAGCGAATTCTAACACCGGATTTCATTGTTTTGTCTCGTCGTTATTATGACACGTCTATGACACCGGCGGCGACTGCGAGTCCCTTTCAACATTAACGTCAGATACCAACCGTGGTTACCTTTCTGTATAACGAGCGTGAACTCTTTGTCGACATTATCGCGTATATATATATATATATAATATGCTAATGGCTTCATTGCCGTCTGTACTTCGTAGAGATCTCGTATTCTTTTGTATACTCTTACATAATATAGCGAAGCGGAAGTCGATGTGCTGTCACTCGCGAAATATCGAATTTCGCGGACTTTCGACGACATCAAATATCGTCGTCATATTATTATAAACATATTAATAAACGTATTTCATCGTAATGATTTAATATAAATCTAAAAAAAAAAAAAAAAAAATAACGACGTTTGTTCATCACGCGTAGATACACACACACTACAGTGAATGAAAACTAAGTACATAATATGTGTATTCATTTATATTATTGTTGTGCCCACAAGTGTTCGTATTGCGATTGTGTCCGATTTCCGTTAAAGAAAATTGTAAGTATTGATTTCGACGTGTATGACCTTTTGAAAATAATATATATATATATATATATATATATATATATATATAAAAGTCTTTTTATCGTTTATATCCACATTTCGACGAGAGCAACGAAAGAAGTGAAAAAAAAAAATGTGCCAAGAAATACCAGGCAAACTGATACCCATATCTATCTAGTTTAGACTCTTCGTGTACCACTCACCTACTCGTTCATCCACTCATTCACGACAGACATCTCTCTAAGCACCTGTATTCCAAACATTGATCGGCAAAAGTCTGGAAAAAAATGTTTATTCAATATAATATTATGTACCATTCAATGTGATGTAAAACCATACAATAATATTCTCAACTATAGCTAATTTGTTTTTTCCTTTAAAATAACATTTCATTACTGCGAAGAAAAAATCACCTTTTTTAAATTTTCTAATTAAAATAAATATTGAAAATAATAGTAACTGTAATTGAATTTAAAGGCTATCCTAATCACAGTCGTTAGAATCTGGTATTAATAAAAACGAAACAAATTTTTAATTTAAAATGTCTCGTAATGAATAACATTAAAAATATCAACATGTTGGCTTAAAATCGATCATAAATAATTATTTATTCAATACTAAATATATAATTTTATTTGTCACTTGAGCTCCGCATTGGATAAGTTTTCATTGTTGTTGAAAGTTTGAATGTCATTTCAAAAGAGACAGCATAAAATATATCTAATGAATTTAATGAGCTAGATAATGACGATAATATATTGTTTAAATTCTTCCATTATTAGGCAGAATTTCATTATATCCATCAAGTTTGAATTCTATTAATTTTAATCATCGTTGATATATTTTTTTTTAAATAGTCATAGTCATAATGCAGAATTTATACAGTTGTAGCTAAATTAAACACTTTTACAAACTATTTATAAAAATAAATAGATTCCTAGTTATAATAATAAACTCATTAGTTACAATTAATATATTTTATACTTAATTTATATTTTTATAGTTGGGCGTTTTATTATATCACTTATATAAGTCCCATGTCATGTTATCATTATTATTATTTATATTAGTATGTAAAGTAAGTATGAAAAGTAATTTTAGTTTAATCATAATATAAAATAATTTATGACGTGTATTTTTTTTAAAAAAAATGTATCAATTAATATATTTATATATAAGTTAAAATAGCTCGCGAGTAATATTATTAGATACGTTTCACAATTAAAATGATGGCACTGATATGATTACTAAAAACTAAAACAGTAAATATAGAATTTGGTAAAATGAATAATTTATTGCTTAAGTATGGGCGTATAGCTATAAACGTTAAAATATAAAAAGTGAAAACATATAGATAATTATTATTTCATACTAGCTATAGAACCTATAACAGTTACTAAACCATTACATAGACTATTTATATACAGTATAGTTATCATAGAGAGCTTTGTTACTTTTTAAAATAAGTTTACAAAGTTAAATTAACTCTGAGGTCAATATTCAATTATTCTTATACGTGCTTAACACGCAATGCTGTATTTTGTAAACTAATCATATTATAATAAAACAAAACAAAAAAATCAATTATTTTAGTTCAAATTTAAAGTACACTACAAATATTAAATTATTACAACTTGTTTTTAAAGTTGTTTTGCATTATACATATTCGGGATAATGTTGGGCTTTTGATTCGTGTTGTACTAGGTATAGTTAATTACTACTTACCCAGTCTAATCAAACTAGAGAGAACACATAACTTATATCTGAAACAATCCGAATAATATAAATTGCACGACCCAACCGGCCGATTGGCAAGACGACAAAATATTTCGGACAGAGAGAATAGATTACACGAGAAGTAGACGACTGTTTTGGGCAGCTCACTTGGATGGGTATGTTGTAATTTTAAATTTAATGCCAGTGAGTTATCGCAAACCATTTTAAATAGAGATTATTCACTAATATACAAATATACAGCGCGTTTCATATTAAAAATTCCATGAGTTCACAAAAAGTGATTGCCAATTTTTTTTTTTTTTTATCCAAAATGGGTTAAAGTAGTTTAAGTAGTTTAAGTCGGAAAATAAATCACAATTTCAAAAAAAAAAAAAAAAAAATGTAAATTAAATAAATATTGTAAATATATATATAAAATTATAAAAGCTAAAATAAAAATAAAAATTTATTATTATTATTAATATTATTAAATATTAAAATAATTAACTACATTATAAGTTATAGACTTGTTGCTACGTTCAAAATGAATATATGTTTCATAGATAGCATCTACTATATACCTACTAAGGTATACTTAAATACCCATAATATAGTGACTACTGACTAGTGTGTCCGACGAAAAGAATAATTTCATTAATATTTAGTCTGCCAACTACTGTAATCCATAAGATTCAATCTCATATTTATAGATATAAAAAACTTCAAAGCCGCTAAACGCCGCCGTCGGTTACCTATTTTATGTGTTTAATTTCTGTGTTCGTTCTACAACCATGTCAATCCGTCCGACCGAGTATTATATTATTATAACATAGGCGCACATAAAATGAAATTAAAACGTCATTATTCCGATACATTCACAGGTATGCTCGTGTGTGATGATTAATTTAATAAATCATAACGGTTTATTAAGTTTATATGAATAATAATATTATAATGATGTAAAATGATATACGTTACATTCGTTAGAGTTTTTTTTTTATCGCCGAATAATTAAAAGCAGTCATTATCAAATATTTAATTTCTCTGTTCTTATAAAATATTTTTGCTTTCATAAAATACCATATAAATTAATAATTTGTTTATATTAATCAAATCTCATAATAGGTTTTAATATTTTCTGATATTTCACATAATTACTTAGTTAATCATGAAACTAATTTATCATTTTTTTTTTTTTTATGAATATTCAAACACTCCAACGTATTCAGCTACCACTGTATCGCATACCGTTCAAAAAACCGGAGAAATATGGGTTATGAATTATAGTTACGTTTCCAGAATTTCCATCTCAAAAGATGTGATAACGGACGAGTAAAGTGCGTAAATTAGAAAGTAATAATTAAAAGAGCAACAAAATTTTTGAAGTCGGTATATGTTACGATTCGCACCGGATCCGTTGTGTTGGAATTGATGTACCTTTTTGTTATAGTCGGTCGAACGTAACGTCGTGTACATGATTTGAATACGCGTAGTTAGATATAAACTTTTAGACTCGATGTTAACGTGTAAAAAGTTAAAGTTAAGTTGAAGGTGTTAACTCGGATTGTAAGTGGACTGTATACTTTAAAGCGTTGAGGAAATATTGTGTATATTCTAATAATTAATTGTAAACGTTCGCGCAAGACCTTGCACTAGTGTGCAGTACAACACAAATTATGCAATTCTAAAATAAAATGTGCAGTACTTACTGCAGCAGTCTTATAATAAAAAATAAAAAAACCAAGATTTAATGCGTGGCCAGTGGGGTACTTAATGCTAACTGCAACAATTAATTGAATAGGTATATTTATTTTGAAATAAATTATGTTAAATTTAGTGTGAGATATAAGAGTGTGTGAGATATAATTAATTGGGAAGCTTAACATTTTCTTTTTTTCTTATATAGGTAAAATCTCTAATATGAGCTTATTTCAGGTACTTGTGGAATTCTAAAATATTCTTATTTTATTTTGAGTGATACTTTGTTCATTGGATGCAAGACGCTTGGTAGTCGTGCGTCCACTAAATTCCTAACACAAAATCAATAATCGACGATAACTAATTAGTTATTATTAAAAGTACACGATAAAATGAGATAATTATTGTTAACCTGTAAACATGTATTATGCAACAACAATTAAATT
Organism: Eriosoma lanigerum; assembly: GCA_013282895.1. Taxonomy (NCBI): domain Eukaryota; kingdom Metazoa; phylum Arthropoda; class Insecta; order Hemiptera; family Aphididae; genus Eriosoma; species Eriosoma lanigerum. The sequence continues at coordinate 57,575,154 of CM023358.1, forward strand.
ATACAAGAGTTATTTTTTTTTTACTTTTAACTTTTGACTTGACTAGTTACATGTTTTCTAAAACACCAAGTTATATTTCAGTCAATTATTTTATTATTATTTTTTTTTATATAAATAATATTATAGTATGCAAAGTAGACGGTTTTTTATGTTTAATTGAACTTGCAACAACAACTATACAGGTTAATATTTAACAACTAAAAATTTTTCAACATAAAGGTTAAGCACTTGAAAAAATATGATAAAAATTTAAAATAAAACTATATATATTGTTTTTAATTATATTATATTAATATGTATTCAATTCCAAAAATTAATATATTTAACTTATTTTTAACATTTTACCCGAGTTAATAGTTACTATCAGTTTCATTTAACTTTGTTAAGTAATTTTAAACTTAAACATCTCTACAATAACTAAATTTAACTAGTTAAAAATATTCGTTAACTTGACCAGCCTTATTTTTGTGTATGGTTTCATAATTTTTTTATGTTGAATTACGACGATAAGGCGATATCTACTATCTATATGTTATAATATAAAACAGGCGGAATAGCTTATTATGTGCGATGATATCGGTATATTTTTTTAGTTCGAAAAAATAAAGGAAGAAACCAAAATGAACAGAATAAAATCGGTCTAAACTACATAGTATAATACTCGGAGCGGTAAAACGGAAAGACAAACTGAAAGATTTTATGTTATTCGTTTCTTTTCCTATACAATATATTATTATTATTATTATTATTGTTATTATTACAAGTACATTGTTCCTGCCGGGAGGAAATTTAATTTTCTTATATAAGTACAGGTCGCTATTATACATATATTATTATTTATTATATTATGTATGCGCACGGTTAGTGAATAACAAAACGCGAAATACAAACTGGAAATCACGGAATTATTATTGTATATACCTATACCGCGGTTGTGGTTTTTCTTACTCCGTTTCGTCATTAGTGCAATATTGTTGTCAAAATTCGTCATCATCCTCCGCCGCCAGCACCGCCACACGTAAGTACCGATTATAATAATAATATGTTGGCTTGCTATGAACTCGCGTGCTGCATGTTTGCCAATACAAAATTGCAATAAAATTTTTTTTTTGCTAAAACTGAATATTTTGTTAAAGTTTAATTATATTTTCAGGGACCTTATAATTTAAATTATAATAGAAAAGTTCTTAAATTTATTAATATAACATAATTCAAAGTAAACTAAAATTTGCATACCTACCTTTATAAAATTATCGTACTGTATGATTAATGATTTCTTCAAGATCTTATAATGTAGAATGAAGATATATAGCATTTATTAAATGTTATTTTATAATTCAAAAAAAACATAAATATCAGTAAAATGAATACCGAAAATTGCAACGAACCTAAAAAATGATTGAAATTTATAAGTTGTATTTACATAAAATGGATTTGTAAGTTACATAGCAATATGTAATGGCTGGTAAGAAAAAAAAAACATGTAAATGCAACAACTTTCCTACCCTACTGGTAAGGTTTATTTAACGAATTTTTCTCTTTAGTCGCGTGTTTCGACCGTTTTGCAGTGATAAAGAGCAATCCGGGTAGGTATCTAGTATATTAGTATAAATCTGCGGTTTTAACTCATCTATATTTGATTCGCCCGGTGTGACAAATTGTATATTGGCCAAACAGTTATATTTGACTCGAATCGGATATGTCAGCATGACACGGCCTCGTAAATGCGATCGGTAGAGCAAACGATCAAAATATATCCTACGACGCGGAAAGGTTTAATTAGGTTTATTTGTTTTTCGGTAGCGCGCGAATTAATTAAATCTAAACGCGATTGAATGAACAACGCGCGATTTAACACTGTATAAAATGCGGCGGAAAAATAATAAATCTTGATTTACTTGAACCAATAATGATTATCGTTAGATTTTATGTTTTATAATATTATAATATTTATGTTTTATAATACCGATAATAATCAAATGATATGTTGTACTTTGCGGCAAACGCGTGTAATAACGGATAAACCTTATGTAAGTTCTAAAGTAATAAGAAAATATTACAAACTATACTTTTAGATTTATTATAATCCAACTATTACTACAGAAAATTGGAACTTTTTCGCAGAGAAAAGTTCTATTTTCAAAAAGATGTAATAATAAATTCAAAGACCTACACTGTTTACCGGCCAGTGGATTAAGATAATACAAAAATCCAGTAAATTATAATCTAATTTTAATTTATATTTTATGAGTCTCGATGATGGTGCACACCTCTAATATCTGGTATGCTACGGAGTCACAGGTTCTCCCGACCCCTGAACTAAAAAATATTTGAAAAAAATACAACAGTTGTTTCTCTTGAAGTATATGGTAACCATTAAATTCGAAATAATATAATAATAAACTATAATGTTGAACTAAATCAACGTTGGCTGTATTTTATATGGGATTAGTTGTTTTAGGTTTATATATATATATAAAAATACGAGCATAAGATAATTATGCAATTGTTTATCTATACGATTTTAATTAGAAAGTTATAGCGTTAAAAGCTAATTATTTTTAATATTAATAAATAAATTTTAATACTATTACTAATATCTTATAACTATATGCGCCAAAATCTGTCAAATTGATAGGAAAGGATAAACAATGTCACTCAGGTTATTACCACAGTAATAATATAAAATTTTCCCCAAAAATATGTAATTTTATTTTAAATTATGATTTTGTCTTTTGACATAAAGTTTAAACTAAAAATTGCTATTTTAAAATAAATAATGTTGTATAAGTCTTTACAATGGTTTATATAATTAAATATTTTCAAAGTATTTAATTGCATACCTATCAATTTTTCAACAATATTTGTATGAAAAATAAATTTATATTAATATAATATTCAAAATACTTGTGAATTATAATAATATTATAATATCAAACATTGAAATTTATTGTAATAAATCAATACGCAGTAAATATGTAAAATCGCATAAGTTTTATCTTAAAAACAAAATGGAAAATGATAATATTTTATTATGGCTTTATTATTTTATAATTTATCTATAGTGATATGATATAATATTTAATAGTATGGTACTTTCTTTAAAAGTTGACGAAAAGTTATCAAAAAATACTATTTGTTTCTTGTTCGTTATCGCCTTTTATAAAATTGAGTTGAAACCGATTTTCTCTATTGTTAAACTTGATACATTTTATTATCGGTGACTCCCTTTAAACTTTACCATAATCAAATGGAACAATAAATTTATGATGTATATAAACCAAACTCTATAATATTATAATATATCGATCGTTTATCTGGTTGTTCAATATCAGTTGTTTATTAAAATCTGTCGATCGTTTAAATAAAAACTAGATGGATACAGATTACAAACAGGTACTGTTGTTAATATTAATATCCATCAATATGAAAAACAAAACGTAATCCATAAAAACATATTAATTTGATAACATTGGATGTTACCGATTTTTGCAAAATTCGTTCAATATTAATGAACAACGCAATTGAATGTTTGTAAAATTAATATAATAATCATAATTATACAACAGATACCATGCTGTTAAAAATAAAAAATAAAAAGGCTATAAGAACATCTGTACTTGTATGGAACATGTTTATGTACAAATACCGCCGAATCATTCATTGAAAAATATAATTGTTATATAGGTATGACGAATGACGGTATAATTTTCGTAAATAATCCAATTAAAATATTCTATATTATATTGTACGTACAATAATAATTAATACAAATGTTTTGCATTACGTTGTTTTTAAATTAAACATTTCATAACAAAAACGATATAATTTTTGTTGTTTTACAAAATATATACTGTTCTACGATAAGTGTACATAATTCATAGTTAAATATCGGTTGTAAAATATTCATTTTCGACAAGCGTTTTTTGTTGTTTTTTTGTGGATCGTCTAACCCAATCGATCGTCAAATAAGAATTTTCCCAAACATTACGTATGTATTTTATATATTTTATTTCATTAAACAAATTTTAAGTACCTACTATAATAATTTATATGCTATGTGTTGTATTAATTTGACAAATTTAATTACATAGAACAAATTTAAAAATTTAATCAAAGATTATATGAGAGAAATATGTATTATAAAATGTAACAGAATAGTAAATACAAGCTATAAAGTAAAAATAAATAATTTTCATTTAGTCATATTCTGAATATTATGTATAAAAATAGAAATATAAACAAACGTTCTCCAAGTTTGTTTCAAAAACAAAGAAAAAGTAATTAAAAATATTCATCGAGATTTTATTTTTTTCTATAGGTACTATAGAAAATGTTATAAATGTTTAAATATTCAAGATAAAATTAAATTAATACATTATTATTGTTCGATGATTTTATATCATAAAATATATGAAAACATTAATTTTTGCTATTATCTTTATTCTTACAACACGTATTATATTTATGTGCAAGGGTGTATTTTGTGGCGATCATCCTGGATTTTTTAAAATTCATTATATATTTAAAATTAAATTATTTTTTTATAATATTTGTGTGTATATCAATAATTATATAGTATAACTATAAAGTAAGTAAAACACTATCAAGTAATTCACTATTCACTTTAATTAAATCAATTGAAAATCTTGAGAAAATATAATTTATATCATTTCACTGTTGATATTAAAATAAACTTAATCGTATTATCGTATTCAAATAATTTCATAAGTTAAAAAGTAAAGTAAGTAAAAATTAGTAAACGTATAAGTTGAATTATTTAGAATTATTGTTTTAAATATTAAAAATGAAGATTTTGGACTATGTGTTTTAAAATTAACCGGCTAAAGCGATGTAGATAATACTACATCTAAACGATATTGAACCTATTGATTAGTTCACAAACCAATTTCATAGTACAAACTCTGTAGAGATTCAATTTCAGATGTGGTTCCGGATAAAGAACACCAACCACGGTATCAAAGGATCGATTGCCGTTTGTGGTAACCCTTAAACCGTTAACATTTTATTCGGATAGATGACTATTTGTGGCCCATGTTCTCTCTCTACTTCAATGATATAATATGTGTTCTATCTAAAATATAAAACTTTGTTTGAAAATCCATCTCGCAGTAAGACGTCTCTCAATGTCTCATTAATTACAAAATTACAAGTCAAAAAACTAATTTTTAATGTATTTTTCAAGTGTTTAAATTTGTCCGAAATATTTAAGGCTCAATGAAAATTCATATGAGACAATGTAAACATATTAAAATATTAGTATAGTAAAATCACGTGAGGAAAAATTTAGAATAATAAATTATTAGACAAATGGATGATGACATATATATTTCTATTGAGAAAAATCACTCCCATAGCGAGAGGTTGAAAACAAATAGTATCTTAAACTAATAATGAGATAAACTGATTTTTATTTTATAATTAATTGATATAGAACAACTTTTCTAGAAAAAAAAAACGGATGAGTTTGAATCTCCAACTCCCCTTATATTATAATATTAAAATTATTTTTATTATTCATAAAAATTATTCATTATTTTTTCCATTAAAAGTTGACATATTATGATATGATAGCAAATATTGTTCAATAATTAATTGTAGAAATATTTTATCATAAATTATTTATTATTTATTATTAGACTATATATTACATATATTTACAGCAAATAGTTGAGCGATTTTAAATATATTTTAATTTATTTCAAATAGTTCTTGTTGTAATTGTACTAATATTGAAATAAAATTTTAAAATATTTTAAATTCTTAAATATTAAAATGAGTTACATTTACCATAATAATATAACATAGCCATAAAATAAAATCATTAATCTTTTAGTATAATGGTATTTAATATTTTATTTACAGTGAAATGACGCAAGTTTTTAAATATGTTTATGCAACAACTTATGTTTTACTTGTAAGTATTTATGTTTTATTATATTTCGATAATTTAAAGTATATGAATTATACACAATTTCATTTCACATTTCTAAATAGCTTATCCAAATAGCAAATTGTAATGATGCCCCCCATTCAAATTCTCCTAAAGCCAAAGTTGTAAAAGGTAAAAATAGAATATTATTCATACATATTTTTTATCATTAAAAAAGAACATATTTTAAAATAAATAAATGTCACTTTTTATCATACCTATGGAACTTTTAATTTAAGTATTAATTGTTAATTTGTTTAGTAGCGCAACCTATATTAAGAGCAATGATTTTTAACCAGGGTAAAAACGCAGTGTTGGTTTTACTCAAAATTCAGGAGATAAAAGGAAAACATTTTTAGTTTTTCCTAATGATAAGATTGCTAATTATCTTTTTCGTACTATAAAAATTTAATAAAATTGAAAAGTTTTTCTTCGAAGATTTAAAACCCGCATTTCAACGTGACAATGAATATTTTTGTATATTTTGATGGAATCAAAAAAAGTTGAGAACCTCTAATTTGAAAACTTAGAGTATCCTTTAAATAAGAATATCCTCAAAATACTGGTTCAGATTAAAAACTTATACAATATAAGTACAAATCTACTAATTATACTGTCATTGAAGGTATATTTTTATTCCAGTCAATAACATAATTAAAAATGTAGAACAAATCTGTTCAAAAACGAAATGTGAACCAAAACGTTTAAACTGTGATTTTATTTATAAATACGTATTTATTTTTAATACGAAGAAATCTTTGATTTACCAAGATGTACGGATGTTTCAGTACGAATAATCGTAACTTTTTATAAAACAATAATATGTGCAAGTGTTATTTTATAATTTGTGTGTATTTTTTTATTCCACACAATTGAATTTTTAATTTTATATTATAATAATACGCGAAAATAAAAATTATTGATATTATTGTTTTATTAGTAACGAGTTAGCCATTCATATATAATTATCTGGATATATTATTATAAAATGTTTTCATCGTTGTTAAAATTTTTAATTTTTAAGTAAATGACTTTTAACCGGACATTTGCATTATCATATCCAGTATTAACTTTTTGATTAAACTTGTATAATATACATACATTATACAAATACGTGGAAATAGGGTTTCATATTCCAATAATTACGTCATATTTATTATTGTTATTATTATTAACATATATTTTTATATTATTTTTGCCGCCAAATGTTTACAGATAATAACGGTATTCTCCGAGACTCGATACTTGTTATACGGCGATTCCATTTCGATTCCATATTTTTTGTTATTAGTTATTTCTGTGAATTTAATAATATATTATTGTATACGAGCGTGTGGGATTGACGTTGGATATTATCGAATATTTGAATTGACGCTTAACATTCCAGGAAAATTTATGTTCTCAGTTCGGAAAAACGGTTGTGATTTTCTCTATAGAAGACGCTTATTTAATAGTAATACTTTGTATAATTGCGTACAATAATATAATATAAAAACAATACTACCTACAATCTTTTTTTTACAATTGTATTCGGAAATGTGTAATAGACATTAATATTGACATTAACTATCGTTAAAATATTACTACGTACTATTATAAATTTTGAAATTTATAACATGCGCTATAATTTAATGTATTTTTTTTCATTATAATTTTTATATTATATTAATGACATATATAGATAATAAAAATTAAATATAAGATTTTATAAAAAAAAATAATTGTTGAGAATAATAATTTTAAAATGATTTAGATCGTAATTATTTTATGTAGATATTATTATAATAATAATATATTGACTGTTATGTACTATATTTTAAAAGCACGAAGTGTACAAGGAATAAACGAAAATAACGTAAAAACACCTATTCAAAACATCAATAACAATTTTAAGGTAATTAATAAATTGAAGAAAGCCGGTTCAATTTTAGGGTCAAAATTACAAAATTTGAAAAAGGAATTCGACACGGATTTCGAAGCTAAAAAGAAAAGGCGTGACACAAGTAAAAATCAACATAAATTATAATTTTTTATTGATATTATATTGTAGTATAGTAGTATCATTACAAAAATATTTGACTCTCATATCAAGGATTTGATTCAAACGAATATAATTTATTTCCATTTTGTTATCAGTTTATCACTTTTGGAGTGTATCAATTTTACGTGTACTATAATATTGTATTTAGTGATGCGATAAGAATATTGCATTATATTTAAATTTCTCTAATAAAATATAAGATACTTAGTAATATTTTAATTATTCGTGTGATAGATAAAAATGGGGTTCTTTCAAATGTCGCTCACTATTATACAGATCCCGTATCCGTAGCGGCCAAATTAGCGTATAAAAAAGTTTCTGGAAACGTAGGAAAATTGGTTACAGATGTAAAAAAAAAATATGACGAAATAACAGATAAATCAAAATGTAAGCTATATACATAAGTACTCGTATAATAGAATATTTTTATTCACATAGATGCATTTTTTGTTTCACCGCACAATTTTAATTTCTTATGTTTAACATTGTTCCAGTAAATAACAATGATGTAAATAGAAGTTTATCAAAACTAGCAGACGCATCTCCAATTAAGTTAGGTAGAGCTACAACAGCTGTCATTGGAAATAGAGTTATAAATGTTTTGAGATCATCGAAATCGTTTTGGAACGACGATGATGCGACGACAAAAGTAAAAAGTACAATGAACAAATATTACGATATTTAAAATATTATGTAGAAAACGTGTTTGCTTTCAGTTAATATTATTAATTATGCTTTAGTTAATATAAACGAACATTTCCTACAAATGGATTATAGTATAGTATAGTATATAGTATTACAGAACTAATTGTATTTCTATAAAATGTATAGGTATTAATGTATTACGTAGGTATACTGGTAGTCATAATTGTTATAGTTAAAAGTCAACATGATAGTATACTATGTACATTCTAATTTCAATTTTAAGGTTTTTAACCTTTAACTCTTAACGAATTGAAATATTCAAAAGTTAAATATAAAATATTTGTTTATGTTCTCCCTGATCAATACGATTTAATTCTAATTTTAATCCTAATCTTCATGTTTTAGTATCAGTCTATTTTTAAATTATCAATTAAAAAATAATAATAATAGTAATTTAGCTAATGAATTAGTATCTTAACTATTCCATTTTGATGGATGTTTTGACGATTGATCAATTTATTGAAGTAAATCTATAATAGTCCGCATATATAATAGATATAATGTTAAAAGAATATTATCTAATTTACTAAATCAACGGTGTTGTATAAATTCTACTAATTAATAATCTGCAAATTTAAATTAAATTGAAGTTACTAAATTATACATATTGATAAGTTGTATATAATGAAAAATTATTTTGTAATATAAATGTACAAATGGTGGATATAAAGTATACAGTCATGTAGCTAATGTATTCTAGTAGCAGATCTTTCTGACGGGATCAAAAAATTATTATTTTATTTTATAGCACATTATTATGGCGAATAAACATAAAACGTTTTGTAATATAATTAAAATTAAAGTTATACATTAAAATCGTTTATAATTTAGTTATATGTGGTTAAATACTTAAAAAGTAAAAACTATTATTTTGACAAATTTGTTATAAAAACGTAATTTGTGTTGAATATTTTCAAATTATAATTATGTTTAAACTACGTAAAAATGCATAAATATAAGCATAGAAAAACATTTGTTGACTTCGAATAACTTAAATAAAATCATAAACCTATTATACTAACTAAGAAATAATAAGTTAGATACTAAATAAATTATGTGTGGTATTTTTTAATTTGCATAGATGCATAGACTTTTATTATGTTACTTAAAAACTCCTTTCAAATAAAATAAAACTTAATTCCGCATATCTGTCAATCTAGGGTTTCGCAAATTGTTTGTTTATAACAAACACTTAAACCATTTTTATATTTTTAAAAATTACTTGTGTATAAAAGTGTCACATTTAGTTATTTAATTTTTTTTTCTAGATTAATTAAATTGAAAAATTAAAAAAGAAAATTCTAATATTCGTCATTGTTATAACTTTTAGACCTCAAGTAGACTATACTTTTTCAAAGATTAAAAATTATAATTTTCATTAATTATTTAGTAAGTTACTTATAGTTTAAACAAAGTAAAGTAGTATGTAGTGTGTCTATTCACCATAACATAGTATAATGCAAAATTGTATTACTGCGAACGAACACGTTGAGTATTGTGTAAAATAAAATATATTTAAAATATATTATATCTTATATATAATATTAGGCAATTGAATTTTCAGAATGAATAATAAAACATGAAAAATCTCAAATGAACGAAAGGTAATGTATCACTCAAAAGTTCAAAATTCAACAGTAACATTCTACGAATTATTAGTTATAAATCATTATATTATACAAGAAACGAATCTAAATATCGGATGATCTTATAATGAAATAAAAACGACATTAAATAGTAAATACAAATGTATTATTATTCGTCTACCTCGCTTTACACTAGATGGAGTCGGCCACTCTACACCTTTATAAATCTACCGCGATATCTTACTTCTCGTCAATTCCCAACAACTATTTATATGTCACATTCTATTACATCTATCCAACTCTTCTTCTCTTTTCTTATCTTAAATAATCTTCATAAGAACTCTTACTACCTCTGAACCATCTCTAATCATAACATGTCCAAACCATCTCAGTCTATTCTTTCTCATTTTTCCCACAATTAAAACAACTTCTACGCTGTTCCTTATGTATTACTTTCTCTAGTGACTCTACATATCTATCTTAACATTTTTTTTCCGCAACACTTATCCTCTGATCAATGTTTTTGTTTACTGCCCACATCACTCCATACAACAATGTTGGTTGCACTACTGATAAAAATAGATTATTAATATTGAATACTATTAATCAAAATATCAGAATAGAATTGAACGTAAAATGTTCAACTCAAAATGTTTGTTTAAATATAGTTTTTTTTTTTTTTTGTATTTCTTATGCGGAATAAATTATGTAGTACCTAAAGTAATTAAGTTACTTCAATGCACACACGCTATTACTATATTTATATATAATATATATGAAATAATATAATATAATAATGACTGACACCTGTACTTATAACACTTACAGTTGTTTCAGTTAATTAAATTTTTAAACGTATCATTTAATTAAATTTACATATTATTTTGGAATAATAACCTCAAGGGCTAGTGTATCAAACAAATATTTTAAAACAAATTCTGAATGCATAATATTATAATAATAGAATACGTCTGAAAACAATTTGTTATTTAGAAATATTAATTATATAACAAAACCTATATTATATTAATGTTATAAAAACTCAGTTGTATTATGCACATAAAAACAAGTCTTCTCATTAAATAATCTAGCTATGTACAATTGTACAAGCTCAATGAAAATGAATCAATTTCAGAAAATAATAAAGTAAAGAACAATTTTGATACAATTATGGCGTCGATCAATATTTTTAATCGTAATTTTTTTTTAGAAATAAAACGTCATATCAATACATTTTTTAGAAAAACATAACTTATATCCGTTGTATAGCATACATAATTTGTATTACAATTTTTAAAAGTATAAAATTTGATTAAAAATATGAAATACATTCAATATTATATAATATTTTTGCAACATTACAATAATACTATGAAGCATTAATTAATATTTAATATATATTATATCATTAATATCAGTAATCTTCTTCACATTTATAAATTGTTTAATGTATTATATTATTTTAGTTCAAAAATATAATTTACTTCTAAAAAATAGGCAGGCCCATGTTATTATTCAAACTTCTTATTCCAGTCACGCAATATAATATAATACTTATACACCCTAGTCTGTATATTTCCAATTTTGTGCCGTGGTATTCGAATATTATGTTCGTATCTAGGAAAAATGAAATCAACCAAAAATATAATAATATAATATTATTTATACCTATATTGTAAATACAATTTTAAATAGAACTCATAAGCCATGTAGGTACTGGGTCAAATATTTTCTTCGCAAAACGCAAAATATAATATCATATTTTAGATTATAAATATTTAAAAATATGTATTACATGATTACATCGTCCTATATTAATCGAAAAATATTTATTTGAACGAACAAATCTCTTCCAAAACATCAAACTTACTAAGCTAAATATTTGTCTATCTACCACAAAACCCCAATAAAACTCAAATTCATCAAATGGAAATAATAAAATTATTTATATTATTTAATAATAATTATTATAATAATATTAAGTAGAATTTAAACAAATAAAACAACTTTGTTCATTAAAAACAAAAGTCTACGGCCCAGTTTATATATTCAATCCTTGATGTAAATTAGTTTTAGTCATTGTGAACGCAAACTAACAGATGCATGTAAATGTAATATTGTAATTAGTATACATTGCACAAAAGAGGAATGTATATAATATGCCAAAAAAAAAAAAAATAAAATAAAACTAATAGTATAGTAAATAAACTTTGCACTTTTGTAAATTACATAAAACCTATAATGATCTTCAAAAACAATCAGACGTGAATGCAGATGGTAAAATGTTTCCAACAATACCACGGTACAAAGCGCCGTAATATAATATTGTGTTTTGTAAAACAACAAAAAACAAATTGACAGAGCTATACATGATAATGCTATGACTAAAGATTAATTTTCTGACTAAACATTTTCAAACGAAATAACTGCCGACTAAATAATTGAATGAAAACAAAAAAAATCAATCAACAATTGTTGTTGGTTGTAGAATTTAATTTCGATGAAAATATATTACAATGCAATCTACATAATATATTTATATGTAATGAAGCTAAATGTCAAGAATGAATAAGACTATGTGATAATGTGATGGGTATTATGTTAACTTCATTTCATTGTACTCGAAAAACTGACAAAGTTATTGTCATTTAAATACGAGCAAAAACTCGAGATGCATATTGTATAATGCATTTTAATCAAAAATTAAGATAATTTGCTTAAAAGTTCTCCATGAATAAAAAATAAATACAATGTAAAATTTATAGGCAAAATTAATTTAATAAATTGTGAACTGAAAAACGTTTAGGTATAGGTTCATATTAATAAATTAATATTCAAATGTTAAAAGTTTATCTTAGAATAATATAATTATTAACACACATAATTTTTGTCTTTTTAATATTCTGTAAGAATTCATAACCAATAGTATAATAAATCTTGAGTTCTAGAACAGATATTATTTAAGATCAAATTTAAATAATGTGTACAATATAAAGATTCTTAAAAAAATTATTATTAGACTGTAATTAAAAAATGTATTTATTCTATTAAGATGTAAAATGTAAGACTTCCGACGATTAAAAGTAATTTCTCGGACCTTACTTTAAATTATATTATATATATTTTAAACAAATAATTTAAAAACGTGATTCGATGACAATTATTTGAGTCAATAATAGCATCCTTTAAAATTGAACGAAAAATTGCATTTTTACACAGACAAATTGCAAATAAATGTTCAGTATTCTATTGATCTTAAGCTAATTAATTAATCATTTTAGCTTAAACAAAAAAAGTAATAGATTTCTCAAATAGGTAAACATAATGATGTAATATATGTATAAAAATAAATATAAATATATTGCAACGGAATCTAACCTACCAATACAGTCATCGTCATATTTTTTGCCATTTTGTAAGTATAGAATTTATTTTATTTTTTATTTACGAAACAATTCTACAAAAACCGTGTTAATATTTTCTAACCTAATCTGTTAAGAAAAATATATATTTTTTAGTATTGCAATAGTAGTGTACCTACGTAAATTAATTTCTAACTCAAACCTTCACTTGAGAACAAAAATAATTTTCAAAAATATTCGTAAATTTTGAAATGTAAAAACTATAGTACCATTTTATTAGATACCATATAATGTTGTTTATAAAAAACCTAGTGTTAATATTAGAGTGCTAGTCATATAAAAAAGAAATCGAAACAAAATGATTTATTATACAAATTATAATTAAATTAATGATAATAGATTTAATTTTAATTAATAATATAGTTTAGTATAATAAAAATGTATTATTATTATTTTCACTAAAAAATTATTAGTTTTCTACGTTGGTGTGGTAATAGACGTTTTAAATTTTAATATTTATCGTCTGTACTCATACATATAGGTATCATTGCAATATAACATTATTATACACGTGTATTCGTATTACCAATCACAATTTTTCCATAACGTTAAAAACAAATATCACTTTTATATCAATTGTACCAAATAAATGTGTGTTTCCCCGCGTAGTTTGGTGAAAAATCGTATACGAGCAGAATATTATTACAATATTTTTAACGAGACACGACTTATACCTGAGCGCTGCCATTAAACGAGACACATTTGGAGATTCGCTTAACCGTTATTCTTTCATGTTTTATTTATTTATATAAAACTTTATTATGACTTACACGGCTTTTGTGACGAGTTTGGCCCGCGGGTTATCATGTAATTCGGTACCAGGTATCAGGTTAAATTCCCCGTCCCATCGCGCGCCATCGTCGGTCTCCTAACCGTTTTCGGCGATTGTCAACTGTTCCACTTTGCTACAAACAACATGTGTTACCCCTAACAATCTTATATAAACTAGCTCTTCAGTAAAAACTTTAAACATGAAAAAACAAAGAAAAAAAAAATGTATAACGAAATAATTTATCACGAACAAATGCAATAACGCAATCAAATATTTTATAATTGTCTTTATGAAAACGACTAAAATGAAGAAAAATTACATGAAATATTTCACGAAAAAATTAAAACACATAATTATTTTTAATTAACCTCTACTGTAGCATAATTAAAATCTAGACTGCCGAACGTACCTAAAAACGCAAGATGGTTTAATAAATATCAAATTAATATTAATACCCGTTTTAGAAAAACAAAATTATTTACATTTATATAATATTAATATATTATTGTTTAAAAAGTAAAACGATAGTTATGTATGTAATAAGTCTACAGCATGACGTGTATTAATTTTTTACAGTAAAAAAAAAAAAAAAAATAAAAAATAGAAATAGAAAAATCTAAAAATAATTTTTGTCTTTTGTAGAAAAAAATTAACAAAATGATTGTCCGGCGGCAAAATTATGATGAAATCGAATGCGAACCGTCAAACACGACGTTAGGTAATAAACAATAGTGATTTTGAATTTTATTTCCTAGAAATGGACCAAATCTGTTTCGTAGACAAGTATTGATCGGCAAAGTTTTTGAAAAAAAAATTAATTATAACTCTGCAGAAACTTGCTGACCAATATTATGATAAATGAGGTTATTGACATTATAAATTATTATATTTATATACGCCTGTGTATTATATTGTTTTGATAAACGAAAAAAAAACTTGTACAAATATATACGTCTAACTGTATGTATAATATGTTTTAACTCTGCCAAAAATATTAATTAATTATTATTAAAGTAAAATTTTAATTATAATTTTTAAATAGCAGTAACTTTGCTAGAATTAAGTACTTAAAAGATCAATAATAAAAAAAGTTATGATGAAAATCTTTTCCACATAGAGACAATATACAAATATCAGTAATCAAAAAATGTTAGCTGGTTCAGATGCCATTTAAAGAAGGTAATTTCGTCGAAGATAATTAATACCATTAAATTAAAATATATTTCAATCATTTTTTTTTTTTTTACGTACACTCAACACGATTTTTTTGTATATTTATCACATGGTAACAGATAAAGTTTATCAGATATTTAATTCTTCTAATAATATTGAAGTCAAGAAACCATTTATACAAATATTAAATGAAAAATGAGATTTTTAATGAAATTATAATATAAAGAATAAAAACGTGATGATCATTAATATAAAAATAACACTTGTTTAGCTTTACTTTCAAAACTGTTATAAATAGTATTATATCGTTAATAAAAATATGAAAATTAAACTACATTTAATAGATAAGTATTTGTATATAAGTTATTTAAATTTATACGTAGTATATCTATGTCGTTGGCCCATTGAATATATTTTAAATTCCCGCACTAATTCTGACTTTTTTATATGGTCAGCACGGCCAAGAAAATAATTTATGCTACGATGTCTATATTACCAATTACACTATTAGCTGTATAATTAGTCTGTATGAAAAAAAAGGTACTGAGAAAATAAATAGACTCAATGCACAAATTCAAAATGAAACTGATTAAATAGTGCAGACACTTTGTTCTTGCGGTAGTGTTGATTCAGTTTTAATCAGAATTATATGCTATTACATATTAAAATTTTATCAAGAACTGAATAAAAAGTTTTTATTCATAAACAAATATAGTGAAAGTATTAGAGTAATTATTTGAGAAATTCGTATGTGATTTATCAAATAATATTAAGAAAAAGTTTAAAAATGTTTAAAAAATTTATAACTTCTTTTAGCTGTCCCTTACAAAAATGTTTACTATATCTACATTTTAAAATTCATCATTCTTCACAGTAAACAAAAAAAATAAACAAATAATAATTTTAGCGGAAATAAGAATGCGAATATATGCGTGGATTTACTAGAGAGGATAGAATAAGAAATGAATATATAAGGTAAAGAAGTCAATGGCGGATTTAGAGATCATTCGAGTGGACAGGGCAAACGTTCAAAAGTTTTAATTTGTTTTTATCTATACCTAATTAATATGTTCTTGCAATCAGAAGTGTAGCAATGCAATGTATTTATGGCGTAATGATAAGAAAATAGCTGGAGGGAATGGACGAAAGACCGGTATTTTTTATTTTAACACAACATCAATTCATGTATTGCATTATTATTATTATTAAATTACAAAATTACAATTTCGTGTAAAATCACTTATGGTTTTAATACGTAAATATAACTCGCCAGAGTACTACTATAAATAAAGTATTATTTGACTGAATTATTTATCCTATTATAACAATCAACTACTTGAAAACGCAGTCTAAGTTAATTATGCCTACAACTAGACTTGTGACTTGTTGTTTATCTAAGAATCGTATATAAATTATGTACTTTAGATGACAGTAAAAGAAAATAATAACTTGAGATACTATAGAAACTACACTGAGTTTAGATAGGCAGATATAACATTTTTATAAATTTAAAAATACGACAAAATATTTATACAACATTTTTTTCTACAAAATAGATTAAAATAAATATATATCTGGTTAAATTACGTGTCCATCAAACCCCTTTATAACATACAAATTAAACTCCTTCCTATTCCAACAGTTGAAAAATAAAAACCTATATTGTCTATATTTACTTGTATATTAATTTTTGCTTTAAACTCAATATTGTATAAATATATTTTATTATATTATATTAAATAATTATGTGTTTGTTAATTTGTCATTTAGGTAAAACTACTATTGCACCAACGAGGCCTTGGAAATATTATGTTAAAATGTTTCTACTTACTCTTAAATTATTATTTCAATTTCGAATAAAACCGTGGTGTGTTTCTTGTTTAAATACAATAATAACGAAAAAAAAAAAAACTTAATGTGTATATTAAATACACATTATGTGTATATTATATATATATTTATCAGTCTCGTCAACTCATTGTTATTAAATAAAATCGGATAAACATCAATCAATATTTTGAATAATGTAGTTAAAAAAAAACGATTCACTGATATAAAATTGAATATTGATATATGTTGTCATAAAATTCATGAAAAAGAACCAAAGTATTAAATATTTAAAGTAAATATAATATATTGAAATGCTAAAAGAAGTTTTTTGAAAATGAAAAAAATAATATTTATAGGAAAATATAATTAATATTTCCATCATTATATTGCACTCGGTGACGGCAATAACGAACGGAATGAATATCTATTAGCTATATTGTATTATAACTTGTATTATATATAGTTTCATAGCGTCACGCGAACTCGACAAGACACGCCGTGATTATAATTATTTATACGCGTTGTCTATATAGATAAAAAAATATTATATTTAAATCCATCAATAATTTTTTTGTAATTAAATGTCGACTAATTACACGATAATTTTATTTTAACCTGCCTTAGTTCTACATAAAAAAATGTATATACATTAGATTAACATTGCTGGTCTAGTAAAAATTTGCCACCCTTTCAAAAATTACCGCTAGGGGCAATATGCGACCGTCTTCCCCCCCTAAATACAGCCATGATTTTCATAGAAAAACAATAACTTAAAAATTATACAACATAACAATATTTTACTTTTTAAAAGTAAATTAATATTATAAATAAAATATAACGTTTTAATTTTTCCGAGTTATATTTTCGTTTAATTATTTAATACTGATTAATTTTAAACTGATTAAATTTTAATAGGATTAAAATTTAATCACTGTTGATTATTTAATTATAGTCATCAATATGAAATTTTGTATACCCAACACAAAATTATTTCCTCAGAGTATAATCCAGCGGATTTTGTATCACATTATTATAATATTATATAGCAATAGATGTGTTATTATAGTCGTATTATTATTATATTCAATATTTGTCACGAAACATACAAAAACGAATCATTTGTACAATTTACAGGATATTTTAACCCGAGCATATATTTTATAATCCCCTCTATCTTCTACCGTTGAACCCAAACACGATTCTGACCATGTTGTGTGTATACTAGAAACGGAAATTTTCATACAAACTTTGTCCGCATAGTAAGGTAACTAACCTATTCCAAAACCATCTTACCGGAAAGCCACTGCGACAACGTATTCACCATAATACGATAATGTGTTACATACTTTTAAAATAATAATATATCGCATTTACGTGCGCAATGGAAATTTATCCGTTTCATAACTACTTATTGGGTTATAGATACATTTTAGGGCCTACATCAAAACATGCAATTCACAAGTGGTTATCGATGACGTACGTTCATCGCGTGCGAGTAGTCGTCAAATAATTGAAATATTATATTTTCACACGTAAAATTATTATTGGAAATATTAAAATAAAATATTGCTCAACATCGTTCAAATAAAATCCAATTTATAACGAACCGAATCGATGGTAGAATCGTTTCATCCAGCGATTTACATAGATATAAGTTTCAATAATATATTTTTATACATTTATTTAACACTAAAATATAATAATATGTTCAATATAAGGTAAGTGCTAAATCGTCATTGCCAAAAACTAAATCGTAAATATGATTATGACTGACTGACCGACCACCGACGTACTAATCGAAAGTTAAAAACTATTATATTTCAATTAAATTCAATAGTAATTAATTTATTCATTTTTTAACTAAAATAGCAGGTACTATAAATAGTATATAAGTTAATTAATTTAACTAAATTAATTATAGTTTAAGATTTTCTTATTCAAAGTCGTTGACGTACCTTTAACGTTTGAATCTGATTTTAAGAATTTTTGATTCCATATTTTTTTAGCACATTATTAGTACACGGTGATTTAAGAAATCTACAATAATTTAGGCCTCTCGTATAGTTGCGCTATAAAAATATTGTTATAACAACAAGATAACGTTAAAAAAACAAATCGACACATTTTATTAAAATGTGAATATTTACTTATTTTTTAACCTTAACTTAAGTTTATGAGAGACTGAGTGAGCGAGGCTTTTATTTAAACAGTGGTTTTGTTTTATATATGTCATAAACCCATTTTCCGGTAGAATTGCTGCAAAAGTTTTATCCCGAATTGCTCATAGGTACAGATGGTACTATTAAGAAGTTATGTTTAAAAAAAAACTCTATAGATAATTTGCGTAAAAAGTTAAGATATACCTACTAAATTATAATATGATTATAAACGTTAATTATATTATTATTATTATTCAAACAATAATACTAAAACTTGATAATTTCATCAGATAATAATGTTTTAAAGTATTAATTTAATGTATAAGATTTTAGTAACAATCAGTTTCAAGTTTTAATTTTCTACTAAAAAAATTGTATGTTTTTTGTTTTTATCACATACCTATGTAAAATATAATATCAAATTTTTAATTTAAATTTGTAATGTCTAACAAAGTAGGTTTTCTGTTGACCTAATTACCTACCTAAAGTTTTGTTATTATATTTGAATAAAAAATGGAATTATGTTATCACATAATATTTGGATGAACAAAAAGAGCACTAACAATATGCATCACATCTGCAGTTAAAGCCGTACCAATATAACGTATAAATTGTATAAATTCTCGTATAAATTGTATACGGGACGTATCGCGAGAATTTGATATTTTTATATTTATATTACATTGAAAAGTCTCGTACCACATTCTGTACATTTTCCGTATACTTATTATAATATTCGTTAGTTTTCAGTTTTGCGATCAAAATTTTAAAGGAAAATACCGTTGAAATGTATGCTTAACTGTGGAAACCGCAGTTAGCGAAAAGCTCAAAAATCGCCAGATGCCTCGTTTGGAATATTATTCATATATACATATTAGTCGCGTAGTACGGGAACATTACAGATTATAGTTAGTATTATTATTTCCTTTTAAAAATATCTACGTATAATATAATTTTAATAATTCCACTTCAAACGATATAGTAATATTCGTTTATTTTTCGAACATTGTGTTTAACTTTCCACTGTTAAAGTTTTTTAAACCATGTCCTAGATGTTTTATTGAAATATTATTTTGGTATGCTCTATGATAATGTACTCTAAATACATAATTTGATTCAATTAACTGGATACTTAATCACAAAAACTATTATTTTTCGTAATTTAAAATTATTTTTACAACGATTTGCTGGTTTTTGGTGCGAATTTATAAGTCAAGTTATCCGTACCAATTGTCTATTTATAATTTTGATATCTTTTTTAACTATCTGTATGTAGTACCTAAAAGCTGTATCTTATTCGCATGAACGTCTTTTAATATTTGTTGTCATAGTTTTTAATCTCAGAATAATTAAACTTACAGTCATTTATTAAGAGCATTATTGCGATTAAAAAGTATTTTTTAAACATTTTTTTTTTTTTTTTTTTATATATAGTTTTTATGACCTAATAATAACTAGCCTACATTTTTTACAATCCATGAAAACAAATTGTGAGGTCTGCAGCTATCATAATATTTAAATCACGTATTCCCGTTGAACCAATATTTTATCAGAAAAAAATTAATAAATAATAAAAACGCTATGATAGAATATATTGAAAAATTAATATAAAATCATTGCTTCTAGCGGCTTGTAGAGTGATATGGTCGGTATAGGATGGTAGGTTGGTAAGTATACATAGATATACAGGTCGATTATATTTTTATAATATAAAATAGAACTATTATGATACTTGTAATCGTTGGTGGATATATTTTAACGCGTGTATATCATAATAATATTATCGTGTCAACGCAATAGACAAGGAAACCGAATTCGAATTGGATTTATTTGAATAAATTGTAATTATTTAGAAAGAAAAAAAATCTCGTTTGTGGTGCGGTTCGACGTATACGAGTTCGATAAGATGATCGGCCTGTATACGTTGTGTGCTGCGCAGTTTTACGTTTCTCGTGAAACTTAATGGATTTTAATAAAGTAACAACAATCCCTGGACGGGATACTGTATACGCGGTATATGGTCTTATAAAGAGGTAACCTACCTGTATATCTATATATATTCCGCCGTGTTTGTGTTACCCGCGGAGCGCCGCCGGGGACGTTGGTATAGTTGAAAAAACGAAGAAAACGCCGGACCATAAATATATGTATATAAGCACCGTGTACGACGTGTACACATTAACGAGTCTATTCGATATTTATGAAGGCGAACTCGAGCAACGGTAAGAATATAATAATATATACCATTACAGAAAATATATTTCATATAATATCTATGTGTTTTCGCTGTCCGGATGCAGCCCGTGTCGGATATTTTACGTCCCTCGTGAGAATTTCCACAAAATTCAAAGAGAGTCACATTTGATTGTTATTATTTCCTTACATATCGTACGTATTATATTATACGAACTTTAAAATTAAAACACGTCGACAACAATATTGTACGTGCGTGCCAACGAATCGAATAATCATAATAATAATAAGCTACACGTGGACTGCGGTTAGGTTAGTGGTATAATCACAACAGAGTTTACAAATATTTAGAAATTAAGTTCCATTCGTACGATTACAGTTTGTGTTAAAAGAAAATATAACGCGTCCGATGTTTAAATTTCATTTAATTTGAACAAGTCATTTAACACTTATAAGATTATATTAGTCATTAGACTAATACAGTAATTTAAATCAATATGCGAGACTCGTCGATTGTGAATGTTCACTTTAATCGCGGTAAGTCCTAGAATAATTATTACAATATTCTAATTGTCTCGGTTGTATATGATACAGACAAAAATGCGAGCTCGGAATATATTATTATTGTGTCACGCGAGTAAGATAATATAATAATAAACGCTCGCCCGAATGGTGTCGAGTGTCGACTAACTAAAACAGGCGACAGTTTACTGAAAACCGAAATGTTACATTTACATTTACCCACGGGTAAGTATACGACGATCTCGTCATAATGTGCGCACGGTGCACACACGATAAAATGATAGTTATAAAAATTATTGCGCAGAAGGTTTTCTAAAATCCCTCGAACCGAAACTCCGAGATTCTCGCCAGTTTCCGACTCTTGGAAAAACTTGAGGGTAAATGGATGATGTTATACACGATAATGGACTTTACAGTGAGTACGTACGTCGAATCCACATTAATTTTGTAGCAATAATAATAAAATAACGACCCCATAAAATACAAACGAAATATGCCGCGCTATACCTAATAGAAATTGTAGCCCGTCGCACGTATAAAAAAAAAAAAATCCCCATTTGGAAAACATGTAGTACAAGAGAAATGGAAATTAAATTAGCATAATGTATCCAACCGCTAAATCACCTATTTAATAACCAACGTATTTCTACAACGAACATATCATATTTTTTGATATAATATACGGGGACGTAATACGAGATAATACTATTATTCATATCACACGAATCACAATAAAACATATTTTTATCATTTAAATTCCATACCGAATCTCTTTGATAACTGTTTTTGACCTCGCTGTCAGAGAAAGTCTGACCTTTGATCGTATAATTATTATAAAAACATTTATTCTTTCATTCAATCTCGTTTATTTTCTAAATTTAATCATCCGACAATATCGAACGCAATATGTTTACAAAACTATAATAATATTAGCATTGACGGGATACGAATGTTTCATATAATATAAAATTAATAATAAAAACCGCAAAAACAATTTTGTTGTGGACGAAAATCATTTAGTTTCCAATAAAGATAATAATAACTTGAATTACTTCGATCATAGAAAAAAAGATCGATTGTGTCATCGCTGTCCATTATTTCGAAAGAAAAACGTTTTGTCAAATGCATGTGTCGTATATTATATTGAATTGCTATTTGGCAAAAATATAAACGGAATAATATCAACTTAAATCAACCAATGCGAATAAATCCATCCGAACAAAAAACGCTCTATCGATTTAATTTTTTTTTTTTATAGTAGACAAAATTTAGGAAACGTTGGCTATTGGAAAAACAAATACAACTTACAACTAGTGATGGTTTATTGTTTAAGTTATACAATTATTGATAAGCAGTTGAACAGCTATTTATGTTGCAATTTTAGAAAATTTATAGAAAATTTACTGATAATAAGATTGGTTTTATTGCGCATTTTAATAAAACACAAAAATTACTCATCACTTTTTACTTTAGTTGTTGAACTAAATTTTAAAGTTCGACAATATTTTTCGGAATTGATTATTGGTTAGTTTAATTAATATTTTAAGTAAATTAAAACTATAATTAATTTAAACTATACTAGAAATTATATGCATTTAAACATATCTTTAATTATGAACTAACGAAGACACGAAATGTATGATACGAAAATTGTTTACGGTTCTCTAATTGTTAGGATACAGTTGAACATATAAGTTATATAATATATATTATTTTAATTTTAATTATTACTATCGTATGAATTCGAGGCAAAGCTTGTGTGTTCACTATCCAGACATTGTATAATTTTATGTCATACGAAAAGCAGCATTTGAACGCTGTGCAATGCAGGTCGTCCCTTTCGAGTACGTTGCAACCGGAGAGTGGTTAGCCCATTAAATTCTGCGGGATAATAATATATCATACAAAACGATAATAATTTCCCTCTTGCAAATGCGGAATTTCGCATTAAAATTTATATTTATAACGTCGAGTGCACGATGTTATCTTCCTCCTTAGCTCGGCCGAAGACGCGATTGGGCAAATTCGCTTTTTTTGAGATTCGTTAAAAAAAAAAATGTGCTTAGATCGACCGCATTATATTATAATAATAACAAATAGGCAGGAACGTGCGAAAGTGAAATGCCAAATAGCTTATGGATTGGAAGCAAGGAAATAAACCGAAAGCTCTTTTTGCGCAGCCAACGCACGCCTTGACGCGTTAACATCATTATGTTGTTTTGGTAAAATATGTGAAAATATACTGATAACAGTATACACAATAAAAATATAATATTATTATGGTCTGTTGTTTACACGCGGATTTGATGTGCAATGGTTTGAATTGATAAAACAACAATGGTTAATCGATTGGGGATGTACTGATAACTAATATTGTGTAGAGAAAGGAGATAATCTATTTTTTTTTTCTCAAATATAAGATTACTGAGCTTTAGTCTTATTTTAGGTTAAATTCGCAATATGCGGAAAATAGGATACATTCGTTCAATCCGTATTTATGTTATCCATGTTTACAGAAACAAATATTTTCGCGGACACCCTTAACAGGAAATATGCAGCTTTCAACAAAAAAATAAGATAGTAACAGATGAATGAAATATTTTACCGGGCAGTTAGTAATTATTTTAATCGACACGCATATTGACCCAATAACGTCTGCTGAAATTTAAAAACAACGTTTCTTCGTAATCGCACACAAGTTGAGCCGCACGAATTACACGTACAGTATGTCAATTATTGTCAAAAGTTTTTTTCCAATACGGATTTAAACGTTGAAAATTAGGTATTAAGTTTTATAAGTTTGAAAAGATTTTTGCGTGTAGAAAGAAAACATTGCCGGATAATTTATAGATAACAACGAATACAAAGCTATCTAAAAATAAATAAGAATTATAAATAATTTAAAATATATAATAATTTTTTTAAAATTATTATGTAACAATATAAATACTTACTAATAATAATATTAAACAAATTCTTTACAACCAGAATTTATAACATAGTTTATTTTGATACTAATTTATAGTATTTTTTTAACGAAATTCTTTTAAAAATTCAGAAAAACAAAATTATATTTAAAAACATTTTATGAGAAATTTTATTTTAAATCTTTCGTATTCAAAATAGTAATTTTTTGTAATCAATAATAATTTTCAAAATATGTATTGATAAATATTATATTATGGAGAGATAATTAGTTAATATAATAATGAGAAATTAACTATACAATTGTCAGTGGCGGCTCGTGCATATGTGCCATGGTGCGGTCGCACTCCCTACAGAAATGAATAATTTATAGTGCAAATATATTTACAAAATAAATAGGTATCTACATATTTTAGTATATTATTGTGTATTGTAATTATACATTAACAAATTAACGATTAAATATATTTTTAATTATTATTAAAATTATTTTCATAGCTTATTATAATATCGTCACGAACTCGCGATCTTACTATAGGGGTATGTTATCGTATTATGGATAGATATATAGTATATACGCCTATGCAACGCCGCAGCTTTTGCGACATTGTGAATCGTACATAAAAATACCGGTTTCCCGTATAAACTGTAGGTTTAATAATACGTGTAATAATATCATCAGAACGGGACCGGCGCGGCGGCCGTAGAAGCTTATGATGTGCGGTGAATTTTGTCGCTCAAATCGGACGGCAACGACGTGTTTAATTTTCTATTATTATTAAATCCGAATAAACAACAATAATATTATATACAGGTACCTGTGTAATACTGTTTAATGTCTATAAGCGTAATCGTATGGAAATTAAATTTAGATTGTGCTACGATCCCTATCGTACCATTCGGGCGGCGTGGTGAAATTTGTTCATTTCTAACAATGTATTATTATAACCGCTTAGGTAAAATATAAACGATATTAATAAATCATTATTATAAAAATTATATTAAATTATTATTACACAATTCTATTCGTTTTCATTTTACAGTGAAGTACGTATCGATGAGGTTGAATTTTAAATATTGTACATGATCGTAAGTAGTAAATATATATCATTATTTTGTTTTTAAATTTAATTAGTTATTTAGACGTTTGGTTTTTTTTTTTTCAAAGGTTTTATGTATAAACATTGCACATAAATATTATAAATAGAATAGTTACAAAAAAAAATACAAATAATTAATACAGTACAATATTTATAAGTATAACGTATATAATAAATATTAGAAATAATTTGAAATTTATTTGTGTAGATATTTTTTTAAATTTATGTTTCCATTTAATCCTAAATAAATACATTTTGTTATTATTTTATCATTTTAACTTTTGTATGATGTATTATAGTTCTTTAATTTTTTCATCGGACTCTTGTGCTAAACTACTACGAGCCGCCACTGACAATTATACATACTACATATTATATACAGATATATATATATACATTATTTTGTATAAAAAGTATCAATGAAATATAATATCAGATATATGTTTCATCTATACCTTTTTATATTTGGATGTTTAACATAAATATCGGAAAATTGATACAACCATTGAACTATAGTAATTATAAACAAATATAGATAAATAATTGTTCTCATCACATCAAACTCAATTCATAATATAACTTACCCAAAATTCCAAAAAAAATCTGCCACGAAGAATAAAACAAAAATTGAATCGTGACATTATCGGTATTGAAGTATAATAATATGATTTATTATTAATTAACTGAGGTGTCAATTCGCGTTATTTTGAAATTGTAAATACTACTAAATACAATATAAGCCATCGCCGATAAACTTATTAAAACGTCAACGACTTTAATGGATATATATATATATATATTGGGAGTTTTACTAAAATGATTCACATATTTTTTTTTTTTTATTAAACTAAAATACTTGATGTAACCACGAGGACCACAAATTATAAAAAAAGAGCACGAAAATTCATCGTTATAGATAACGATATTATATTATATATAGTATTATAATATTCTTTATATTAAAACGATATAAATTTCTTCGTTATGGAACTGCATCTGACTGCATCGGCTATGATCCCGTTGAATCCTGCACTTTTATTTTCATGCACAACGCCGTCAACCTTATCCTACGATTTGGATAGCATTTACTGTGACTAACTAAGTACGAGAATAAACTTCGGAATTTTGCATAAATCCGCCCCGGCTGCATTCAATGGTCGCGGTCAATTATCGTAATAATAATATGTTCACAAGACAAGTCCAAATTATAAATTAGTTCACGTTACTCGATCGTTATAATATTTTTAAGATATATCGACGAATTGTATCGAACCACTCATATCGCATTCGCGGTACAACATTATAAATAATGGAAAAAAGGAGAGCTGTATAGAGGAACGCGTCGCGGATTAATAAAATGCCATAATCCGTAAAAAGTGACGGGCGAAACGTTTAAAAGTCTGAAAAGTTAGGAAAAATAAAATATAATGGCGTGAGGTGCTTAGGTGTTGCACACGACTTACTTATACATACAACAATGAGCGAGTCGAAATCTCGTCGAATATATATACATAACTTATTCCCCGGAGACGAGTAAAAACCTCGAGTCCTTAACGTATGTCTCACGTGTGTGTGTGTGTATGTGTATACGAAATGAATTATCGCGAGCCGGCGGCGGATCTTTACTTCTAATTGGATACAGGTCGCCGCCGCCCGTGGTAAACGCGCCAGCTATATTATCGTTATTACGTACCTAACTTGTGTGCGAGCGTTTCAATGGTTCCGAACGCGGAATAAAACGTCCTCCCTAGGGATAACGCGATAACGGCGGTGGTGGGACTCGACGACCCGTGGCGAAAGTCGCTTCTTTGCGCGTTTTACCTATACATAAAGACATATTATAAATAATATATATCGCTCGCCTGCTCGCGTCTATATTATTAATATTATTGTTTTATACAATAAAATACAAGAGTGAACAAATATTATTATTATTATTATTATCATTATTATTATATTGTTATATCTACATATTCGCTGTTGAGTCGTCATAGTTTTGGGTGTAAACTCTCGCAACGAATTAAAACCCCGCTATTTAGTTATTAACGACATTCATGATTTGCATACTTGAATTTTTCCCTCGTTTTCTCATCAAATGTAAAATATATATATCGAAGCATCGTAGAAACCTGAGAGTTAATATTGAAATACAACGTGTCGTCGATTCGCCCAATTATAACGTATCGGTTACATTTAGTGACACCAAAAATCTCTAGTAAATACAAATATAAGAAAATGTACGCAGATATCCGGAGAACTTCGGAACAGCGTTGAGATTACATCTGTTCGGTAAACATATATGACATGCGATATTTGATTTAAATTAAACAACCTATGGCAATAGGTCACGGTGCAAACGCGCATGTGTATATAGATTTCCCATGGGTAAGTTGGTTTGCAAACTGAAGTTTTATGTTTCAATAATTTCGTATTCCGACCGTCTCCTGAATAGAAATTTCGACGTCAGTGCAACGATATATCTTTATGTGTTTATATTTTTATTTATTTTTACGCTGTATATACAGAGCGTATATTATATAAATATTATAAATACGTATGAATCGTATACGAACAGGTACAGAACGTGCGTTGTTATTTGAACATAATCTATAGTTTATTAAAAAATTCATATATTTAAAACAAAACACTGAAATCCAATGCAATCGTGCGTTCGAGATGTCGAAGGATTACCACTAGGTCAGCACAATATAATGTTAAAATATTTGCTCGAAAACATCTGACGGAATAACAAGTTATTTTCTTCTTTGCTACAAATACGAAATGTGTAACCTAATTTTAACGTCCCAAAAATAGTTTTTGATTTACGAGCGTAAGTTTTCCCAAAAACTCGCGTTTACCAACATTCAAATAGTGATATTATACATGTAGGTACGAATTCCAAACCTAACTCGTCTGTGGTGCCAGTGACCTAAACTAAACGACTCGTATACGGGTGTGCGTAATACATTTACGAGTTGGAACTAGTTTGCGTAAACCTTTGAAAGAAATATTATTTATTATTAAATAGTTCTAATATTGTTAATTAGAAATTTTTAATTATTCGGGATTATATAATGGGCAATTGCCAGACATTTTGATTTGCACGATAATTCCACGCCAGTGATCGATACAATAATACGAACAGTATCATATTATTAATATTATTATTATTATTACAAGTCAACAAAAAAGTTTGATCGACGGTTCTGTAATTTGTATGAAATACATATTAAACTTTTAACGTTCTTATATACCGCTGAAACGTTTTAATTTAACTGTTACCGAAAAGGCGCACGCGCAGCACGTTTTCTTTTGTTTGCTTAAATCGTCATTACCGAAATCGTACAAATCTCTGGAGCGTTAACGACTTTTATAAGATTTTTAAT
Source organism: Eriosoma lanigerum (assembly GCA_013282895.1). Lineage (NCBI taxonomy): Eukaryota > Metazoa > Arthropoda > Insecta > Hemiptera > Aphididae > Eriosoma > Eriosoma lanigerum. The sequence continues at coordinate 57,604,921 of CM023358.1, forward strand.
GACTGTCGCGTAGTAAGGGGTAACCGTAAATCCGATTGCCGCCGGTAACGCTTCCGGTCGTACACGTTTTTTGGCAATAAATTCTTGGTTGAATACACGATGATATACAGTCTTTGGTAATTACCACGACAGAATGTTCTTATTTAGATATGTAATTAATGGGTAAGAATGACCATTAAGTACACAGAGAAAATTTTTTTAGATCTATCGTAATATCTCCCAAAATATAACTCACCCGCTAGTCGAACCATCAACATTCGATAATTAAAAATAAAATATAATATCCCAGAATATATCTTCACCTAAACTAACTGTCGTAGTTGTTACGTTGTTATTTCTATACACATTTTTATATTGGTTGTCTATCAGCTGTGTACTGTATATTTTAGTTACCTGCTATTTATAGTTTCCCTTAGAGTTTTGAATCTTTTTACTTGTTCGTGCGATTATTTTCCGAACATAATAAATATACAATATTTTGTCCTCTTTTAGTAATAATATATTATAATACAATATACTATATACGTTACACATGAAAGATTCAACAGCTACACTCTAACTACAGTCAATAGACCGAAAAATCACATTCAAATCGTCTCCCACAAACGAACTATACAACAAAATATGTGCAGGAAAAAAAAAGCTTGAATCGGATGCGATAGAAAAAATATTATAATAAAACACATTTATGTAGGTTTTACTGATGTATTTATATTATAATAATACAATATCATAATCAAGTTAACGCGCTTCGGCGACCGAAAAATACGTTGACAATATGTTCGGTATATCGAATGTAAATTTCACTTGCCGCCCGAACGATTTCGATAATAATATACGATAAATTTTAAACTACATATTTGCAAATGAATGATTATTTCAAAACGAACACAATACGATTTTGATGTAACCGACTAAGGACGAACGGCAATAATAATCGCTCAAATATTAATGATTGAACAGTGGACGGTAGACTATAATATAATATTATTACACGCGTCGTATAATGTTTATTCTAACCCTTCGTCACGTGGCGTAAACTAATATTATTCGCGTTAAAATGTGTTATCCGAAATCTAAGCGCAACACTATTGGTTTCATCGCCGATGAGGTCAAAACTTTGTAGAGATAATAATTATTCGGATAGCACTACTGAATTTGCACGCGCATGTTATACGATGGACGTTTGTAATATTATAAATAAAATGCATCGATATCGTATGTTTGTAAATTTCAAAACACTCTTAAATCCCTTCTCGTATTTCCATCTATCAATATCAACCGAAATAGTATACATATCGTCATAATAATAGGTATTATGCGATTTTCAATCACGTATATCGAAACGATAAGCATTACGAGCACGTGCGATTATAAACATTACATTATCATAACATGTTATTATGAACGTATTAAAATAAATGTTTGAAATATATGGTGCCGAAATGACGTGATTCAACTGCGTACACGTACATAACAATATACTGTAAAACATTTATATAAGCACAATCAAGTCAAAGAGGAAAAAATTCATTTCAATTATAATAAGATCATATTAAAATAGATGATTTTTTTCCGAATTAACTGGAAAAAGTTTAGTTAAAACGATAATTGTTATGGAAATTAGACACTTAATGTCATCAAAGTCCACACATCCACACGCCCACGCTTATAAATAATGGTAGAAGTGTTAAGTACATAACATAGCTTAAGCGACAAATATTGTTTAAAATACACAAAAGCTAAACGAAATTGTAATGTTTTGGATAGTTAAATTTTAATTTTGAAAACGGATTACATTTCTTTGATTTGTCTGTTAGTAATAGTGATACTTTCTGTTACTAAAATGTAAAATTTAATTTAATTCCAATTTCTCAAAGTCCCACAATTTTGGCTTGCTTTTTGGTCTTGTCACTATATTTATATTCCCGCGTCAAATCCCTTTAAACATAAATAGTTATTAATTTAGTTTCAAAAATGACTGAATTGTCAACAAATATATATTTTAACTGGTTTAGTACTATGGATACTACATTTTTCACACCTTATATTCTGTATTCGTTTAACCGGTACAACAGTCGCATTAGCAGTAAATATTTTGAATATTCCATGCAATAATATTACGTTTCGGACATCGACAAAAGGTTATACGCATATATCTGTGTGCGGGTGTAGGTATGCTCATATTATTATCGCCGTCATATATCGTGTCCGATGATTGATGCGCACGATAGTTATGCGAGATACGAATTCAACGTCATTAAAAATGTTAATATTATATCTCGTCTCGGAAATCGCGGATGCACGTCGAGCTTTGATTTTCATATTACAACATAATGTCGATTTTTCATTACATACATATTATAATACGGGTAAATGTTTGTTTTATACGTGATTTTTATTAATATTATTTTGTTTAACAAATTGATTTCCAAAAGCATATAAAACTGCACGTTTTGCATATTATTGTGTATACGGTAATATCTCCGCAAAAACTCTACGGTTTTTATACCGATAATGTTTTTTTACGCGTGTTTTAATGATTTAACCCCCTCATCCTCACGTCCGATTTCACGTATATCGAATAATAATTTCACGTTATTCGGAAACGCGTTATACGAACAAAAAAATAAATAAATAAATAAAAAAACACACGTCAAAAGGCACAAATATATTGGTTATTATTTTTGTGTTTTATCCGCGCGCGCGTCGCTTAACGGCAATGGCCTCGTCTCTCCGTCTATAAATATAAGGTTACTGCGGCGGCGGGGGTGACGTATTTTTGCGCGCGAGATATATATAAAATACAAAAAAACTCGTACTGCAAAATCCCCCAAGGAAATTAATACAATGCAAAAACGTTCCCAGATGAAAATAGAAAACGCAATAAACGAGAATAGTACAAAAAGATTTTCGGTTCGCATTGTGCGTAGAACGCGAGAACGTCGTACATAAATACAATACGCTTCGCGTACCTGACCGACGCCTAATATAAAATGTACGTATATATATATATATATATATATATATAGAGAGTGATCAGAGTTTCGTGTTAGAAAAATAATAGAGATACAACAATGAAAACGTAAATAATTCTCAATGTTTTCGTTACTGGAAATTCTGATCACCCTGTATAATACGCTGTAGTTTATCCCAGGAGATCTATAATATAATACGTAATATTATGTTAACTATAATATGCGCAGGTACGTATGAACAGCGATTTTGGGCTAGGAGCGTATAGTTGAAGTGACGAGAGCCCAAAGAAAATTCATTTTTTTTTTTTTAACTGTTAAATGATAATTTATTCTTTTTGTTTATAATAATATGTGCATTATTATTATTTCCAAATTAATATTTTTTTTTTTTTACAACTAAAATATACTGAAAAAAATATTGCATTTCAATCGTTAAACTTGTTGATACTTGTTATAATCAACAGGTAAAAGGATCTTTCAAAAACAACAGTTATACTGCAATTAAGTATAATAAAGTATATATGTAAAAATCGACTCTTGAATTATATAAATATTAAAAGTACACACAAAATTTATATTCAAACACATTCATCGCCAAACTGTATTTCTCTTTTTATTGTCTTATTGATTAGGTTTGGTCGATATGTAAAATTGAGTACACGTATACAGTAATGTATTAATATTGCCTACACATTACGCCGCCTTTTAAGACACATTTATGGAATGAAATATAATTGCATAAAATGTTTTTAAATAATATATTGAAAATACGACATGAATTAAAAATACAAATATATCAAAAACGTTCAAAAAGAGATCTGAAAATATGTTAATTTTAAATTATATTTCAATGATAAAAAACAAATAATTAGCTTAAACACTACGTATATAGTACACTACGCTGTTATACCGTTAAATCTAAAAGTAACATCTGAATAAAAAATTAGTTCCAACAGTTTATAGAATGATGAAAATCAACTATAAAAATTAAATGTATTATAGTCTATTAATAAATATAATGTATACAATAATTAAATTAATTCCATAGTTTGATCGTCATATTTGAAGGACATGTTACTACAAAAACTGTCTGATATTTTGAATCGTTTCAAACTATTCGCATATTTTCAATTTTATTTAATATACTATACAGGGATACTAAGCATATACACTAAAAAATAGTTTTTTAGTGAAAATAATTTTCGTTTAAAGTTAAAATCGACAAACTATATAGATCATTCCAAATTCTTATACTCCTAATATCAATAGTAAATAAACAATAATTTTTGTATAAATATTACATATACACTATGCGGGTTGATCAAATTTCATGCGTGTTTGGAATTGCATACATTTTCAATGTTGTCTCTATTGTTTTCGTAACCTGAACCTTAAAATAAGTGATAAAAATAGGATAAAGGCGAAATATTCACTTATATGGAAAATATTATGCTAATAATATGCTAAAATTATATGAAAAATAAAATATTTTTGCTTTTTGAAAGCAAAAAGACATAAATTTAAGAACATAAAAAAAAATGCAAAATTATAAATATCCTAATCCTATATATAATATATAATATAACAAAATATATACACGAAACGTAGAATTTGAATTCAGATTAAGTGGTAACACGTGTTTCGTGTGTTTAACTAATTTAAGACATAAATAAGTAATCAAAAATTTATTAAAATAATTGTAACGGGAAATTGTATTTTAACAAGCTCTATTACAAAAATAGATCATATATTTTTATTATATTGGACACACAAAATATAACTGGAAAAATTATAACAACCTGTCGAAATATAATATTTTTTTATATTGGAAAGAAATTTGTAAACACTAGAATATTTTCTGATATAATACTAAATCAGGAATATTAACATTAAAAGAGGCAACCAATAATTATTCATTATTTGGTGGATGGGGATTTTAAAAATATCTCATATAAATAACAAGTCTTGTGCAAAATGAACAAATGAACATGTCGTTGAAAAAAATAACAAGAGTTATATCTCACTAACATATTGAATTTATTATTTGAATATAGTTTTTCTGAATGGTGAAACTGCTGTTGTTTCCTTTGCAAGAAGCCTAGTAAATTAGTATGATATTTATAAAAAAAATAATATCAAACGTTCTACCTTTTGCAAATAACCCAGTTTTTTTTCTGCTCGAGTGGTATAAAATACAAAAAAAAAAAAAAAAAAAAATTGATACTTAATCTTATAGAACTGTCATTTTATTTTCTAATGATAACAATCCAAGTGGCAATAAGATAACCTATATATTTTAATGATGGGTGCGTGATAACGTTATGTATTTGTGTATAAGTATAGTCAAATAGTGGTAATGGAAATCGCTGCCCACGACGCCACAACGGGTGAGTTCATTGGCGTCGACCGACAGATATTGTAGAAATACACCTACGTGTTGTTGTTTCGTCGTAATTACCACCTGGTCGGCGAGACGGGCATGACAATGGGCAAATTACGTTAGAGGAATATAAAAGGATTATACGCCTTACAATAATTAGGATAAGTGCTTTTGTATATGCAGTGTAGCACCGTATATACAGGGTGATCAAAAGCTGATAACTATACGAGTATTGGTTGGCATCGTATTATCTCATAACAGTGCATTCAAAAAGACACACTTTTATTTGTCTATTTGTTTGATACTGTCATTTAATTAAGAATACACATCACTAACCTACTAAAATAAGACTAAGACTAAATTAACACACTTTTAGTAAAATTTTAAAACGTATTTATTACAAAATGTATATAATAATAATTTAGAAATAGAAATAAATAGAAAAATTCAATGACTTAATAATCGAGATTTTATATCGCTTTAATTACAATAATCCTAAAAATAAATATATTTATACTTATTAAATAATAATATATTATAATTTATAAAATATAAAAACATTTTTTATTCTAGTTTCTATGTAATTATTTTTTTTACTAAAGAACCTATTTGTGTTCTTTTGTCTCAATCTTAAAATGGGTTTATCGGTATTTTTAAACACTTTCAGGTACCTAACGACCTCTCGCAGGTCGCGTGATTTCGTGAATTTCCGGTCACCCTGTATACGTAATACGGCAAACGAGACCTAACCAGCAACGGATCGTCGTCGTCATTTCCTGTGTATTATATTATAATATTATTATTATATTATAGGAATGAAATTGTATCGCGAAAATAATATGGCACAGGGCACGTGCAATTATTGTGTTATGGTTGCACGATTTCACGACGAAACATCCTTAAGTTATATAAATATAACTATATACTTCGAAATACGAAAATAACAATAGATGTTTATGAGTAAAATATTCACTAGATTAGTGAAACTTCGTATAATATTGTCGTGATTACAAAAAAATAAAAACTCATTTTTAAAAATTAAAATCTATTTATTATGTTATTATCAGAAAACCACTAATCACGTATACGGTATGTAGTTTATTACCTATATGATATTACTTTTATATACTATTGTTATCGGTAAGAAATTCATAATATTAAACTTGGTGTAAACTATAAATTAAGATTTACTGGATGCCAAACGAAGATTATTAATACTTATTTATTTGAATCTTGAAGCTGCTTATGTATGTCAAAAATATACTACTATATTATTATCACTTAAGTAAAAAAACATCAGGAGCGCATAAATCTAGAAATTTACCGCAACTTGCAAATGCGATTATTAATTATCATTATTTACTAAAATTTATTCATATGTTATTACTAAATAAGTAAAATTAATTAAATGAAAACGACAAATTTAGTATAGATAATAATTTTAAATATAATGTTGTGAATTGCGTGAACATTACATTTTTTGTTCTTTGTTGAGTGATATTATTTATGTGAAACATTTTGACGGTTTATCTATTATTGGCGTCACGCGCGTAGGTAATCCTTCCTTATTATAATAATATGCGTATATTATAATAATTACGCCTACTGGAGCGGCTAATAAAAAAATTAAAAATCAACCTTTCACCGATTTATTTTCCATTCGGATCGTATACCACGTCGACGGTCCGTGATTTTACGCTCTTCGTGGTGACGATTTCCCGAAAGGCACGAAACGTATAATATTTAATGGACTAAAAAAAAGAAAATTTAATTTATCGCCAAAACACGTACGACACGTGTCTGTATATTATAATATACACCGCGCGGGATGTCCGCATTATAGTGTATAAAATAATATACGGAAATAGCGTATCTGTGTATTTATAACGTTAAATCGTTATACGATCATAAACATTTTGCGGCGGAGACGAGGACGAGAATTTTACGCGCGGCTCACATTCATATATAAATTTTTGATGGCTATATTAAACCGGAGAGAGGTACTCGATGTCGTGCCGGTCGTCGTCGTCGGAGTTTAATCCGAAAACTTGGTCAAGTCAATACGATGACATTATTACATATATATATATATATAATATCACAATATACGATTATTATGCGAAATTATCCGATAACCTACTTTCTTATTAATTATTTTAGTTATATTATATTATATATGCATTTGGTGCTAATACAGGGATACCAGAACGTACTTGGCACCGCTAAATCTTAAATTAGCAATTTTCGACTAAAATATATTTTACATTAATTTATGTACAATAATATTATTTTTGCATTTACGAAACTATACCAGTTTATATTTCTGTATTCTTGACTATATTATTATATTACAGTAATAATAGTGCACCGATAATTTTCGTGCATAAATCATTTTCATTCATGCGTCGAATATAATTCTCAATGTTTTAAAATATATGAAAAAAAAAAAACAAAACAAAACAAACATATTTATCCTGCGAGCCACAATCGGGTAAATAACTATGGCATTCCCAAGTTTATTATGCTGAATATGCGACTATTACTAAATCACTACGAATAACGAATAAAAGTAAAATAAGAAATAGTAATATTATGATTGTACGCATAATTAACGCGAACGAACGCACGCGCTCGAGCACACACTATATTTAGGTAAACATTGATCGCTCGACGACCGCATTTTAATTTCACAACGATCATAATTTACTGCTATGCGTATACATAATATTATTATAATATACGCGTATGGGCTATAATAATCGTAATTTTATCGTTCGCGTGACACGGGGGAGAAAAAACCGTTTTTATTTTTTTTATTTTTTTTTTTTTTATTTAAAACACACGACGACGCATTTAATAACCGTAGGTACCCCGTATATGGCTGTGCGCGCATAACTGTTATAATGCGGCCCTCTCCTACCCCCTATCCGCGGACGATTTTACCCGTTCACTGAAAAACGCACACCAACTCGGTCGAAATATACTATCAATAACGTCGAAATACGACTTTTCGCGCTGTATAATAAATTACGTTATCCCTTTGGCGGCGACGCGAATACGCGTTGAATTTATATGGGACATTTCGTCCCCGCGCGTATCATTTAGACACACGTGGAAAATATCGGGTTTACCGACAATTTTCGGTACCATGCGAAATAATGTATAATATGTGTATACCTGCTATTAATATATTGGTGGAGAAAATTTGACCGCAGAATATTTTAGAACGGAGAAAATAACGAAATACTATACACCCGTCGGGTATACAAGTATTTAATCGTATGCTGTAATTAGTAAAATCGAATCGGGTTTCTTTATTATTAAACTACACACCTATTCTATACAAAATAATATATACTGTAAAATAATATCTATTATAATCAGTGGCGTATTTACGGGGAGGTACAGGGGTACTGAACCTCCCCCTCCCCACCATCGCAGAACCACAATAATTCCTCGTTTTTGTACATTAAATCAATATATTATGTAGTTTATTTCATTTTTTCTGTGTAATATGTTATATGTATATAATATTAATTAATCTAATATATATTCATTAACGAGACCAAAAGTATATACATAGGCTGATGGCTGATTACGATTTCATGTTACGAAATATAAGTTTTCAATTATTGCTATCTCCTTCGTTCTTTTATCATATTTTCAATATAATATGATTACCTACCCTGTATAATTTAATATAATCATGCCACTTATAACTATACTGTATATTAATTTGAAATTTGAATTTAAAATCAACAAAAAATCGATGTTATCGTATTATAGAATTTTTCATCGGAAATAGTATGATTAATGAGGAAATCGTAAACTTCAAATGGTCTGTAGAAGTGTGGACAGCACGCGTTATACATTTTTAAAACACAATAATCAGCGAATAATCCAATCTTCTTCTCGTCTTTGTCATCAGTTCCCTCGATGCCGCAGACTCATTAACCCTCGCCATTGGAGAGAACATCACAAAGTATTCGTTTTCTTCAGGAACTGCAATCAAACGGTTAAAATAATAATGGCCGCTCGTAAAATGTGTTTTATTTATTCTATTGTTCATTGTAAGGATGATAAATGTCATTGACGGATGCTGTTGAGAATATAGGATTAACGTGAAAAAAATACATTGGATTTGAAATAATATAGATAAATTTTTACACGGAAATGATTAGATGAAGAATTAATTTTTAATATTCCAGCACCAAGAATATCATCTTCTTCTTCTTCTTCTTCCTCAGCTTATCGGCCCATTAAGAGCCATCGCCGCCATCACAAAACCTCTCCATTTCTCTCTATCATATGCGTCGTCAAAAGATAACTCTTCTTCTCTGTTCATCAATAAAAACAAGATTATGCGCCAATACGGAGAAAACAAAATATATAGTTGTAACTTTGTAAGGAGACAGAACAACGTGAAATTAAGCTCCTCATTAGGTATAGGTCATTATAGTTTTGGTAGAGTAGACCAGTTTAAATACCCGGGAATGATTCTCACAGAAAACAATGAAACGGCAAAAGAAGTAGAAGCGAGAGATTCCAAAGGCCGGAAATAAGTGAATTTTCGGATTAGCAAAGCTGTTAGAAACTCAATCTCTGTCAAGAAATTTTAAAAAACAGCTATATACTATCTTGATTAGACTAGTAACATACTTGTATAATGGAGCAGAGACTTGGGCAATCCAAAAAACTGACGAGAGTAAACTCCTTGTTTTTTAAAAAACAACCCTCAGAAGAATTTTCGGACATATGAAGGACTGCGTAACTAATGGTTGAAGGATTAGGAAAAATGAGGAATTAGAAGTACTATACCAAAAATCAAATATAGTTAAGCAGTAAAAAATTACTACAATAATGGGCAGGGGACACTTGGACACTGATAAGCCAAAACACATTACTACATACAGTATTATAAAAGAACCCAACAGGAAGAAGATCCATTGGTAGACCAAGAATAAGATGGAAAAATCTAGTAAAAAAGGATGTGGAAGATCTAGGGGGAAGATCAGATTGAAAGGTAGGAGCACAGTGCCACAACTACCGGGGGTGCTAGGGGTTCAAGAAACCCCTGGGCCGCGGGCCCCAAATTAATTCATATTAATAGGCCCGTGGACGAACTATTTAGAACATTCTTTCTAAATATTATTATGGTTACAAACTTACAACTTATTATGTCTCATCAGAATGAAACATTTTTAGACTATAGGAACATTATTATTTAATAATGCTAATAATAACAATTCTGTGTATTTAGAAATTAAATTATTTACATATTATCTAAAAATAAAAGGATTTTTTATAGTAACAGTAACGTATGTCTGAGCATGTACCAATGAATTAAATATTGATCACATAATTGATATTTTTGCAAATCAAAAAGCAAGAAAAAAAAGCTTTTTGAAATAGATATAACAATTTTTTTTAAAAATGTATTAATTAGGTACTCAAATGTAATAATATTTAATTTTTATTAATTTTATTATTTGTTTTAATTATTAATTAGGTATATTACATGTTAAATATTAATAAAGACGTTTCACAAGGTAATATCAATTTTTTTTTTTTTAAGTATAAATTAATGAATAGGTACATTAAAATCATAATTATTATTATTATATTACAACATTTTAATTACAATCATATCAAAATTATAATTTCAAATGGCAGGGGGCTGAATTAATAAATAACACCAATATGATATTCTTATTGACCATTATAATTTTAATTTTGTTATGTTTTGGCAGCTGATGGTTTTTTACATTTTAAGTGGTATGAGATAGAAAAACCAATTAACTGTTTTAGGAGTTTCAAGCCACTTTGCTCCTAACCTATTTGTGTAAAATAATGTATATAGCTATAGCTACAAAGAATAAGTGAAATTTCTTTTAAGGATCCATTAGGTATTTAGGTCCTTGGTTACATGGGCCCTATAATATTTGCTTGCGCACCCACCAGTATATACCAAGTTGCGGCACTGTAGGAGCAAATGATCGGAATGGATGAAAGTCTGGATGTATGATGGTCCTAAAACTCCCACAAAAGAAATCTCTCTGTAATAACTATTTGGCCGCACAAAGTTCGGACACGGTTCATATACAATGTTTAATTTATTATTATTATTATTATTATTATTATCATTATCATTATTATTTTATTATTATTATTATTATTATTATCATCATCATCATTATTATTATTATTATATATGTGCTCACGAAAGACGGTCGCAGAGGAGGCAACACGTTTCGTTGATGCGACGACGACGGATGAGGTCATAAATCATTCGTCACGGCGCGCGTGTAATGGCGGTGCGGTCGTTGGCGCTCGCGTCTCTCGCAATTGTCTCCCCTTGTACGACCTATACTTTAGAAACGACGTATAGATTGAGTAGCAGCTCTCGACCGGAGGGATTTGAATCACTGTGTCGGGACGACGAACGACCAAGATCGACTTATCCTTTCCCTGTATGAATGGCTTGCCCCGTCGTCGTCGTCGTCGTCTTCATTCTTGACTACCCACACAGCGCGTCGTAAAACGTGTAATTTGTCGCAGGTGTTCACAAGAACGTCTCCGCAACAAATAATTATAAAATAAAAACGAAACAAACATAATATACATTTTAAACTACTTACTAACTATGTCTTTATTTTATTTAAAAACCACAGAAAAGATTTGTTACGATAAGTACAAATACGTCATAAGTTATATTGATGATTTTTAAATGAACAGGATCGGCAGCCCATTCGATCCTTTACTTTAAACAAACTATTATTTCTAATTATTAAGCGTTAAAAACACATGAAAAATAATAGGCAAAGAAAACATATCATTGCAACGTTTTAAAATTATTATTAAAATATCAATTTTTCAGAATATTTATTGTATTCTTATTTGTTCTTTGTTGAAGCTGAGTTTCTAGCTTTTATTTAGCGATTTGTAAATACTTGTTTAAAATCATAGAACTATCAACTATTTATCGGTGTAAAAACTTGATGTTCGTCGATTTGCACATAATATATAATGGCCACGTCAAAGTTCTGACGGAAAGTACAATATAATACTTTTAAAATAATACGTCTTAACGCATCAAAATCACATTACGCCATTGTTCATAAATAATTCCGATGCTTTTATTTTCGTATTCCGATTCACATAGTATAATTTTGACATAGTATACTTGATTTAAGAATTTATTATAATGCATATACAATATTTAAATTAAAAATTGATATGTTCACTACTTCAATGAAATTGTTTACAATGGAATAAAATGTATAATATAAAAAATTCCATTTCTATACTGTTGTGTAGTAGAAGTTATTTTGATTTGCATATAAAATTCAAACTACCTTAAACATTTTTAGAATAATTGATTTAACGAGTTGAAAAATTAGCTAACTCAGTTTTGATGATATATGTTATACTTAAAAAATAAAATAAACTTTTTAGTCCTTCAAATAATTATTATTAATAATTGTATTTATTTTTTATGGTTCTTGTAACATAATTATAATTCGATTGGGATCAATTAAATATTATAATTATTTAGGACATACCATATACGTATTAGCAATAAATGTATTCTCAACTATAATGTTTATTGTAATAAATATACAATTATTTTTCATGTTTTATGAAAGTTTAATTTGTTTGTATTACAATAAAACATTATAATGCATCAATAAGTATAATATCAATTATAATCAAACGATGTTATGATTATGATATTGTGATATAAATCTTAAATTTATTATGAAAATATTTAAATCATAGTATGTTAAAATTAATGTAGGTTATTATAGTTTTTTTTTTTTAATATGATAAATTTAAAATAAAAACTATATGAAAACGTGAATAGATCGTATTCACAAAAAATATATTAGTGGAAATCTCCTTACTAAAAAAAAATACTCTGACACCATAAAAAACAAAAAACAATAGATGTTTTTTTTAACTCGAAATATTTCGAAATATAATTAAATTGTCAGTAAAATGTTTAATTATCCGATAAAAACATTACACTAAAGTCGATAAAAAAAAAGTCCGTCGGTAAAAAAAAGTCGTGTTAAATAAAAATAAAAATGATTTAAAAGATAAAACTATAACAATACGTATATTCGACTTACAATATAAAACTTTTCAGAACAAAAAAGGCACACCGCATTTTCGCCGCCATCGCTATCACTATACTACACCGACTTTATAAAATTGTCTTTGAATCCGATTATTTTCTCGACCGGAAGTACTTATGTTGTTATTATTATTACAAATCGATAAACGGAATTATTATTATTTTGGACAAACGAATGAAAAACAGCGACCCGCAACACAAACATATAATATTATCGCCGCGAGTAGGTTAAGTTAGGCGCAGTATTGTTACAGTATGGTACACATATCGTTTTAACAAACTAGAAAAAGGTCAAAACGATATACGATGAAAAAGAATGATGAGCGGAGTAGATGGCCTTGTGTAGTTTTACAAACAGTCGCAATTATTTTGAGGAGAAAACGTAAAAAGAAAAAAAGAAATAGAAAGAGAGGTAGATGTTGAGTTGATTCTGAACCAATGCCGCTCGTCGTAAATGGAAACCGTATCACGTAATGTTATTGTATTTTTTTTTAAATTTATAATACTAACTACCGTCTATACCCACAATGATAAACATCAAAACATTCAAAACCCAAAAGGAAATAGGACGCCCGGATTTCTTATAAAATATTAATTATTATCATTACTTACGATTATTATTTGATACAAAAGCCTAATAACGATTAGTATAAGGATCAGATTTCTATGTATTTATATAATTTTTTTGATCGGTCATCATACGTTTCATGTGTGATAAGTGAGCAAAAAATGTGTTATTGGAAATACAAACTTTTTAAAGAAAATTTTGGCACATTTCATCATTTTCTGGTATAATATTTTGTAATGCCTTTTAGTAATAATTTTAAGTCAACTTTTCAGAAAATAAAGATTACAGTAACTGTATAGTGTATTTGTGAAAAAATTATCATTTTTTAAATGTGGGGGGGCTGTGGACATATTCATATATATATGATACAAAGTTAATAGTGGGTGAAACAAAAAATGTTTTTAAAAAAACCTTATTTTTATGCTAAAAAATTAACATACAAATTTTAATTCAATGTTTAATTTTGTTTTGCTTTTCAACATTGTTTCTATACTATTTTTTGGTAATTATTATAGCCATTTTTGAAAGCCTAGATCGTATTATATGTAAATTATTACATTTAATATATCCTAAAAGTTTTGAATATTGAGTTATTATATAACTATAACAGTGTTATCAGGGTGAATTTATAAACACGAACATTATTGATAAGATACGGCGGTCATTTGGGCAACTTCAATATAATAAATGCCTAGTCGACTATCTATAATAATAATAATAATAATAGTTGCTCTGTATATCCGTGATTATAACGTGGAGTGTGCACGACTGTAGTTCGACTATACAACAACTGTTACCACTACGATATAATAATATATAGACTATTACTGTAGACTACTCCGAGGGAACTCCTTTAGATTTCCGGTACGATTTTCGCGAGTACACAATTTTTCTTCTCTCGCGTCCAACACATTTATATATAATCGTATAAATAGTATCACGTAATACTTTTATATAAACGTACTACATTTAACATTGTATTTCGCCGTACATACACTCGTCCAAACCGCCGTACTTGGCCATATAATATGTACAACTATATACTGTTTTCGCGAACGCGTTACTACATTTTATAAATATTTAAACGACGACGAGACGATCGCATTCCTCCGCTACCGTAAATCACATCGCGATCCCATCCGTACGCGTACCCTCCGAAATGCATCGGCGAAGAATGAAATAATAATACACCATATTATATATGGTATTATATCTGGTCTCCCACCATCACGTAAAACGATAAATCAAACATAGATTCCGGTTAATCAGATCGAATATATTAACCGGCTTATATTATATAGTAACGCAATAGTAACAACATGTATATTAGATATAGGTTAGTACGTGCATTGCGCGTAGATTATGACGTACGTTTTAGTACTACTTGATATATACAAACGATTTTGAAAACGGAATAGAATGGTGTATTTATAGAGAATTTCACACAGACGTACAAATATGAAATAGAAATATTAATTATTATTATTAAATAAATACTAATATACAAGTATGCATCATGCATAAAAAATGTGTGTTCAAAGTAGTATACTTAGAAAACGGAAAATCGCATTCAATGGGTAAATATTATAGTATATAGTATATTTGTGTATTTTTTTTTTTTATATAAAATAATTTTTATTAAGTATAATAAAAAAAAAATATAAAATCGTTTAAATATTTAATATATTTCAAAAACTATACTTGTATTGTTATATTTTAAAAAAATATTTAAAAACAATTAAATTAGATATAAGAAATAAAACAGGAGATTTTATTGGTTTAGCCTCATTATTGTACTAAGTTCGTATTAACTTGTCAACTTGAGCGAGTTTAGTAAACATTTAAACATTTGTTAATTATACATTTCTATTGAATGTCCATCACATGATTAAGTTCCGTATAAAATAATTTAAACATCAATTTCTTTGGCAAACCGTAAACACAAAGCTAATTTAGTTTTGTCTAAATAACCTGATAAATGATAAAGTTGATTCTCCATCGCTTCTTTCCCAAATCTATTTTGAAACCTACTATAGTAATCTATTTACGCTTTCTCATCACTAAGAATCTCACAAATTATGAATATACCAATCTAAATATACCTAAACTAACTAATCAAAACCGCTCCTTCTATTTCTGTTGCAAAAATATGTATGTAATAGGTACTTAATTTATTATAGTATTGTAAATAAATATTATTATATTAACCCAATTTAAAATGTCCTAAAATGTAACCTCTTACCACAGACGGTTAAACAAAACTATAATGAAGATCAAATCAAACCAAAAAAAAAAAAAAAAACCCCAGTACAAGGATTCAGGAATAATTTTTAATGTTATAACTGAGCTCATGAAACCGTTAATCTACCTACAATTTAGGATTCCATTGTGAAATATGATTATCATGTAAAACGTTAGTGGTTCGTCGTTATCATACGAGTCGAGTTCTCTTTCGTTTGACATACGGCATAGAATCTACTTCGCCAACGCACATTGCGAACGAGCGCAGATTTAGATACCTCGCATCAGATTCGTATTTCAAAAAGAATTGCGAAAATAAATAAATCAATATACGTGATCGTAGAATATCGTAGATGCACAAGATTTTGCCTCGATATTTCTTATTAGTTGCTTTACCCACGTATTTCAAACCCGATTTTCGACATTTACTCGTTTTAAATATTTTACTATAATTACGTTTGTTAAATTGTATAAAACATTTATATTCCATTTACTTTAATTTAAAAATTATGAATACCCGTTAGATGTTGCTAATTTGTAAACTTTAATTATTTAAAATTAATTATGTAAAGCGCATAAATTCATGCAATTGTGAGCTTAAAATTTATTCGTATTATATATTTTTTATAATAGATAATTGTTTAATTATTCGTATTAATCAAACGAAAAAACCGCGTATGAAAAACCACAAACAATAATTTAATTCTGTATGCTTTTTGAATGATGTTCAATTTGAATTACTTCAATGAGGGTAGTGGGGATGAAGACCATAAATTCCTTCCCCTCAGTACCCCACGCCACCGACAATCGCTCTTTTTTACACTTTAAATGCAATTTACATATTATGACAGGGGCGTACCCAAACTGAGGGGAATTCTCAGATAAATTCGCTGCAATAAGGGTGATATCCCGTAATGTCCCGTCATCATGCTTAGTTTAACGCCCCGAACACCGAAGGCACGCGTCGAGACAGGTACAGCTGATAGTAGTGACTCGTTCGCGAAGTTTTTGGACCGTCTTATAAAATATTATAATACGAATACGATCCACCCGCGAAATTATCGGAGACGCGCGGAAGCTTTCATAATAATTTTATTCATGAAATAAGTTTTAATTGAGACGTATGTTCGCTGCACGGTCGTTTCGACTCTGCGCACTTCTAACCTGCTCTATCTCTATCGCTCGCACACATATATACTACTATTATACACACGTTCATCCAATACAAACACCCCGAGAAGACATAAATAAGTCGTGCACACGAACAGCTGCGTCTTATAATCATATAATACTATATGGACAGTATAGGCTCGACGCGAGATTTCTGTACGACGAAACGCGACCGCGTAATTGTGATATACGAAAACGTGATCGAATTCGACATGAAAGAATATATTATAGATACGTTGCGAACATTTTAAGATGACGCTAAACATTAAACTCGTCGGTTCTCCTACCCACAGTCCACAAAAAAAAAAAAAAATAATAATAAATAATTAGGATTATATCGGCTGGTAAAAGACAAAAGGGGCTATGCGACAGTTTTACTACTTTTCAAGAGTGCAAAAACAAAATGTTCATATTTTCTTAACTTTAGCGTTGACGCTTCGATATAGGAGTTGAGCGGTTGAACGTTAACAATGGGCTTATTACATATTTTCATCATTATAATATATCGTGTTACCTTGTTGGTGTAATAACGTAAAAGTTAAGATAACTAGTTAATGTTATAATTTGGTAAATGGGTAAAAGTTAAGTATGCGAGTTTTAGACGTTTTAGACCAAAAGTCGACCTAAACACGATCTGCGACACCACCAGGTGTACATGTACAAATCGACGCGATTGGATGACTTTCAGATTAAGAGTGCGCGTAGACCGTGTAAACACGCCATGTGTAAAACTATTTACGTGTGCATAAGTGCCCATCGATGGGATTACACATTTCCTCCTTCCCAGCAAAATTGATGGTACGGATAAAAAAATAATAACAACAAATCGATAGTAAATACAGATTGTTTCGACGAGCATAATAAAATGTTGTTCTCGCGCGGCAACAGTTACAATGGCCTACAAATTTCGGTTAAGATATTTTTATGTGATATTTATAATAATTTATTTATTAATATATGTGTTCTAGTACGGTGGTTATGTCTGATATAAATGATAATAATATTACCAATGACGTGTAGTTATTCACTACAGATTGAGATTTCAGAGGGGACTGGCAAATTTCGCAAAGTCTTACTAGTTTGAAACTCCGCTCATTTTTTTTTTTTTTAACTGCTAAGTACCTATATTAAATTAAACTTGACAACGCTGACCAGCAACTCTAAAATAATCCGGTTTACATTTTTTTTGGGAAATCAAAGGGCAATACGAATCGCATTCCTTTAGTTTCGTTAAATCTAATATTTTTAAATTATTATTGTAAATTAATATTTTCTTTAATCAAAGAACAAACAAAAAAAATACGTTAATTAAATAATAATTTAATTTCGATTTGTAAAAATAAGTTTATTTAACCATCATCGTATGATTTAGATACTTATGAATAAATTACTCACACTATGTAACATTTTGGTTCAAAGATTGAAATTTAAGGATATTCGGCTTCCTAATAATAATAATAATAATAATAATATTAATAACTACAATTTATAATTAGTATATTTAGTAGTATATATATTATAAATTTATAAGTATAACAATAATATTATATTATACTCGAATTTTAGTAGGAAATATATTATTAAAAAGTAAAAATAAACTAACTTTTTAAAAATATAAATATATTTAGATCTAAACTCCTCGAAAATAACCGATTTCAATCCTTTTAATGGTGAAATAATGAAGACAAATACTTGTGAATCCATATATATATATATATATATACATACTCGTATGACGTATATACATGCATATTATTGTCATTCAATTATTTGAACGATTACTTTTATTTTAATGCTTGCTTGCTTGCAAATCCGTTAAATTATCTGTTTTTTATATAACTACCTACCTCTACTAATAATGAATCATCTGAACTGACTACCTTAGTATAATAGGTGAAAATTTATAATATTTGTGTTATTATTGTTTTGTATCTAATTGTTAGGGAAAAAATATTTATATTTGTAAATGAACATAGGGTCGATAAAAATTTTGCTCCGCCTTGTGAAAAACTGAAATAACGCCCCTGACTTACCTATGATACGATTGTTTCCCCTTCTATTATTATTAACGAAATTAAATTTCGTTAGAAACAATTTAAATAACACGCAAATCAACGAAACGATATTATAATATTGCGTATGATAACAATTTCTGTCGAGTTTTATTTTCGACAATGTTGACGTCTAGTATTATTATTATCATTATTATTATTATTATTATTATCATCATCATTATTATTACTATATCGATCCGAGCGCCGGAAATACGATTGGTCGGACGGCCGGATGTAGGGATGAAGCACATAAAAACGATGTATTGTTAAGAACTGTTTTTATAGATTAGCGAAATATGTCGCCCTCGTCGATATTTTCCGTAAAAGTCTGGACGTTCTACGGTAACGAGCCCAGGCGCGGGAGACGGCAGTATTAACCATGTAAGTATATATAGGTAGGTTGACCCGTGACCAAATGCTGTGAAATTCGCAGAATATCTCGAACTACTACCGTTTTTGCACGTTTTCCTTCAAATCGATAAAATTATTATTTAAGATTCTGATAGTGAAGTTAAAGAATGTATAGGTTTTCCAATGACATGTGTTTTTTCTCTTGTTAAATATATGTAGGTATAAATAATTTTTTTGAGTAGAAATAATAATTCGATCATATCAAGAGGTGTAGGTTTTCAACAGAGAAATTTGACTACCTAAAAATTCCGATATAAATCTGATATAAATGTTTACTACTTTTTATAATAATATTACCTACACGTAAATAATTTGTATTACGCTGAGCTGAAAATTTGTTTTATGTATGACTTAACCTTTCATATGAATAATGCATATAAAATATCTTGAAAATCGGTATAGTCACAATTTTATTTTTAACTTTCATCTATATGCGCCTATATACAATATACGCGTTATTTATCATGTTGATTATTGATATAAAAAACTTCTGCAACGTGTGTTTAATGTAATAATAATAATAATATCCACCGGATATAGCATAAAATGTGGTTATTGCATATAGAATTACAACGGAGTTACAATAGTTATTAAAAAATATATGAATTTATTAAGTTTATATTGGGTATATGAATTGTATAAAATAATTAAATAATAATAATTGGTAGCTAATATGATTTTATGACCGAGTTTCACTCAAAATCATCTTTTCAAATGCAAAGATTTATCATTGCTCTTCAAGCTTAATCATAATACAATACAATATTCTTTCATCACTATTATCTAATCTCTCAGAGGACCGAAGATACGTTGGAGGAACGTAAGGAATTAATAACATGCCGGCTTTATTATTATTGCAATAATCCCGTCATAGACATCACAACTCGACATCAATACATCAGCTATATATAATATATTATGATGATATTATTTTATAATATAGAGACGAGTCCTTATAAATAAAATCCCATTCATATTTTCAACATTATAATTTAAAATAAACTACAACTACTACGGGTTTAGTGTCGCGAAATATGAAAATATTAATAATACATGTTATTATTATGTTGTGCTGTATAATGTGAAGGATCGATGTTGTTATTACGAGAAATGTATAATATTTTTATACCTGCCGCAACATAATTATACAGTGAGAACTATTATCATTTAGTATCATCTGATGCTATTTTGATCTCAATCGCGAATTTTCGTGCCACAATAATACATAAAAAAAATAGACGTGTTTAAATATGTAATTGTTAATGAAAATAATCATTTTACAAAACATTTCTACTGAGTTATTATTCAACTTAAAACCATAAATGCGAATGTGCGATTAAATCGCGCGAACGGTTTAAAATAATATATACATTTCGTCATTTCGAATTGGTACTTTTCAATTGGATTAACTGTAACAAATTCCCCGCCGATATTCTTTTAAAACTATTCATAATACATAATATATTGTTGGAACAATGAACGTCCCTGAAAACGGGCTTTTATGTTATTTGTTTATGTTTTTTTTTTAACTCGTGTTAATGTATACATTGTCTTTGGGCTAATAAGTGATGAGTGCGGTAATGGTAAGTGGTAAACAAGTCTTAAATCATAAAAAAAAATCTCGTTTAATGTTATATAACATTTAAACGTTAAATTCATAAATTTTATGTTTACTGTTATTAATTATAATATAATTGTTATTTTAATTTTTAGTTTTAATTTATTTATTTATTCTATCATATTTTTTCGTTACAAACGTTATAACTTTAAACTTATAACCATAACATTTTTGAGCCCTGGTGATAAGTGATTAAAAGTATAATATTAAAAGAATACGACTGTGTACTATTGTAATATAATAGTTAGTGACTGCGAAAGTAGGTGCTGATATTTTAATTATGTTTGCGGAAATCGCTTGACAAATTAATTATAATATTTGCTTCTGCCCATTCGTCACACATCAGCAAACAATATAATGTGTACGGAAACCTGCGAGAACATAACATGCTCGTCGAGTGTGCTTAGCCTTACTCATTCTTCTATTGTTAAACAGTACGCAAGTATAAAGTTTACAATATATTATATAACTGTGTTCACGAGATTTATCATTTCATGTATAGAGTTTAATGAGACACACGCTTGTCAATACGGTGTATGTTTTTTTTATTAATTTTTTTTTATGAAAAAAACATCGAGATGAACTAGTTTTATTATTATTATTATTACTGAAATGTACGTACGACATGTAGGTATATGGACAAGGACTGAGAGGAAAATATTTTTTTTAAAAAACCATATTATTTTCGTTTGATAAAAGTGTGAAGTGCACTCTTGCGCAGGGACTTTAACAATTCGACTTATGTAGGTACCGATTTCGTCGACCGAATGGCCAACAAGTACAATTTGCAGAAGCGTAAAAAAGAAGAGAGTTATCGGGTTGAACACATAATATTTATTTTTTTATTTTTCGTTTATGTATGTATTTAGACGTCGACAAATCAATTTATCGCAGAATAGAAAATTGGATTTATAGAATAGGTACCGTATAATTGTATTAATACATTGTCGATAATTTGTATGACTGCAGATAAGATATAATAAAAGAGAAAAAATAAATGACTTTTAAAGAAAGCAGTGTTACTGATTTTGGACGTTTCTCCTTCGTCCCTTGGGTCCTCGGAGAGATTAGTGGTAGAAGGATATTGTATTATATTATTCTTAAGATTTGAAAGAAATTATATTGCATTTGAAAAACGATTCTGAACGAAGTTATGTGTATAATGTATATATCACATAATATATTAGTATTTTGTAAAATATTAAACATTTAACTATTTATCCATTGTCACAGTATTTTATATGTACAAGGAAAAATATATCATTAAACACATACCTATCAAATTTTCAATTTATCTTTTTTAAAATCAATAATACATTTATCGTTTATGCGTTATAACTTAATACAGGATCATTGAAAATATCATACTATTATTCAATTTTATTAAATTGAAAAGTAACTAATACCAAACAATACAGTAAAAAAAAAGTCATCAAGGCATCAAGAGCAAATCAATCGTCTCTAGTCTGATTAATATTATCAGATAAGACGTATGTAATAACATAACTAATCATTAATTTTTTTTTTTTTTTTGCTAATTCTAGCTATACTCAGCCGAGTCGGTCGGAGTAGGTTATTTTTACATTCGATACTTATAGTCTATTATGTGATCACACGCCGAACGCCTCGATTCGTTTTTTAAACTATACTCGGTCATTGTGGTTATTTGTTTATTTTATTTCTAGGTTAGGTTAATTTAATTAAAATAAATAAATCACTGATTCCTGATGAATGAATCTCTGTTCGAAAAAGGTTTACAGAGATTTCGGTCGTCCGATACACGCGAGAATTTTAATGATAATACATATATTTATGTAAAACTAGTTTTTTCACATGGAAAACCGTGATGTAAAATCGCTTGACATGCAAATTATCGGTAAATCTAATCTTCTGGTATTATACTGATGTATATTGCGATCGTACAGTTTAGGTTATACAAAATTATTATGCGCGAAACACAAAACACGCGTCAACAACGTACATCTAATATTGTGTTTCGGAAGATTGTTCCAATATTTCACTATATTATTATAGTATACATTATATAAAGAACAAACGCATTGTCGTGAAATAGTTTTGGGTACATACGATATACGAGTCGATAAAAAAATCGTGTTTAATTGCAGATGTTGTTGGTTATTAGAAAATACGAGTTGTGTCTTGTGTCACGTCAATTCAACCATATTTTGGGTACCTACCTTATATTATGACTTTTATGTTTTAGACTGAAACTTCTTATTAATTTAAAAAAAAGTTCCAAAATGTGTGCGAAAAACCGTACAATTTGATTCACACAATAAGCTGCATAAAGAATATGTGAAAACGCTCGTCAATATGATTTGTCTCGTATTCAAGATAATATCTCGTACAATATATCAAGTTTGAGCTTACAGTTTGCGCAAACTATCAAGGTCAATTTAAAAAATCCATTAAGTACCTAATTTAAAATGCACGAATAAGATCGAGGTGAAAATTTTGTTCATATTATCGTCAGAAATATAATATTATCGGATTTCCCTGTAATCCAAATTTAGAATTGTAATAACTGTTTAGAAAATCAAAAATGTAGATTAAATTAAAGGTACGTTTAAAAAATAACTGTAAAAGTACCCATGAAATACTCCGATAAGTTTACAAATTACAATACAGTGCCTATTATCGGATATCGCTTTTGCTTATCGCTAGACAGGAATTATATTTCGATGTTTTAAAACAAATATAGATAATTAGGTACCTATTTAACATAATATAATATAACGTGTTATTGTTTTATTCTATATTTTAACAATAAGCTGTCATTTGATACAATATAATATAATATTATAATAAATGATATACGATATTACAACATGATTATTCGAAATAATATTTTTTTTTTTTTTTTCGAGACGAGACATAACTAAAGCATTATATTTTTGGAGATAAGACACAACTCGTTAACTGCGGATCAAATACGTCGTGACAACGAAATCGTATAGATAATACTTTTCGGATTTATAATGATTAAACGAGAAAATAATACTCCATCAGTTTTTTAACCTTAATGCCACAGAATTAAAATTATCACGGACAGATGAACGTTTTCCTAAAACGCCATGCGACATCTTATATCGATTATACGATAAAACGATGAAATTCCGCGTAGAACTATAATAATCAGAGACAATTTTGATGATTTCCCATTTATATCATATTTCATTGAAAATTTTCGAAAAGCTGAAAAATTAATCGCTGGCCTGAGGGAAGCCGAACCCGAGAGTTTCTCGCTGGTCGGACGATTATTCTACTAATAATTGCTACCCATTTCACCAACCCGTACAATTTAATTTAATTAAACTGGTTGCTAATAATGCTATAACATAATAAATAGTTATTTTTATAAATTATATATAATATGGAGGAAGTTAACTTGTTAAATTAAGTTACTCTAGAAGATAAAACTAAAGTAGGTAACTTAACATTGTTAAAAAAAAGTACCTAGATATATATTTTTTTTAAAAAACGAATAAATTGTATAATTTAATTTGAAAAATGTGTGCTTAGTTCTAGAATTATGTCTTATTTTACGGGACCCCCTGTGTATTATGTTTGACTCTGATCCGACCGCTCATTATTTTTGTCTTAAGTGTATGTGTGCCGTGAAAATAATATGAATTATACAAATAAAAAAAACAAAGTTATATATTGGAACATGATTCGTGACTTGCGTTTCTTCCAATGTTATACAACACCAATAAAATATGATAATCATAAAAGAATATTATATTCTCAACTATTCATATTATTGATCAGACGCATCCATCCCGCCGACCATATATTAAACCTACACACCAGTGTGCAATTCCGCTTAAAAAATTGTATAAAAGATTTAGTTAAGCTGTTTTGTCAAAAAATCAGAATATTAAGCATAATATTTCGGATAATCAAAAACGTAACTGCGCAAATGTAGGAAATAGGTACATATTCTCTGATTTTAACACGTAATCAGATCTCAAATTTCGTTTGTTACCCATCAACGCATCATGCATTTTCCAACGGGAATATAATATTATATTATATAGGAGGTTATTGTAAAATATTTAAATGTTTTACTCATGTTTAGCGAAGTCTTCGACATGTTGTGCTTTTACGGAGATTGAATTACACATCCATATTGTGTTCCCATATATGTCCTATGTGATATGAGTAAAAAAACGCATTACCTATTGCGATTCTTCCCGTTATTAAATGTATCACATACCTATATAAATTGCTATGAAAGAAACATTAAGAAAATATTTAAAGAAATTCTTCTCAAAAGATGCCGCATGAGCATGGAATAAGCTGGGCAGACAAGATAACTAATTTTTTTAACTCATTAAATTAAGTTCTTCTAAAAATGTTCAAATTTAATTTAATTTTAGTTACCTTAAAAATGTTAAACAAATTGTGTAGGTAATTAAATTTAATATAGATATATGTATTATTTTATATAATATGATAAATAACATATCAATAGTGTAGTGGAGGGTACACGGTGATACTGCATGTATCCACTTATAATTTTTACATAAATACCGTGTTCCTAAATACAAATCAGAAGTCCGCAGGTATACAATCACTTATTTGTGTGCCCATTTTTTCAGTTTTAAGCATCTTAAAATTTAATATAAGAAGATAATTTAAGTAAAAAAATTGAAATGTTTCTTTTCTTATTTTGGGACTGTAAACTTTGTGTCAATACTGACATTCACAAGAGACACAAAACTCGTTTTTCTCCCATCATTGTTCCATTTCTAGTTCTCAACAGTCAATAAACACAAAGAACATGTTCGACACGTCTTATATTTCAATTATTATTGTATAGTAATTACTTATTATAGTATGCGAATATAATTGTCGATCCACAACAATAATGATAAATATTATATATCATTAATATGTGTAAAATATAAATTTTCTAAAATATTTTTAAAAATTCTAAACATTTTCTATTTTATAATTTTGCTAAAGGGATTTTTTTATGAGGGCATAGGAGTAGAGAGGTTGAATTTTCCTTACATGTAAGCATATTGACATTTGTATGTGTATCCATACATTTTTTATATTATACTATTACATTCAATTTACCTTCAATTTGTGTCATATTTTTATTAGTACCTATGTCCTAATATATAGAAAAATTTTAAATTGTTGTTAAAATTATTTAACTAAACTTCGTAAAAAATAATTCACCGAAATATAACTCTGTGTTTGAAAGAAAATTTAACTTGATTATAATTACCGTAACTTAAATTGTTTAAATTGTTAATGCCCAGTATTGGTATAATACAGTAAAAACACATAACTACATAGGCAAGAGTAAAAACATTAATAAGTTGATAAGTTGATAAATTTTAATAAGTTGATAATTGATATGCGATAATAATTAAAAGGTGAAAGTAATGGAGGGACTCATTTCACGTTAAAATGAAAATGTAGATAATATACTATTTGTTTGGTACGTAACTTTTTGCTTTGATCTTGTATATACTTACAATTTTATACTGAAACAGGTAAAAGTTAATAAA
This sequence comes from Eriosoma lanigerum, assembly GCA_013282895.1. Taxonomy (NCBI): domain Eukaryota; kingdom Metazoa; phylum Arthropoda; class Insecta; order Hemiptera; family Aphididae; genus Eriosoma; species Eriosoma lanigerum. The sequence goes on from CM023358.1 coordinate 57,632,027, forward strand.
TATATGTTATGTGTAACCCGGGTATAAAAGAAGGGAAGGGAGTCTTTAGTGAATAATTAAAATAATGTATTCATCATTTTAATACAAAAATTAAAAATAACTTTTTAATGATATACAAAGGTGTAAAAACAGCATAGCAGTGAACAAAAATTAATCAATAAACATAAAATATAATACATAAGATCGTGCTGTTAACCTCATAGCAAACTATACGTTAACATTATAACAATAATATGTATATGTGTTAAAATATTCATTACAAAAATTTTTTTTTAAAAAAATCAGATCTTAGGTTTTCTAATATTAGAATAAAAAAATAGTAATTGGAATTAAGCCTCCATAAGCATAGCTCTGACTGTTTTCGACGTAGTCGCGTCGTTTAGATGGGCTGTCGTGTACCTGAAAGGAAAAAAATACAGGTAATCAAAATAATAATAAGTACAAATATATTATTTTAGTCGTCCAAACAATGTGTTATACACACGTGTAGTTTAATTATACGTGCCTGAGTGCGTTTAAAAGGTTTTCAGTCTGAAACTCTTCGGGCTGATCTTTGAGCAGTCGTATGCAACCTTTAATATCGATGTTGGATGTCTTGACGAACGCGCCATTAGGGTGCACGTGATCGTATAGGATAACAAGGCCTACCAATACACGTAACATGAACAAGTGAGTTTCTTGTTTTCTGAATTGTACGGTCCTGTGAATTGTCACACATTTATAAAACGATGTACAATAAAAAACCCAGAATTTAATCACAAACCGATAACATTAATAATTATTGTTTTGTCATAAACTTACGGCGTTTCCAACATACGAAGACATACCTTCACCATGGTACTCAACATTTCGATTGCATAGTCCACTAATCTTTTGTCCTGTAGAAAAAAAAAGTAAAATACGATATGTACACCTGCATGTTAGTGTTCACGTTTAATTGATAGCAGTATACTGTTATAATTATTAACTTTACTGCACACCAAACAAAAGCAATAATGAATACGAAATGCGTTAAGCCAAATTATAAATACATTTTTTATTTTTAATTCAATTTATTTTACGATTTTAAGGACGTTTTATTCTATGCCATCGTCTATCCCAGACGATGAAACATTATTTTGTATTCTGATAATATATTCCAATTGAAAAGTGCAAACTATGTCTACGACACTGGAAATAATAAAGCATTATATAACTATAGTTACTTTGTTCAAAAATTGTGAAGTGACGTTTGATAGCGTTCTCAGCATTGGCGTTGCCTCAGCGTAAAATAAGGACACTTTGTTAGCGACGTTTAAATTACTGTTTGAATCCTCGTCTTGGTCCGTGAATGAATGCGCTGACACGCCTTCACGCATCAACACTCGCCTATAATAACTAAAGTCATTTTGTATCGCAGGAGTCCGCATCTGATGAAATTAAAAACAAACAAATAATCAACTATGACAAAAGCCTAACATAACCTACCTTATATTCGTCGAACTTTAACACAAACTCAATAATCTCGGAGAATTGTTTGACTAGAGCTTGTTGATTTTCTAAATGTAGTGAAGGTGTTATATCATCTGAACATATTTCAGTTAAAATTTGAGGTACAACGAATGCTGAAAAATACAAATCATAAATGTTTATTTATGATAACAAATACAATATTAATATTGTATAATATTTTACTTATAGGAAAAATAAAAAAACTAATATCAAGTAGGTATCTACGCAAAATTGCTTGCTATATTTGCTATATTACTTCAATTAATAATAAGGTCGAATTAATTATAGCAAACGTAAACAAAATATAAAATATGTCATTCCCCATTTTATTCCTAAACTTTTTTTAAATTATCTAAACTTGTTACAAATATAGGTAGTGTATCAGATTTACGTAGGTATTTTAAAAATGTGTATTTAAACATAAAATTTAAAAAATATATATTGTTATAAACTCGTATTAAAAACTAAAATTAATATTATTTTTATACAAATGATATTGTTTTTTTTTAAAACATATCTTGGTATTTAAAAATAGAGAATATAAATATTTTTTTATCAGCATTAAATTAAATAATATAAAATTTACAAAAATAAAATTAGAATCTTAACCAATTTATCATTCTAAAAATCCACTATATTACTATATTACCTTTATATCAATAATACGTATTACAATATTACTCTACTAGGACTAATTTAACTTTAGACAAATCATTTAGTAAATTTAACTAACCAATAAGTTACAACTAACCAATTTTTTGTGAGAAAAAATAGAATCGTCTTAATGTTCGAATTCGGGGCATCAACGCTTCCCATGTCAATGCATTTTGTTCAACGGTTGGATTATTAATCGCGGCTCTTATATATTGATCAGCGCCTAAATAATGTTTGAGATCTGAGAGCACATCAGAGGCTTCAGTGAGCACAATTTGGACCTCATCAAATAGTTGCATCTCGCTTTCAGTAGGTTGGACATCTAAAAAAATAATACAAATAAAACAAAACGTACGTATGTTATAATTTATATGTGGCATCAGTGTCAAAGTTGATCACACAATTGATGCGACAATAAAAACCAATTATATAGTTAATAGTATATTTTAATTGTAAGGTCTATCATTCACAACTAAACTGTAAGAATTTTTTTTTTTTTATTATCCACATTAGATATAATTATTATTAACCAGTTTATACTTATTAATATATTTCTTATTGGTATTATTAAAAACAACTAATAACCTTAATCATTCGATAATAATTTATAAAATCCATTTATTGTTAACAAATCATGTAAAATAATAAGTTTTAACGTTGATGCATCACAACAAATATTACTTCATATAATATTATTTCAATGTTATACTGAGGGAAAATAATAAAAATTTAAGTAGAATATTATATTACATATTTGTTCTTTCTAGATTATCGAATTAATTTTATACTATGATATTCCTACTTACATTTATACCTACTATTGATGGATGATTTTGTTTTAATGTTGAAAATTATAATGTACGAAAATTGATACAGAAATGTATTTATTTAATGTTATATAATAATTGTTAAGTAAAAAATATTGTCTTATAGTTTTTTTATGAGTGCTAATTTATTAATACTATTCAGTATGACAACGAAAACGACAATAAAACTTATAATAAATTGCTGCTATAAATAATGATGGTTTTGTTTACATTCATTATGTTTTTACTTAAAAATCAAAATTTAGTATTTACCATAATAAAACACATAAACGCGCTTGATTTTAAATGAAAAAAAAAACAAAAACGTTTGTTAATACATGCAAATAATTTAAATACAGTTTGTTATAACTCCTTAAGGAGGTAATGGAAGTTCATTCTGAATATTTTATTTCATGTCAAAAGTTTCCATTGTATAGTATTTAAAACTTAAAATTATTTAAGAGCTTTAACAGTTAAAACTACTATTAAGTCAATTTGTAATTATAATGAAACATTAGCCAACTAATAAATATTATATTATAAAGAAATTAGATAAAAAATTTCAATTGTTACTTAATTAAAAATAACATTTACTTAAGACTAAAACAATATTAAAGCTATTTTAAATATTTAGAAGCAACGTTAAGCACGTCCGCAAAGAATGACTGATTAAAGAAAAAAGTATTCAAATAAATAAAATCCAAAAATCACGCAGTGACAAAATTCCTAACATCCAAAATGATATCTAGAAAAAAAAGAGTAAGATGATAGGTGGGTATTATAAGACCGACTCCTCATATGATTGTGAAGCTTGGATAACGACTAAACAAAGAAAGAGGAATTTAAGAACTTTCGAGAACAGAGTATAGAAAAATATATGTATTAATGAAATTACTGTGAACTGGCAGAGGATATATAACAAAGAGTTGTACAATATATTGGAACTAGCTCCAGTAACAAGCATTATAAAAGCCAAAAGGTATAATAGTTAGGCCACTTAATTTAAAATATAAGAAAACGAAACAGTTAGAGTAGCTTTGGAATGAAAACCTCAAGGAATAAGGCCTAAAAAATGACCTAGGAAAATAAGAACTAGAAAGATTACTAGAAGAAGATCTAAAAACCCTAAGAGTTGATGAATGAAGATTGGCAATTTCAAGATAAAGATAGGTAGCGAAGTGTAGTAATGGCAGAAAAAAACTCTTAGAGTAGATATGCCAAAAGAAGATGATTATCAGATTATTCATATATTATATATATATACATACAAACAATATAATAAAGTAAGTACTATTAATATAAGTGTACCTACATAAAGTTAAAAAAAATATTATAATAACATTCTATGGTTAAGTTTAATTTAAAAACAAAATTAAACATATATGTTAATATGTATACTTACTTTCAAAATCTAAGAATATGTCATATTTTTGTTGAGCAGAACAACAACTATTCTCATCTCGGGCTAAAAGACTTAATAGTTTTCCCATTGTAAACTTACAGACGATAGCAATAGATGCGCGGCTAAAAGCTGATAAACAATTCCAGTACTAGTCAAATATCCTGAAAAAAAATGTATTATAATGTTAGTAAAGTAAAAAAGTTTTCTACGAACTATACTCACAAAAAAAAAAACTATTATTCGAAAATCAGCGAACCGATAAACATCTTGTTAAAAGAAAACCGAGGTTTTTGGGAAACGGAGTAGAAAAAATGTTTGCGAACAAAGTTATTATAAATCATGGTTAGAATAGATTATTTAAACGAGACTATGTTCCACTATAATATTTATATATAATATATACAATGAGTAAGTACATGACACTTTTTACAAATATGTCGTATTATTGACAAATCCCGTACCTTATAATGTGTTAGACGGAACGAGATATATATTTTTTTTAAGTAAAATGATCCGATATTGGTATATTTTTAAATATCAATTTGGCACACTTATAAATTATGGTATGATATATTTAAGAAAAATTAGTAATAATATTTATGTTTTAGATAAACACATTATGTTCATTCGAGCGTAATTTCGATGAAAACATCGTTTTATATAGTTACATACTTGTATATAGGTTCAAATTTTATTTGAGAATAATAAATATTAGTTCATTTGAGTAAATATGTGGATGCTGTACTCCAATTCTGAAGCTACAAAATAATATAGTAAAATTAAATCAAAAATGAAAATAAAAATTGATATATTTTTTCGCTTTCTTTGTAAAATTGTTTCGCCAGAGTTTTTAAGACTACGGTATCTCATATATTATACTAAAAATCCTTATGAACATTATAGATTTTCATAAGTGTTTGTTTTTCAATATTCGTTATAAAGAAAAAGTTTAATTATCAACGTCCATAACGCGAAGCTCTTGTCAAACCTTTGACGTCGACATATATAATATTTCTATTTAAAAGTACTGAATTTTCAAAATCAATTTACATTCGATCGAATCAAAACAATTTCATCAATTACGATTCAATTTTAAACGTCCAATGTCGATATGATGTTTATCAATATGTCTATATACAATAAGTCATGATTATAATTCGCTGCTGCTGCTGTCGGGTCAGAATAAAAGTTTTATTATACTACAAACAAAACGCGCTTCAAATACCTGAATATATATATATATATATATAGGTGTACACTCCGCAAACATCGTACAATATAATATAAGAAATAATAAACCCCAGGGATTTAAAGTCGTTGGGTTTTATCGCCCAAAGCCCAATTACACCGAGACAACTTTTCGTCAAGTAAATTTCTACCGAATCCCATATAACCGAATGCGTATAGGCAAATCCGGATACGCGGTGGTGCACAAACTGTATAACAACTGCAAGAATATTATTATTATTATTCTCACGACAAATTCAAATTAAAAAATAAAATATACATTTAACCATATCATACATAATATAAATACAGAGTGATTGTAAATTTTGTGTTACAAAAATAATATAGATAATATTGAAAACGAATGCTATTCCCATACCATTTCTATAACATTGAATTTAATCAGCCTGTATATATAACTTAAGTCTTATAGTGAACTAGTTTATATCCTCGCGACTATAACTAGGCTTTACGCAAGACAAGTATAGAAAATACACATAAATATACCAACTTCGGCCTAAACATATACCTATTATAATATAATACGTACGTATAAATAATTTGCGTAAGCTCAGACCTCGTATATACCTATTATTATGTCGGTGGTTCTCATACAGTAATATAAATGTAAATGCGACGCTAGTGTAAGGTCCACGTATTATTAGGTATTATTATTTTAAGTAGATATTCGATCTTTTCAAATAGATGTACAAACATAATTCGTAATCATATTATAAGTCTATATATACAGTGTAGACTGAGCAATAAATTATTACTAATAGATGTAAATGCAATATAATTTGTTGTATATGGTTAATGTATATAGGGTACAATGTGTAACACAATAATACAATTGTTTTAAAAATAAAATGAAGATAATATTATCTTAAATAAGAGTATATTAAACTCAAGGCCGGATTACGCTTATAATTTAAGGGGGGCTATATACCCTTCTTAGTGAGTCCCATATACCTAAAACAAAATTTTTTTAGATTCTGAGCGGAGCAAGGAATGTATTGTTTCTACAAAGATTTTTTTTTTTTTATGTATGAAATCATTTTTTCGGATAGAAATAATTGTCTCATTATCATAGTGGGGTACACTATTTAATTTAAACTCGTTCGGTGAAATATAAAAACGAAAACGTTATTCTTATATAAATATGATTGTTATTATCTTTTTTAATAATATAAAAAACTAAATATTATAAATAATTAATTGTTAATTTTATATAAATTATATTATAAAATAAGTATCGAGTAAAACTATCACTTTCTAATATCTGAATATGTTTTTGTTACTAAGGAAAACAATATAATAAAAAAGCGAGAAGGTCAATTTTGGACGTTCCTCCTTTTGTCCCTTCGATCCTCGGAGAAATTATTGGTTTATTATAATTAAGATTTGAATGCAATGATTTTGCATTAGAAAATACGATTCTGAACTCAATATATCACAACATATTATACAGATAATCAATCCCAAAATTTTACCACGTGTGTAAATCACCAAAAAATTTTTCTCTCAACTCAAGGAATTATCATGAAATAAAAAAACAAAAAAAGATTTTCCGCCATTTATTGATAGTTTTTCTTTTCCAAAAGAAAAACTTTTTAGAAATTTGAAAAATGACCTAAATAAAATACCAACTAGATGCAATTTGCTACCGAAAGCATATCTATTCATAATAATTTGACCATTATTTATACCAAAAAATAAATTGTTTTGACTATTAAAAATCTATTAAATATCATAATATTCAATATTACCAAAGATTATAAATTTAAAAGCTTGAGAAAAAAAATCGTGAATTATGACTTTTTAAATATTTTGTAAATAGATTTAGTCGTACATGAGTAAGCTTCTATACAATTTTCAATCAGTTAAACTCATTTTAAAAAACGCAAAATTGCATATAATATTAAATATTTTTTTAAAAAAATTCAAAGCTCTATATTTAGCTAGAAAATCAACCAATCCTTTCCAAAATATTACCTATGTAAGTACTCAAAAAATTTTAGTAGTTAAAAATAAAAAAATTTTAAATAACAAAAACAATAATTTTGCTGATTTTCCGCCATTTTTTGGTAGTGTTTCTTCTCTCAAGAAAAAACTTTTGAGAAATTCGAAAAATTAGCTAAATAAAATACCAACTAGATGAAATTTAGTACGGAAAGGGTACCCTATTTGTGGTAATTGGACTGTTATTTTTACCCAAAAAGACGTTTTCACACATAAAAAAAAACATCTTTGTAAAATTAATATACATTCCTCATTTTGCTCAGAATCTAAAACATTAAATGTATTACATTAGTTTTCTAAAATCAAATATACCTAATCTAAAAAAACTATAAAACTCCTATAATACACACGCAAAACAAATAATATTGTACGATACTACGTACAATACTACTTTATTAGTTTATTGTATATTTGTATGTAATATTACTATTCTATGTTTATACATTGACAATATAATGTAGTATAATATTTTAAATTGTAATATTAACTTAATATGTTTTATATAAAAGAGAAAAAAAACAATTGTCAATATTATCGACATCAACAAATACAAATTAAATAATTATATTACACCATTGTTTAAAGAATAAACTAATTTAATAATTATATATTTATTTAATTTTTTTATCCAATTCCATTAAAAAATATACGAGTAAAATGAATATTGTTTTATTCCAACTTAATACAAATTGATTATTTATAATTAAATATTTTAAATATACATTTTTTTTTGTTTGAACATTTTAAATTAACATCAGAATAAAATTATAAACTAATTATTTATAATTACACTATGCATTTAGTACTCTACATCGATATATAAAATTACAGTAAGTTATAATATATGTACTATATTATAGTTTAACATAATATAATATATACATATATATATATAATATATAATGTTATTAATAACATAAACAAATACATGAATAATATTATGATTGATGAATGATGAATAATCAATAGTAGTTTACAGATTAAATATTTTAGTAGAATTACTATTTTTCTAAGAGCAAATTCATTTTTCATCAATTATTAGATTAAAGGTTATGATGAATAAACGCTACTGTGAATACAAAAAAAATTGTTGTCTTAGATTCAATTAAAAACAATACCAATACATATATATTCAAAAATAGTATAATATAATCAATAAGAAAAATATTAATTGTCACTTAAAATAATTGATTATGTTGAATATATCCCATAATTTTATGATATAATAACTAAACGGGCAATGGGACATTCTGGCATGGCCGTTATGACGTGAGGTTATTTTGACGAAAAAATTACTCGATTCAAATTTCGCTCTCAATCAATATATTTTTTAATATCTTTAAGACTTTCAAATTTATAATATAAAATCTTGATAAGTTAAGTTATAAGTTTATAACTTTGGGCAAGAAATCAAGGGATATTTTCGATTTGCGGAGCGAAGCGATGGCGCCGAGGAGCGTAGCGACGAGTGCCAGCCACGAGCAGAGTCATGTGCATACATTATATTAATAAAGAAGTATTTATATTTTTAAGAAATATGTCAGTTCATAATCTTTAATTGTCTGTGTGTGCGTGTGTGTATGTGTTATGTATGATTTTAAAATGATACCTATATAATAATATGAATTTTTTTAATTTAATATAATCAATTTTTTATAATTAAATAATTTTTACGCCAAAACGGCCACGCCAGAATATCCTAAACCCAACAAAACGAGAATCATTAGCAATAAGTTTTTGCTTAGGGAGATGGACAACGTACATAATATGTCAAACAGATCTATGCAATGACCATGATCCATTGCACTCTTTAAATATCTTATCAATCGATTTATAAGATAAAAATAAATATTCTAATTTATCTTATCAAACTATAAATGTGCGATACTGGGAGTATTATTTATGCATTGTTATTCAGTACAAATGAGAAAACAAATAATATATTGAGTAAATATATCGATCACATTATGTAGAGAAAATTACAAATTTAACTTAAAACAATGGAATTACTAATTTATAAAATAATTATTTGTGTATATAAAATTATTAAATGTATAATTTGCGAACTTTCTAAATTAATTATTTCTATTAATGGGTACGTAGATAAATTTGATATACTGTCGTAGTAACCAATGTAAATATTAAATTGATAAATATATGTAAATCTGTCTAGGGTTGACGGACAATCTACATTTTATATTAGACGGTACCTAATCACAATAATATTATGGTATCAATGACAAAGTTTTATTAGGGTATATAATTTATATGAGGACCCAAGAAAAACATTCTTCCTTCAATTCCCCATTGAGAGAAATGAAACATTATATTACAACATCGTAATTTATTCGTATTATAATAAAGCATGTATTATTATCAAATTTTATGTTAATATTACTGTAGACATTAATATTATAACAATAATTAAAATTGATTCGCATTACCTATATAGTATATATTATATTATATATATTTATGGAACCATTAGTTACGCGTTCTAGGTATAAAATAAACCATAAAACCAATATTTTCCATCAATTTATGAAACTCATAATAATATAGGTATAACATTAACAATAAAAATATTTTTATCACATTCCAACGTTATATTTTATTTCGAAATACTATATGCTATAAGTACCAGTACCAACGTCTGCACGTGGGTGAAGAAAACAACACTTGTATACACCATCACACCTGTTTGTCATCTGCGAAATATTTCATTGAATAATAATTGTATGTCTTTAAAGTTTGGAAACCCATTATTTGTTACTTTGAAGGAAAAATAAACATTTTATTAATTAAACAAAATGTTAATAATTATCAATAAAATATTTTTTTAGCTACTGAACAAAATATAAAAAGTATATATAAATAAAATAAAATATGATTGTGTTTTATCGTTTTCAACAAGTGTTTCACATACTTTCCCCCCTCTTTATTTCGAGTGATGATTGAAAGCAATTTCCGGCCGTTTTGTATATACGATATAATAATATTATGTTTGATAAATTGATACGAATTACAATTTACAACTGATATAAAATAAACGGCTCTTGTTATTGTTTGTATATTTTCCCACGCGTGTAGAAGCAAGTTTCATGACACGAGAGGAAAACTGAAGTATACTAATTGTCTTTAGAAGGGAAACGATTTGTCGCTACGGATCACTAAAAAACGTATCGTTACAAAACTCTACAAAATGATTATTTAACACAAACGTGTATTTTAAATTTAAAAATAATCGACAAATCAAGAAAGAAAATTATAATATAAATTATCCTTATAATTTAAAAAAATTAAATATATATATATATATATATATATATAATATAATATTATATTATATAATATGATAATAAATTGGGATTACACTGGGTGTAAAATATATCTAAAATACCAAATTGCACGACTTCTAAAGTAAATATTTTAATATAAATGAAGGACATAACTATATTTGTTTAAAAAAAAATATTGAACAGAGTTATTTTTAACATTAGCGAGTCAGTCAAAAAGAACTAATCTAAAAATCATTACTGTAAATGTCCGAATTTTCTCACTGTTTGATCTTCTTGCTTCATTAAATCAGGTCGTTTGATCTCATCCCTTTTATACTATGTGTATTAGATTCACAGCGTTCTCTTTACTATGCACTTAACCGTTCATGAACTATTATATTTCCTGACTTTAATATCTATTCATTGAATTTTCTTTTTGAACTCTTTAATACATTTATCAATCAATAAAACGTAATTTAAAAACCATTAACCTTTCCTTTGATTTCTTTTCAAAACATTGTTATAAAATATGTTAATTATTTATTGTCTATTTAGTTTAAAAATTGTAAATACACGCACGTGATAAAACACTATGTATACATATATCATAAATATTTTCTATAACGTATCTTATTATTATAGTTCATAACATATTTCACTATCACGGTATTTATCTGTATATAACCAGAAATTATATAAAAATGTTTTCTCATAATATCAACAAAGCTAAGTTATAAACGAATCATTGTATGATGATAAACAGTATAATGTTCATTGATAACGTAACGCCTACAAGAATATTATAAATAACCCTAACATATGTCATGCTTGAACGGATGAATTACCAAAATCAATATTTTTCTTTTAGACGATTAAAAAAAGTTGTTTTAACAAATGAATGACTATTTTGTAAATAAGAACACATATAATCTGGACATTAATTCATTCAATTATATACCTAGTGAACAATATATTATTATAGATACGTACATATAAATATAAATTATAGTTCAAAGGAGAGCATTGACCAAAATATTACAAGCAAAAAAAAATAGATAACGGATATAATATTTAAGTATTATTTAAAGTGCATCACTATAAAAAAATTAATTATAGCTAATTTGTATATGAACCGTAAAAATATTTTCAATAAATAATGCGATTAAACAGAGTTTATAAAAAAAAGTTATGAAAACTTACAATGAATACTCTTCAATTGAAATACAGACTTTGGATTTATATAACGACTTCAACTGACAGCTGTCCTGAAAATGTACCAAACTACCAACGAGTAAATGAATGATTGAAGATTTGTACAATAAATAACTTTAATGTTTTTAAAATAACTTATTAACATTTTCTTACTTTTAACAACAAACTTTTTTGAACAGATATAAACAAAAACTAAGTTTTGGAATAAATAAAATATTTTTAATACTAATTAAACATACTAATTTAATAATTAATTAGATAGTATCTATACTAAAAACCACAATACACGGTGTTTTATAATAAATTTACAATAATGTTTCCAACATTACATCTATAGTAATCTATACAACTTGTATTTTTCATTTTACTTTCATTTTTCATTTTTACTGATAACATACGTTGCCCCTTCTTTTTTTTGAGTCAATTATCATAATCATAATGTAAAAATCACAAAATAAATATTTTTTACTCGTTTTTACATTACTAAATTACCCATATTTATTAAATAAAATATTTCACAAATCTTTTTACCTGTGATCATATAGGTTTATCTGTGACCACCTATACGTGATATGACTCAATATGCGAATTTTCAGAATCATCCCTGCAACCTACATTAAGTTTTTTTATTATATAGTAATTTAATTTAAAATGTTGAAATACTTAATACATACAGTGATAATAATAGTGAAAGATAAAATTGTGGATATAAATTGGTTTTAATAAAATATATTAATTTAATTTTAATATTTGATCATATGCGCCTATGTAATATTTTATTTAGGATAATATGAATAATATAGTTATTTATAAATTTGTCTATTGTCCATCTTAAAGTTTGGATTCATTTATACGGTTCATTCTTATCTTTATAATTTTCAACCACGAGTATACAAATAGTAAATATTTTACTATCATAATTTTAAGTACTTAATTAAGCTGTTTAAGTATAAGGACTGATGAGTTTCTTTTCAGCTAAAAGCCTGAATCTACATTAGACAGTAAATTGTAACTATTTGTATAAAATATTTCTAGAACTTAATATAATCTCATTGCAGTTGGTACATAACAATATTTCTTCTGTACATACTTCTCGCTCTACTGTTTCGACAGACTGAGCATTTCTAAGACGAGAGAATGAAGACAGAAATCGCACGAAACGCTTCCAACCCGTAACCCAATGCCAAATTCATATAATATGATATATATTTGTGTACATTCAATTCGTCTTAACAATTTTGAAGATATAATTTTATGTATGATTTATAAACGTTGTACGTAATACATATGTCCCTATGAGTATGTATAAAAAAAAATCAAATATGTTTGTATTTTTAAAATACGAGACATAAAAAAAATCCTACCCAAACGCAGTTTTCCGTTCTGTTTCTATTTGATTTAAAGTCCTGTCGTTTCATATGAATTATGACACGAACGGGTATGCTTTAGAATCATCAAATATACGTATTATACCATCTGTTTTAATATATTAAAAATTATCATGAATAACAACTATAATTCGCTGCTTATCTCAATATAATATTATATAATGATAATACTTTAAAGCTGAAAATAACTAGTAATAATAATAATAATAATAGCAATAAACTTTACATAATATTATATACACGTGTTATAACCTATATGTGTGTTTATAATTTATACACAATGGCAATATGTGTCAAGGATTCTTAACGTCTGAAAAACTTATTCAAATGAAATTTCACAATGACAAGACATCTGGCACCCCTAATAAAGGACTGTTAACCGTCAAAATAATATGCAAGTACCGAGTCAGTGAGCCGCACGTGTCTCCGGAAATCCGGTCTGAAAGGTAAACGGTATCTATAATAATAATAATAATTAACAGTTTGAGTACCTAATCAATATAACAACATTATGTCCACATCAAACAGCCTGCATATGCGTTTCACTTTTGTTTGACGGAATTAATTTTTAACAACCGTTTGGCACAGTTTTACCTAATTTGGCCTTGATAGAATAACCATTTCAGTGTCAATAATACGGTCAAAGCATACATTATACACTCGTAAGGTTCGCTTACGGCTAAACGTTTAAACGTCTACCTGAGGAATGTGGAACAAACATGTTTGAAGAACACACTATAATTAAAACGCAGTACAAGGAAATCCAAGTACCTACTTCGAATTATGACGAATCGCAAAGACTTGAGTAGAAAAGCAATAATACACATGAATTTTTGATATACACAGAACGACCAGAATTTCGTGTTAAAATAATGGTGGAAATTACATTATTAATCAATGTTAACTATTATTTTGCAACATTTTGTTATTCTAATCACTCTGTATAATGAATAATGAAAGTATTATACTATATTATTGTGACAGCCAAATATGTTATAAACGTACCTAAAGTAATTTAATAATATATTAATATGAATCTATAAATTCTATTACAAATACAAAATAAAATTTCAAAACTTATCGACAATAAGCAAATACCTAACCAGTTTGTATGTTATAAAATTAATTACTATTTATGAAAGTTTAATACATAGTATTTAAAAATTAATTATGACGTGTTTATTACACTATGAATGTTAATTTTGTTGTTTACATCTATTAGTTTTAAATTGGTAAGTAATTATATCATAATAAAAAAATTATTATAAATTAATTATAATGTACCTACTTAAAATGGTAAATAAAATATTATGTACTTCCTAAACCTAAGTATAATCTTATTTGGTATTATTATAAAATTTTCAGATTATTATAATTGACTGACTAAATTAAAAATATAAGAAGTCATTACATTATTAAAATCTAATTTTTTAGGTGTTGAATAAAAAAATGTATAGTAAAAATGTAAAAAATGAATATCCAGAATTCTAGAGAATCTAAGAATATGAAACTATTGAAATAAAAAGTGTCATACAACGACCATTTACGTCATTTTAAAAATGTAATATTTTAATTCTATAAAATATACAACATAATATAGAAAACAGATTAATTTACAAGAAAAATAGTATTAATATAATACCTAGTTAAAAAACTACGCTCATTGAAAATATAATAAATCTCTAATTAAATATAGAAAAAAAAATAGAGTTATTATAGAATATAATAACTATAAATTAGTATTATTATAATGTACCAAAAATATTAAAAATAAATAGTATATTCAATATTATAAATACTATATAGTTGTATACATTATATTTATTTTTTATAAATACGATTCTGTATTATAATTGTACATTGTTTCATACATAGGTAATATTCGAAATTATATATTTAAAACTAAATGGATTCAAATCAACAATCATTAAAACGCAAACATAATATTTATTGCAACGAAACAGATAACTACTTAAACTAAGTATAAAATAATTTAGAATAAAAAAAATAAATAAAAGTTATATTATACTCAACAAATTTATTATACAGCGTGATCAAAATTTCTTATTACAAAAATGAACAAAATTGCATATACGTTTAAAATATTTTTATAATACAATAATCTGATCATACTTTATTCTAATGTATAAGTATGCCATGAATTTTACATAATATAATATTATAATAATAATAATAATAATAATACGTGTTATATAACTATAATGACAAAAATAAGAAGTGATAAATTACATTAAAATTATATTTAAATAGTATTAAAGCCACTTTTAAATTATTAATATTTTTTTTTAATTTTCTATACCCTAATATATAATCATATATTATATGCTCACTATACACAAAACAATTGTACAATCATAATTATGATTTAATGGGAATAACGACTTATCAATTTATTTGTTAAATTTGTTGTATGATTAAAAGAAAACGAAAATATGCACAAACTAAAACAGAGTTCGCATTGTATAGGATGCGGAATTAAAGATAAATACACTTACAATTTGTACAAAATGTGTTAAACTCAAAAGTTTCTATACGTGCGTTTTATTATACAAAATGTAATATAAATATTATAAGTAAATTGTAAAGTGTATTATTATATATTACAATCATTTTAAAAGGAATTACTATTGCAGACTTGCAGTGCATGGATTCAAGAAAGGAAAGAAATGTTCTTAGCTATAGTTAATTAGCTACGTAATAACTAAGGGACTAATAAGTACTATATACCAATTGGCAATTACTAATATTATTTCAAAAGAACAGTGTCAACTAATGAACCTATTACATTCACTGTACTATCATTTTGTTAATGATGATAAAATGATTGTTACTTACGAGGAAATTAATTACGTTATATTATTATAACAACTATAATACATAATTATAATGTAAAACGACCGGACATAATAAAAAATAAATATATGAATAATAATTTAATATAATGTTTATAATATTTAATTTAACAACGTCTAATTAAAAACTAAATCATAAACAGAAAATTTAAGATACAATTTTTCTTTAATATTATACTTGTACGATTCTTGATTATTTTCTTGTCAATAATATACAATTATTTAATACATATAATATATTATTATTGCCTTGTATATCAATACTTACTAGAAAATCGTATTCAATAGATAATACCTAGATATCGAATGAATATTAAACAACGTATTATTATTATTTTTAATGCAGATATAGGTATAATATAATATCATTATGTTCTTTCATATGTTAAATTTTAAATGATAACAAGAAAGTAATTTATTTTACAATATAGAAAAAAATATACCAATAAGAACTTCCATATACCTATAGTAAATACACTTTAATTACCGCAATTTAAGATTTAACGTTATAGTATATATCAATATTTTATAATCGTATTAATCATTATTTCAAAACATCTTAATGAAATAAAATAGTATGAATAACAAAAAAAAAATGAAGAAATGTTTAATTATTATATTTTCTCAAGTCTCAAGATCATAAAAAATGCATTATAATATTTTACTCTTTATTTTACTTTTTCATTAAATGTTCTAGATTCTTAATATCCCAAACGACAAGAGTTAATAATTTTGATATAACAATAAACAATGTAATATAAAATAATAATATATTTAACACAGTTTAGTTGTATAATTGTACATTATTCTAATTAATCAACTTTAATCGGTTTATTTTATTCCTTATTAGTTATCATATATTTTGTACGTATAATTGATATTTTATATATATATATATATATATATAAAAAAATTATTTTTATATGTATTTTGTATTTTGAATATTATAAATTGATATTAATAGTAATACTTCTATTTTGTTTTATATAGTTAATTAAAATTATAATCATAATATACCTAATACCTATATTTTTAAAAACACTATTAGAATAAATCTAAATACTATAAACTCGTTATATTCTTTACGAATATTATAATAATTAATAGGTAATAGGTAAATTATAAACCAAAACACAAGTTTCTGTACATATTTAATTAAATTTATTATTTTAAACAGACATTAAAAATGTGTTTAATTTCTGTTTTGTTAAATTTTGTATGTGTCATACTACCATTATGTTCTAAAATATTACTTAAAAAATAATAACTTTTAGAAATTGTCGACATACTTTTATAACTTTTCCACGAATTATGAAAATGCGCCTAACAAATATAAAAAAGTAATAGGTACAAAAAAAGAACATTATAAGCTATCCTAAGCTGCAAAATAATTCTTTCAATCATTTTTAGTTGATAAAAAATGTATGACAATTGAACAAATAAAATTGTTCAAGATATTATTACTTTAACGAAAAATACCTGAAGATCAAAAAATAATAATTATAACTACCAAGAATTTGCAAGTAGTATTACCATTTTCCTAGAACTTTAATACTTTTGTTATAGTATTAAAATGTGATATATGAGCTCGAAACGATATTTTCTTGGAAGAAAAAAATTAATTAATTAAATTAATAAAACATAACATTTGTATCGTCCACTAATATCAGACATTATATAACTTAAAACATAAAATGCCATGCGTTTACAATATCTACATCAAAAATGTTGTTATTTTATTTTATATTCGGATATTCTAAAATATCCATACTTGTTAATTTTATAAAAATATAAACAACCATGAGTATTTTATCGTGAAATATTCATTACCTACGAGAGACGTATTTATATTATGATAAATTAATAACACAACGTTGAACGTTCAATCCATATTATGACGCATGGGACACATACTTATATTTTATGTGTTTCATTGAAACCGTAAGTTTTCATACATCTAAAATGAATAAACAATTTTTGGATATTCCCAAAACCCGAAGCGGTTAATGAAATGAGATTTAATTTCAAACAAGTTTTAAACTTGTTATTTATTTAATCGACACTAAAGCTTCGCCGAGCAGATTTCGTCATGAATACAGAACTTAAATTAATGTCAAAAACATATACTGACGAATTTCGCGGTTAGGGTTATAGTGTATAATAATAATATATAATTACATAATATTATACGAGTATAATATAGGTGGTATACCTCTAGGCTTCAATCACAAACACGAACGCGGACGTTGTTAAATCGCAGTCGCGTTGCAAGAAATCATTATTATTATTATTTAGATTTTATTTCGAAATTTATGCGTTTTACACATCTGACGACGGGACGGCGGGATCTCGGTGGTTTTATATTTTTATCATAAGAAAACATTTTTACCAACTCGTCCACGACAATAATTACCAACGCGACGAATCACGTATTATAATACCTATAATACTATATAAAAAAACGAGATGTGGTAATAATAATATAATACCACACCGTTTTATTTTTACACTTTATACGCCCGGTAGACCCGCAGATGCTTCGAACCAGAAAGTGAAATTTAATCAGTATTTTAGATAATAACAATAATATTATATAGACGGGCGCTCCAATACGTTTCCGAATGAACAGAACATTTACATCAGTAGCAGATTTTATAATTATTACAATATCGTCCAATTCCATTAAATGTTTTAATATTAATATGCCGCACGGGTAATTATAAAAATATTATTGTTATATAAACCACACATTTCATTACACATTGCTACAACGCGAGGCGCTATTTTATGGTAATAATAATAATTATAATAATACCACAGACGAAGAAAACAATATTATGTTATTTTACAACAGTCGATATTGATCGATTCGCCGCTATAAGCGGATGACAAATCGCCTTGGCTTGTCGGCTCTCCCCTTCCGACCATCTTCACCTTAAACTTTATTTGCCCACAGGTGGGCCCCCATCGAAGTACTAATAATAATATTGTAATTTATACGAATACGAGTTCTCGCGGCTTTAGGCGAGTCTCGTGAGACGTATTCTCGTCGTTTCGTTCGGCAATAAACACATTTGTATCGCGAGTCCGACGATATCGAATATATGAAAATCTGGTCCCACACGATTATCGGAAGAAGAGTGAAAGACGATAGCAGTAGTAATATCATTATCGTCCCTTATCAAAATCAACTTGACGATTTCATCTCACTATTATTTTTCATTTGCAGGCGAACGGGAAACGATTAGAAAATACAATACCCAACTCGCGTGTGGTTCAAAAACGTTCGAATCAATCATTCAAAGGTCACAATATGTAGAGGGACGTTAAAAAATTTAAAAAAATCGAAAACATTGATATAAATTAAATGTTAAATATTTATATAAACATGAGCAACTGCGTAGTTGAAAATATTATTTATAATGGTTGACACGAGACCTAACGATAATGATAACGGTCACAAATAGCGTTGAATCGAATTATTATTAAGTGTTATTTACTTCAGTCCGGCGGATACAACATCAAATCCGTGTTTGAGATAATATTATTTCGATTAAAGTTGTCCGTGGTCTTCGGTTATCTTTCCTTAAACGTGACACAAATAACCACAACAAAAACACGTCAACAAGATATCGACACACGACACGGACTGTTTTGTGCGACGTAACTCGCGTGTAGGATTTTTTCTTCTTTTCATAACCGTTTTTACCCGCAGCGTGCACAGTACCGGTTTATGTTGATTACCGACCGGTGGGGATGACAGTATACCGGTTACCACCTCCACGGTAGTGGTATTCCGTAACGTTGGTAATGGGAGGGGGGGACAACCAGAAACGACCGTAAATTATTGTTGCAGGACCCGACGGCGGCAACCGTGGACTATATAGGTTAGTCCGTGGCATTGTATGCAAGTTATTCTCTCTTCCGCCGCGCATCGAATCGACTACGATGTAATTTTTTTATTATTTTTTCCTCGAATCTCAATATTTCTATAATATTATGGACCCACGGGCTCGGAATGTTTTTTTATCGTTACACGTGTAAACGCGATACAATAAATATTATACATTTTATTATTTTTCGGCAGTATTTTCGTCAAAACGCACAATTATAATAATTTTACATTTATCTAACTATTTAAGAAATGTTCAAGGGGAAAACATGATTTTTTGCATTTTATTCGAAAACTAAAACAAAACGTTTAAAAGGAATAAAATATAAACAGTTTTTATTATTCATTTACTATGTATACCCAAAAAGCTTTCGCGCAATAACTACCATTAAAACGTATCAAGTGTTCTAAAAAGTTTAAAGACTATACACTATAGTTAAGAGATTATTATTATAATTATCTATATTGATAAATATAATATAGTACATACTACAATTTTATTATATGACATTCACAAACAAAAATATAGCAAAACAATTTTTAATTTTATTTCATACAGTGTAATTTGATGTCGTGTATACCTATATAATATATTGCCAAAACATTAATGGAAATCGATTTGTAGAAAGTAAATGAGTACTCTGATTTACTCTAATTGGATAAGTTCAATTACTATTTGAAATCGCGTAATATTTTCGTGCTTCTCTTTATAATTTGAACTTGTTTTTTTCTAATTTATCACAAGTAAACAATCCTGTTTTTTATATTTTCAAGTGTATTATATGATATAATATCATCCCACATTTTTATGTACGATCTATTTATATTTTAAAATAACTAAATCAGTTTTCGAATAAAAATAAAAACATAAATAAATGAGGAATGAATGGAAACATGATAGGTTATAATATCATAATATCGTTAATTAATAATTACTCACTAGTAATTTCTATTTAATAATTTCACCAATATTTATAATTAACGATTGAAGTTTTCATTTAAATTTTTTGTCGAGTTTACAATAGTTGAGTGAAATTTAATTGTTTCGATTAAATATAACAATTATGATATTTGTGTGTAATTTAATTTTAATATTTTTAATAAAAAAAAGATCTACTCATACAAAAATTCAAATAAAAAATAAATAATTATTTGGCTTCAGCAAAATAAACGTTTTAAAATAGTTGATATAAAAAGTAAAACATAATAGTACGTCAATATATTTATCTATTTATGTTTCTGTACACGTTTTAAAATTCTAAACATTGTTTTGCTCATTGGGTCAATTTAGGCTTTAACGTGTAAGCGTCAACGGTTCCCAAACTTCATAAATACATTAGTATTATAAACATAATACATACATTATTATTATACTTTAGTACATTATGTGACCCTAACATTTTAAATTTAACTTTAAATAACACTTACACAAAATGTACCTAATAATAATTGAAAAATATAATTCTCGTTTATGAATACTATAGTATAAAAACAAACTATGCAAGTTTATTTTTCCTCAAATACTAAAATTAAACTAAATAAATTAAAATAAATTGAATAAAAAGACTTAGTAAAACTAAATCGAAAAATTCGGCTTCGGTTATATATCTACTATATTGGAAAAGGTAGTAAAGCATTACTTATCTTTTGATATCATAGGTTCTTGTCTTTGAGCTGTGCCAAAAATTGAGTTAGGCACTTTTGAGAATAATGTTCTTTTATAAAACTTGGTTAGCTTGAAGATCAATAAGTTATTTTTGAAAACCACAAATATTCCCACCGACTTTGTGAACAAAAATATCAAATGGATTTCTTATGTACTTAACTGTATTTACCAAGTTCTAAATTTCCTGGTATATATAATTGTATATCGATCGATCGAGTTATAATTGAAATATTTCCACGTTTTCTTGAATAAGGAATTTTTAATCATATCTAATGTAATTTTTGTCAATTGATGAAATATTAATTATTTTTTGAAGATTTTTTTTTTTAACTATTCTTTAAATATCATATAAAACATCGTTTCGCTTTTCGCAACCCACCGTAAAATTCTCCGCAATTTTAATTCGAGTTGGGAATCGTTGACCTAAATATATAGTATATCTATCAACACTAAATAGATGCACGATAAAGATGTAAATTACAAAGTGGAAATATTCCTGTTAACCTTTTAATAATTAAATATAAATACTGTTTAAAATCAATGGAAAATGAATAGAAATTGCTATTTATATTTGTATTTTAACCGAGTACTTAAAAATGCAAAATCATTAATAGGTATAATTTATTCTTTATATTACAATTTTGATTGGAAATATTACTTTTAAATCATTTTCATAATTTAATTTTATAAAAATGAGTTTTATCGTCTTTCTCTATAATAATTTACACAATAAAATTGATTAATCTACTATGTAATTATATTATATAGTCGCCAGACTACAGTATAGTAGATAATATATACCTAACTCATACGGAAAACAAGAACATTTTTTTACAAATATTTTATATTTTCATCAATGATAACAAATCGACGTACAGTTTTTAATTTAAACAATTTAAAAATCACGATGAATTAGTTATTAAAAAAAAAAAAAAAAAAAATGAAAACGTATCGTAAATGTACCTGTGAATTTTATCACCATAATAATATGCGAGAATAAATAAAAAACAAATTCCATTATGATGTTATTCCAAAATATTTAAGTGTTGTTACCATGGATGTATCCCACTAAATATAATACAGTATACGTATAATAAATTAATAAGTAGGTGGTTTAGGTACATCGTAAATATTATTACATTCTGTTTGTTCAAATTTATCAAATATATAGTTCACATAAAACCATATTAATTACATTGTGTCTTGCAAATTAAACTCTACCTCGAAATAAACGGATTAAGATAGTATAGTGTTTCCTAATGCATAAATCTAAAATTTAAAACTATTATTTTACCTATGTATAATTGCAACTCTTATGATTAATTACAAATAGGTACAAGTTATTTTAACACCAAATTAAAAAAAATAAATAAAAATACAACTTATACAACGTACCAATCGATAACAAAGTGCATTGACTGCAGAATATTTCATTCAAAAATAATATAACTATACATAATATTTGTAAAATGATTATGGTGTAAATATATAATATATTATGTAGTATAACGTAGTGTTACGTGTGATTCAGTGTGAATAATAGTTATAGTTTTGTATAAATTTGATTTAAATATCATAACAATAACGATTATGTTCATATAATAATAATAATTATTATTAATAAATAAATGTTATATATCGTATACGATTTCAAGTATATTATATTTAACGTAAATAGATTGTTCGGAAAACAGAAATAAATCGATTTCGTATCTCCTACCTAACTACCTTATATACTTGTAAATTTTTATAAGTAAGTTATAATTTGTAATTACGTTCGTCTTTTTACAGAAATACAAGACGTACGCCAAATATAAAATTGTTTACATAATGGTCAAATATGGCAACGATATTTAATTTTATAAACAAATTAAAATTTCATTACAAAACTAAATATATTTTGAAGATGGACTCAATTTCTTAGTATATAATGTTAATGTACATATATTTGTATTAAATCAAATATGCCGAATATTAATGTTTATAATTCAAACAAAATTTCAAAATAAATCGTCTGTTGGCTCCATAGTTCATTATGTAAAAAAAGGTTTTAGTTTGATTTATTATTGGTTTTATGATAATGAGAAAAATAAATAATAAGTCACAATCGAAATATACGATTTTCGAATTAATTTATACCTTTTAATATTTAATTTACTTTTGATTTTGTATTTCATTATGTTAATATAAGCCAATAATCATTTTTTTTTCAAGATTCAATAAAACTGTTCTCTAAAATATTGCTAACGAGTTATTAAAAAAATACAAATACAAATATATATATATAAATAAAAAAACAATTTATTATTTACATAATATTATGACAACGGCGTCAGCAAAAATTTTTACTGTCTTAAAACCCCATAGTAAAATGTATGCAAGTTGACAGAAATAAAAATAACAATAATAATATTTACTAGAAAATAATAATTTCTCCTTTAAGAGAAGAAAAAATAAATGAAAAAAAAAAAGCACTTTCGTACAAAAAGTTCTTACTCTAAAATAAAAGATAAAATATTATACCAGCTGTATATAAATATATATATTATATTAGATTAGATTAGATTACCGACGTGGAATGAAATGGTTAATTTCGACGCGACACGACGACATCGTCGACGTGTCCGACCGTGTCTCTTCGGAGTTAAAACTCTTCACGACAATCAATTACTATTTTATATAATGTATAAAGTGTTTAAGATTTCAAAACACGTTTTGTCCCAACAGACATTTCCTGAGATCAGCAGCTGCTCCGTCTACCCGTTTCGTTTGTATAAATCCTTTTAATTTGTCGTATACCGTTTTCGTCTCTCTGCACCATATGATTATAATATTATACCTAAATACGGCCAAATCTGCAATTATTATTATTATTATTATAATAGCGATACACACATTAATTGCATTAACACTCTGGTTGAAATCTGTATACACAGATTGTCACTTATCACGATAATGCTACCGAATTTCTACCAGTTTGCGGCGTATACGCGTAAGTTACCCGCTGTCGTCTGCACATAATTCGTATTTCGATTATACGCGTTTTAATAAAACATTGCATAATACGCGTACCGTGTGTACACGCGGTACGAACATGTTGCCTAATATTATATTCAATATTGTTTAAATGTTTTCCTGGGAAATAAATAATTATTATACAATATAGGTACTTTTCAACGGCATCGATATCGTTTATTAAATTATTAATTAAACGGGCAAACGCAACAATAATAATATTATAACACGAACCGTATCAAAGCTTTCCAATGCAGAACGCCAGTACATAATAATAATTATTATTACACAAATAAACTATACCACTGTGATTGTTTGAACTTTGAATAGAAATACACATTTAGTATTTACCGATAAACGATTATAATGTTATTGCGATGAATATAATTATTATATAATATTAATAATAGTATTTTTGTATGGGTACAATCAATGACGTATCCAGGGGTGTTTCATACGATCCGTCCCACCCGAAAATTTTTGTGTGTACATCAGTTTAATAAATAAATGATCAACATTTAATAATATAATTTTAATTGTACACATAATTAGTGTATTAATAGTTATTAGTTTATTACATTAGCGATTAGCAATTATATTTCGTAATGCGGAAGATATTTTAGTAACTGTCATTTTTTTGGGTTTAACATTTGAGATAACACCGAAATGTATTATCTGTATTATTAACTGTGTAATATATTATATATTTAGCAAAACAATAATAAAACAGAAAAACAATGATCTGAGCTTGTAATCTATTAAGAACAATTATAAATTAGTAATTATTAATTATTAATAACAAATTATTACATAAAGCATAAGTATTTTTTATCTTCCAAAACGTGTCTGAACAAATTGTTGAAAACTATTATTGAACGGTATTAATAACTTGATATTATAATCAGAGCCGTTATGTCGTTATGATTTTAATCTACGGACGTAAGCCCGGTACAAATTCAAAATAATAGCCCTCCGTTAAGAAAATTGTATTTTAGTATTGGGCCAGAAAAAAGGTAATTTTTTACCGCCATTTTACACCAATTTTGTGTGAGCCCCCATTTCCATCCATGCCACCACATTTGATAAAAACAATTTACACCAATATTATATTAATATTTTATTTATATTAAAAATTACAAACTTATGATTTTACCATTGCAATGCCATTGCATGTGAGCCTCCATTGCCAATTTATTTTTAATTTTTAGTGCCCCCATAAAATTTTCGTCTCTTTGTCCCCCCCCCCCCCATTATATAACTGTGTTATATTATTATAAACAAGTTGTGGCAAAACAAACAGTCAGTACAGTTTTGAAATGCTATTTATTAAAAATTACATCAGCTATAGAGGACGACCACCATATATCGATGAAGGTGATTTTTGAAATTTATATTTTGGGACATCTCGATGGGCGTAGAGTTAATTTCCTCCCAAATTCGATGTTTGAGTTCTTCCAATGCGTGAGACCAATTTTCAAAAACATTTTCTCTCGGGTATCCCCACAAGAAGAAGTCGCAAATACTCAAATCAGGTGATCGAGTGACCCACCCCACGTCAATCAGAAAGACGAAGTGCACAGTGAACATCTGTCGCAGTTTCGTCATTGAAATTCGAGCAGTATAAGCTGTATAGCCCCGTCCTGCTGAAACCAGATATCTTCCAAATCTGTCTTCCAATTAAGGTTAAAAACAATGTTTCGCCATATAGAAACATAACGTTGGTCGTTAACATTCACGGTTCGTCCATTATCCTAAATTAAAATAAACCCCAATCACACAACATTCATTACGATTACCATATTACAGTCACTTTTAGCGAATGAAAAGCAACCACGTGTTGGGTCCATTTTTCCTACCGGGAAACTAGATATAATTATGGACCAATTTCTACTTACTAATAGGAATTGGTCTCATGTACACCTATAACATCAGCCAAGTTATCTACCAATTTGTTACTAAATATAAAACGTATTACCTATTACTACCTATTACCGTTTCTTTGCAAGTCAAAACATTGACAGAGCGCCCAGGTCATATAATATATAACAGGTATTTTTCAGATATCCCGCGGTGGGCAAGTACGCGCCTGGTGAAGAGGTCTATCGTATCGTGGGTTATTTTCAGCTCAATCCCGAAAATGATGTTTATTCACAGCTCCACTGAGAAAAAATGTGCTTTGTCACTACAAAAAAAAAAAGTTGATTTCAGAAATCACATTTATCAATGTATCGCAGTAGTATTTCTAATGTCATTTTGCATGATGTACTTAATAAAAATAAAATAATCCATATTTTTGTAAATTGCGTCTTTTTTTTTCTAATAGCCTTTCAAAACTGCACTATTTGTTTTGTCTTACCTTGTACTTATAACTATATACCTAGTAGTCTAGTACTTACCCGTTTTATTTTATAATTTTTCATTTTAATACTTATAAATATGTATTTATACTAAAAACAAAGAATTGTTTCTACAATAGTTTCGTTTACAGGATTACAAAAATGTCCAGAATATTTAACGGTTAAATAGTTTAAAAATATATCCAATATTTTTCATCCTGATGTATGATTTCTATTCATTAGAAACAAATTAATATAGGTACAATAATATTAGACAAAACTGTATAATTTAATTAGCATTGGTGTAACTTATTATTGGTTAAACCAATGACAACAAAAATAATAATAATCTTAAAATCAATTTTAAAATTTAGCAACTATACAAAACAATATATTATCTATATTATTTCAATAAGAATATAAGTAAAATTTATTTTAAATTTTAAACACTTAAACACATTTTAAACACAGGAATAAATACATCTATGCTATTTTTTAAATTGTACACTTATTTAATTGAAATAAAATCATAATTCATAATGTATATATTATTATCATTATATAAAAATCAAACTCAATACATTTTTTTTTTCCATTTTATGAAAACGACAACTTTTGTTTACCAAAACGACTTCTATTATGACTTCGATAATTTATAAATTATGATTTATAATAAATGCAAAAGTTATAGAAAAAAAGTGTTTCAGTTCTACGAATTTGTCTTCGTTCTCTCGACATTTTATTTTATCGTTTTAAAAATCATCTAAAACTATTTCCTCTCATCAGTAATCATACATATATTTATAAATGTATATTGTTATAGTCCCAGTATGTTTTTATAATCTATAAGTCACATTTCGTTTTACTGAATACTCCAACTCGACACACTCGCTGTCCTAGATATCTTATAAGAAACCTATATTATTTTGATCGAAAAGTGATACCACTTCACGAACAAAAACTGTAACAAAAATATTAAAGTTTTGAAATAATAATATATGTATGCGGTTAAAAGTTTCTTAAATATAGAAACTTAAATTATTTAAACTTTCAAATAGATTGCCAGCATGAACATTTCAAATTTATCACTTTTTTGTATAAATAATACTAAAAATACAATGCGCATAATACATTTATATTAAAGCTAGTTGAAAATACACATTGACCATGTGTACCTCCTATTACCTAAACCTACATAATATGGTAAATTTTATTAATGCAAACCAATGTTTGAAAAATATAACATCAACCATTATATTATTTTGTTTTAAAAAAATTAATTATTATAATAATAATACATATCATAACAATTTTTCCATAAATAAAAAGAAAAAATAATAATCTTTGATCTAGTTTATTTGACAATAATGAAAACGAATAAAGTAAAACGATTTAATAGAAATATAATAATCATAATTCTATCGTATGTATATCGTACCCACTACCTATAATAATATTTTAATGAATTATGATGTATTATTATTGTAAAATACATAATTATAATTGTGCGCTGAACTGAAATGAAAGATAATGTTATAATTCGTGACATGTAGGTAACAGAGATATTTCAAGTTTCAGAAATACAGAAATTCTAACTTACAGCGATTATAAATATAGAAGTCCCAAGTTTGATTTTAAGTAGCTGTGGACACCAGAAAATAATACCATATTAGATCATAGTAATAATATAAATGTTATGATTTTATTTCGTGATAACTAATTGAATTTTGATTCTAGGGATCTTGATTTTGTGTTTTTTAAAGTTGGAAAGCATGATTTCAGGTAGAAATAATGGTCCGATTTTCACAAATATGGTATGCTTTCGGTAGAAAATTGCATCTAGTATTTCATAAATCTTATTTTTCGAATTTCTAAAAAGTTTTTCTTCGTGATAAGAAAAACTATTAAAAAACAGCAAAATTCACGGAAATTTTTTAGTGGTCGTTTTATAAACTAATTTTGTATATATATATATATATATATATATATATATTTATATATATATATGTATTAATACTATTGCACTGACACCGTTGTTGTTTAAATTGTACGTTATTATTATTATTATTTATTTATTATTCTTTGTCACTTATGTGAGCCAAAACATATTAAGCTTAACACTATTAACGTTAATTAGATTTATACGTAAAAATTAAATAATAATCGTAATAATACATTTTACCTTTATTTTGCGGATTATAAACTGAAGTAAAAAATTTAACAATAAGTATGGAGATGGTTATCATCTAAATCGGTCAACGAACGATACGATTCGTGTACGCGTTATTATCGGTGTTTTGTTTTCTTACAAATATTGCATAATAATTTACGACTCATAATCGTTTTGTGTAATTATATTATAATAATATATAAATTATAGGTATACGTACCAACTACCAATATAGTTATTGGTCACGTCCGCATATTATAGTCGTCATAATAATATTATATTGCACTCGGTGACGGCAATAGCAAACGAAATAGAATATCTATTAGCTATGTTGCACAATACCTCGTTTTATATTTATACAATATAGTTTCGTATAGCGTCACGCGAACTCGACAGGACACGCCGTGATTATATTTATTTAAACGCGTCGTGTACTTATTAGAATATACTCTGTGTTGAATATAATCGATTTTCGAAGCGTTGTTATGGAATTAATTCTGTGTTCGAAAGAAAGAAAGAAAGAA
This sequence comes from Eriosoma lanigerum, assembly GCA_013282895.1. NCBI lineage: Eukaryota > Metazoa > Arthropoda > Insecta > Hemiptera > Aphididae > Eriosoma > Eriosoma lanigerum. The sequence continues at coordinate 57,661,983 of CM023358.1, forward strand.
AGTCTGTGGCCTGTAATTAATAATAATAATAATACCAGAATTCGAGACACGAATCAGAATATTAATATAAGTCTGAACACTGTAACGTAATGAAAATTTTAGTATGAGGTCAGATAAAAAAAATATATATATAGGTATTTTTTTGTTTGTTTATGTTAAGTATATAATTTAATTAATTATTTTTACTAACGATAGGATGTTAAAGACCTAAAAAACTATAAAAAAAAATGTAATAAAAAATTATGTATGTTATAAAATATCTAAAAAAATTAAACTAATTGCAATTAGACATTTTTATAGCTAACTAAAATATATAAAATACAACTTGAGTTCATGGTATAATCCCTAAAAAATTTAATCAAATATTTATAACGGAAATAAAAAAAAAATTGAAATTAGTTCTTATAAACATCTAGAATTGAAAGTAAAAATTCTCGGTAACATAAACAAAAATTTACTAATATGCAGATAAAGTACAAAACGCTAAAAATTTTATAAAGAATAATAATAGATATATAATTTATTTTATACTTGAGAAACGCATTTGTATCCAAATAAATTTTGGAAATAAATTATCATAAAAATATGTTTAAAAAAAAATTATTTTTGATGTCGATAGTATAATTATTTATATTTGATTTTTAATTGGTATTTTAATTATATGACAAAATATTTAAATAAAGTATGGATAAGAAATTATCCAAAATTATATGCAATATAAACATATTATATTTTGGGAGTTATACAAGTCCCAAAAAACAGATTTTTCTTCTCGTTTTTACACATTTCACGTATCAATTATTACGTTTTTTAAACTTGGTATGATTAAAAATACCATTTTTCTGTTTTTAATCTATTTGATTTGATATATATCTCCCTAATTTTTAATTATATTACAAAATGTCTACTTTTTATATCACATTGAAATTAATTAATATTTTTAAATTGTGATTTATTAATATTATTTACTCATTAGGAAAAACTTTTATGAAATTTCTTTAATCATATAACATTAATTTATTATCATAGCATTGCATTTTTACTTGTAAATATAATTTTCCAAATAATTAACAAGCTGAAAGTTCTGAAATTTATTTAATCATTACTTTCACCTATACCAATATCTTTTGATAAATCGGACATAATTTAAGTAAAAATGTAATAACTAAACAGCAAATTTAGCATAATATAATATGGCAAAAGTATAATAGGTATATAATGCACTAAGTTTTTAATTTTTAAAACATGCTGAAACTTTTTGGCCAGATAATATTTCACAAAATGGATTTGACATTCCTTCCAAAATATGATTCTTTTTAAATTTACTAATAGATGTTTATACTCTTAGTTCAACCTAAACTTCAATTTGTAGGTTTTTCGTTGTTGTCATTTTCCCCATTAGATAGACGGAGACAAAACATACGGGTTAAACATTACCTATCTTGAATGAACTAGATATAAAGAAAGGCATACTATTTCATCAATGATTATAATAATAAATAATTAATTAATCTAATTTAGTTTAAAATTTTTAAAAATGTAATATAACACAATGATAAGTAAGAAACTTACAAATATCAAATAATTTATACATATACAAACAAAAAACTAAAAACAAAACAAAATTACTTCAATGAAATGTACAGTATGTTTAGAAAAATTATTTACTAATATTATATTTGTTTACCTTTAATATCAATTTTTAAATATGATTAAATTTTTAAATTATTTGTTTATTTAGCTAGCATATTATTTAGTATAACGTCCTAAGTATACAAAATAATTAACAACAATTTATACTAAAAAAAAAAAACATACCGTTATAAAAAAATTGAAATTGGTACCTATATAAAACATACCTACTTAAAAAAATTAATGGCATACAATGACCTAATATATTTTAAACTGGTAATAATAACAATAAATTTATACATATTTTTTAGAAATAAATAACTATTACTAATAATAATCCTCCAAAATATATATGTATTAATTATTTTTTTTTTTTTGCGAACATTCATTTTTTATAGCGTTTCTTTAATTTATTTATATAATTAATCAACGAGTTAAGTCATTGAAAAAATTTAAAATAAAACAATGAAGTAATTTCGGGTAAATTAATATAATACTTATATTTATTATATATTATATTTTTTCAGTAGTTATATTTTCTACTTTTTACTTTGACTATTAAATTAAACCATACGGACACATTAATATTAACAATATTTTAACTTTTAAGTGATAACCATCAATAATTTTTAGTAACATTCCGTTTTTATTTTTATGCAATAGAAAGTTTTCTATAAGGAAAAAACCTAATAAAAAACAAACTTCTCAAGTTTTCAAACTATGCATAAAAATACGACTGATATATTATCTTGAATAAGACAAGATAGTAGCTACTACTTGGAAATCGATTTAGCTCTAGGCTATACGGAAAATTGGAATTCAAAAACGATATAAGATGTTAATATTTATTATGCCTGATATAAAAATAAATAACAAATATCAACGGATAAGAACTAATATTAATATAATAAAAATGAGTGTGTCACTTGCATGGTGCAATATTATATATACACAATATTATTATATGAATGATCTTTAACACAAATTGAGTATCAAAAAGAAAGTCTCATAAAACATTTACGCTAGAAATGAGTTTAACAAATATAAAAAGTACCTATAAAATAAAATCGTAATGTTTATTTATTTTTATTTAAAAAAAAATAGGTACTTACCTTCATTGAGACAGAAATGCACTTCAATACAATTATGGTTCAAATCATCTGTAAGAAACAGTCTATAAAAAATATTGTTTATACTTTCTGAACTTAAAAAAAAAATCAATATGGTAATATAATATGGTCAGTCTATATATATATCCAACATATTATCTAATTTATTTAAGTTAACATAAAATGAACGTAGATTTTCTATTTTACACTATCATTGCTATTTTTATCAAAGTGCAATACATTTAAATGAGTTAGACAATCATATAGTTTGGTATTATATTATTATTCCATCATAATAATAATAACATAATCTACACGACTACATAATATTTAAGCTTGAATGTTCGATAGATGAAATAAATTATGAAAAGTTCTAAAAATCCATTGTATAGATACTAAATTGCTAACTACTGTAAGCGGACAAATCTGTTTTAATCAAAATGATAAAATTTTCTTTTATCTATTATTAAATTACTATAATATATATTTGAACGGCTTAAACATCTATAAATAATACTTGGAAATTATAGTGTATTCTAAAAATTGGAAATATTAATTTATTTTATTTTATTTTCTTCTTGTAATAAAATTATGAAAAAATTGGACATTTACCCATTTTGCAGTTGACAATTTATTTTTTATTTAGTTCTACAAAACTAAAACCTTAAAGATCACTCTGGATCTCTGAGTAAATGTGGTGTTTATAGTTTGAACTTTGTAATTTGAACAAACGGACAATGTACCGATAATTTTATTATATTATATAATAATTTTGTATAATGTAGATTTAATTCGAGTTAACGTTATTAATATTTATATTACAATACTTTCTTTTGAAGAGGCATTTGAATATTATCATAAATCATAATATTTATCCATGGTGATGGTACCATGTTGTAAACTATGAGTGTTAGGTAAGTTTTGGACTATTATAAACGAATTACCAAGGCTGAAACCATCCACAAAAAGTAATGTTCTGATTCGGCTTTTCTCCTACCAGGTATACATACTTAGTTGTGTCAATATACAAAATAAAAAATAAAAATTCAATATTACTTAAACTCTGAATCAAATTTGAACCTAAAATGAGGATTTGAAAATAATATAAATACTTTATACCATTGTTAATTAAAAATTTTACCAAAACGTTTGTTTACAATTTATTTTAAAAGCCCTTGTGTTTATTATTTAAGTGTTCGATGTCTGTGATATAACGTCCAACGATGTTATATTATAACCATTGATTATAAAATAGACTATTCTATAATCAATGTTATAACCAATTCACTATGAGAGCATCAAAAATGGGAAAATGTATCAATTTATAATTTAGATAGTCAAACTGCTTTTTAATGTGGTTGTTTGTGTCTTTGTAAATTATACGGAAAAACTACATGATTCACAGAATATTAACTACTCCCCACAAGTATAACATTTTTAAAATCAACTCAGTAGGCGCTCGTACACTATCTCGTTAATATTATCGACGTCCAACAACAATACACAGTATTTACATTTAACTTTTTTGTCGCTACGCGTTTTATAAAAAAATCTATTTTTCATTTTCCGTCAATTATCTAATATTATCACGTTTTAAATGTCTAATTATGTAATGGTATATTATATGTGATTAATATATCGTGAGTCCTCGTACAATTCTCTTGAAAGTATTCGAATATAGTTAAATACGAAATCATTTCAAACTCAGCTAAGTATGTATTTATTTATTTTAATTCTATGCTATATAATATTCACTGACGCGATGTTTATAGTTACACTTAGTATTGACTACCAGTTCAAAAACTCATTTTAAACTCTAGGAAAAACTTTAGATATCTACTATTGCTATTTATATTATATAAACTTATATACATATTGGAATTGACGTCGTTATATAGTTTGAAAATGCGTCTCGTGCGAATAAACCGTTCTTCCGGTTCTCCTCCCGTCGATCCGTCGGATAAAATATAAACTGTAATTAATTTAACGAAGCATATAGATTATAGATACTTGTATTATGTTATTATATTAAAGGTTCGCTTAGTTGTAACTATATACTGTATTATATACTAATATATGTATGATTAACGTAGTTGTTGGCGAGTTGTTACACTTTTGTGTAAATTTATTTTAACAATAATTAACATTGTTACGAACAACTATAATAAGTAAAATTACTTTATACCTACATCAATCCTATATTATTATTATTTAGACGATTTCGCTGCTCCTCAAACGTTTTATTAAATACATATTCATCATGATTACTACGACTTATATACCCATAGAAATATATTATTATAACACTGAATAATAATATTATTATTACATGGATGTATAATTTTTCGAAGTTATGCAACGTTTATTTTTCACTGCCTACCTAATATACTGTTTATTAGCGAGTAGCGCCTGCACTTAACTACCTATTACCTACAGGATAAACAATATGTTATTGTGTTATAAAACACATTGAAAACATGTTATTCGCATTATTCTTGTAACGCGTTATCGCTTGAGCACTACCCAGTATATTATGTTATTTTGTCAAACGGTTCAATTACCTTCGACCCCTCACTCATACGACACGACCGGATAAATGTTTGTTATAATTGTTACACGGCAAGAGTAATATACGTGCATATACCTACTACAAAATATATATATAATATTCTAAAGTACCTAGCTGATTTTTTGCACAGGTGTTTGTTTTTCCACACAATCCAAACAAACAATTAGGAATCGCGCGCGGTTCCTTGTTATGATTCCATTGAATAAAAAAAAAATAAAAAAAATTAAAAAAACACCGTCTCGTCGTTGGTTGAATTTGATTTGATTTTTTTTTTCTCTCGGACATATAGGTATTGCAAGTTACAAGTTATTAAACCACCTGCCAGTAATGCTGTAACATTCGTCCGGCCGACAAAAACCAACAGATTTTTCACGAAACCTCGTGCGGACGAGATGATCGGGTGCCAACTGATCATTACAGCCGTGTTGGTCTGGTCGTACGACGAAAGCAACAATTGTTATTGTCGGGCGACGACCGATTTCCGTCCGTTAAGTGTGCCGTCGTCGCAGCCATGGTTCGAAGGTTCCGGGGTCGTTCGGGTCGAGAGAGACGTAAATGCCTCGACGACGGACGACTTCCTCGTCGGCAACCGGTCGTGGCCGATCGGAGACAGTAATCTGATCGCGGCGGAAATGTTGTTACGCCGTACTTCAAATACCTTGTCAAAGTTTCTGCCGTTCGTTACCACTGCGGACGCGCACACGCAATGCTTCAAACACACCGTCTTGTATCTGACTCAATTGAACGACTTCAAGCTTTGGGCTACAAAGAGTGAGCGACTTTATTAACAATTAGTATTTCCGTAAAACGTGGCATAATAAGATAACGTCAATAAGATTGAATTTCTACATGAAAGAGTTGTTGAACAGTGGACAAGAAAAGTGAATGAAAAATGAGTGTATCCGAGTGTAAAGGAAATGATCGAGAGACAAGGAGGTGGATAGATCATAGATGGACTGGAAAAATAGGTTAGGTGAAGTTAGGTGAAGTTATAGAAATAGCTGGCGTGGGTGAACTAAATCGAGTCTTTTAATGGGTATAGTACTACAGTTGCTGACTCCATATATTTAAGGTTAAGTGTAGAAGAAGAATATAATATAACAATAAGATACCTACGTGAAATCCAACGTTGAAATAATTTTGCGAAAACTTTAATTTCACTGCAGGTATACTACAACCTGCAGTTAATCAAAAATGCATGTTATAAAAAATTATAGCGTTTTTCTGGGTATAAAACCCGTATAATATCTTTTTCGCCAATTCTATCACATGAATATTTCTAATCATCTTATACCATATGAAAAATTATATTTTTTTATATTGTAATCTCCATTGTACGTAGGTATATAATACGTGATTATGACCGGTCGCAAGGTATTTTTTTTTATTAATATTTTATACTACCGTTTCGTTCTCCTCAGAAAACAAATACAACTTCAGTCAAAATGTATGATATGAGCCCCATGTACTAGTCATATTTTTTTCAAATCATACGTATAATAATATATATGTACAGCTATAATGCAAAAACAATATACCCATACCGCGGGTACAATGTTAACCGTTACAGTGATAGATATAATAATAAAATATATCCACCAATCCGCATACTAACTTCGCTATAAATATAAAAGCATCGTTGCATGTATAAAACATCGTATAAATTTTTAAGGCCTGTGTGAATAAAAAAAAAGTTTACAAAAACCATCAATGACCTGTAGTCGCCAATTGTATTTTATTTCATCAAGCTCATGAGAATCCATATTTTATGTGTATATATAAGAAAATCGCTAAAATAACAAATTATTTACTTCACAGTTACATTTATATTTATTTAAGTGAAGCAAGGAAATGTATTGATTTTACAAAGAAGTTTTTTTTTTATGTTTAAAAACATTTTTTTGGTATAGAAATAATGGTTGGATTGCTACACATAGGTGCTTTCGGTTTTAAATTTCATCTACTTGGTACTTTTTTTTGCTTATTATTGGAATTTCTCAAAAATTTTTCTTTAGGATAAAATAAACAACCAAAAAATAACGGAAAAATGACAGTATTTACGGAAATCGTAATTTTGACAATATTTATTTTAAATATTAATGATAATTAATGCAATTTGGATGTAGCGACTTTTATTAAAACTTTTATTCTCATAAGTAGTTTATGCACGTGGTAAAATTTGGAACGGACTATCAGTATATTATATTGTATATCTCACTAAGTTTCGCTCAGAACCGTATTTTCAATTACAATATCATTGCATTTAAATCTTAATTATAATAAACCACTATTTCTCATAGGACCGAAGAAGGAAGTTCAGAATTGAGTCTTCCGCTTTTTTTATTTTTACCTATTTAGTAGAAATATTAAACCTTGTATCAAAATAACAATGTTTCATACAAAAATATATTGTTGAAAAGCGTATTTCTGTTAAATTTCAGTTGTTTAAAAACAGTTATGAACGATGTACGTTTGCGTGTGGTTGTAAACAAAATAACGTTAAACATTTTAAAGGGTATAAATGTATACTAGTGCACTTTCGTAATTACTTCATCAATTATTGTAATCTCAATAAGTTTATATTTTATTGTACAATAATATTGTATAACGTATTATTATACCTGTGAATGTATATGACGGAACAGTGTTACGATAATATATGTAAAAGAATATTTTACTCAAAAATTCAGAAAACAAAACATATAAATTATATTATAAATGATGCATATTGCAAAAAACACACGTACTTCTATATTAAAGTAAATAGTGCAATACAAAACTGACTAGTTAGGTAGTAATAGTAAACAATGACGACAACAAAAAATGAAAATAGTCATTTATTATACAATTTTTTATTGCATTCTATATGTTTTGTCTTTGACTATGCATTGTCTGCAAGCTAAAAATGTGGAATAAAGATGGTGGATTGTAAATTCGTAATGATCACAAAATCATAATGTACAATATTACGTAATTAATTATTATCATATTGATAAGTTTTATTTGTAAAATCTACAATAAATTATTATTATACATGGATAATATAGCTATTGTTGATCTTCAACAATGTTATAATATTAAAATTACCAATGATTTATTTTTCGATATATACCAACGTATTGTAATTTATGATATAATTACTTTCAATTATTTAAAATAGGCATTTTTTATCATTTATATATTTGAAAAACTAATGAAAAACAAAATAAATTATTATACATTTTTATACAAAATTTCATATTACTTGAATATTATATTTTAAATTGTAATATGATCTATAAAATAATAAATATGTTATTAATATTATAAATACCTAAGTACTTATAATTTTAGTGTTTGACGCATCGGCCAAATTTATATCGGCCGGTTGGTTTGACGGGTCCACTTATAATCTTGGAAACTTCGATGAGTGCACCGATGTCGAAGTATTTGAAGGCAACGATTACATTCAAGGGCAATACTGTTTGATAGAAATCGAAATAAATCCTATGGTTCATTCCAAATTTAGATCACGTAAACACGTTTTTAATGAATCCTCGTGGGATACAATACAGGCAAGTCTAACCAAGATCTAATTGTTTTTATTTTTCTAGTAATACAGGCTAATATATATATAATATAATATTATGTATTAGCTGTTAGCCTGTACTACTAGAAAATATATATATATTACACACATTGTATATATATGTGTGTGTGTGTGTATGTGTATTCTATATAAAATTTTAAAAAACAACTTTATATAACGTTCTAACAGATCAGTTTTAGTTATAGTTTAAAAGTGTAAATGATTGGTAGATAATTATTTTATTTTTAAATTTTAAACGACTTCCGTACATTACGGACTACGGTAGTCTTTGGATCTGTTTCTCACACCCGTCAAATAACAAATTTACGCCCGTCTGTTTATTTTACAGGAATTATCATTCGACCCGAATAAAAGTATGCGAAACCGAATTTACATAGCGCACTGTATACCTCATACATGCAATAGCAGAGACGTATCAAAACACATAGAGAGCATTCTTAGAGAGATGCCACCAAAAAAAATTACGACTAACGTTGGGACCGTCAATTGTCAAACGAAAAGTACATTAATGTGGACTTGGGGAGATTATACGTTTTTGTAAGTATTGTAGAACAAAAAAAATATAATATATAATGGACCAACAAGAGGAAAACAAATGAAAATACCTCACTCTTCACTGGTTGTTCGTCCCTTCGATAACCGAGTATACACATACCTAAAACTATAATGTAGACTCAGAAACGATGAATCTTTGATACACCAGCACAGCAAAATATAAGCGCTTTCATTGTTCGTCGGTGCGCCTTCTAAAAGCCTCCTATAAAATATGCAAAGTCGTTAATTTCCGGGCTTTATTAATCGTATTTAAAAATATATTAATAGCCACTTAATGTATACAGTAATAGTATATAGCTTAGCTTAATTGGTTTTCGTAAATCATATACTCCCACAAACAATTGTTTTTTTCAACTCATCGTCTTATTAATATACAATGTTAAGAACGTTTATTGTCTCTGTTCTATGATCTATCATCTATGTCCGATTTACCGAATTTTATTTCTAAACTGAATATTATTTTATCCTTACACCCATATCAATGATTATTTGATATTCACTATTCCTATTTATAAATCAAATAATTCGATAATCTAATGGGGTAACATTTGATTTTCACAAAAGATAATCGTTTATTTTTCTAGACTAATAATTGGATTCTCTTTGATTTTCATTGGCGTGAGTACATATTATGATTTATTCACGTCAATGTCTTCGTTCGAACATTTTCGATTTTCCGGTAAGTCAATCTCAAATCAAATTTACAAATATTGGCAATATTTTTATTTAATAAACATATAATTAATTACAGAAAAATCAAAAAAACATCGCATTCTCCAGTCATTTTCATTATCGAAAAATGTACGCAAGCTACTTACCTTTCCGAAGACTTCAGATAACCTTGAATGTATACATGGATTAAAATTCATATCGACGTGTTTCATAATTGTAGGCCATCGTTTTATGTTTACTTTAGGATCGCCAATAATGAATACTAATTTTATTGAACTGGTAAGTTATTTCTAATTGTCTAATAACTATTTCCGTTATCTGATTGATTACATTAACAAATTTCAATTAGATACAATTCTAATTCAAACTCTTGAACGAATTTATAATAATATTGATCTATCTTAATGTACAGATAAATATGCTTTGAAATAGATTAACTTTTGGTATTGAAAAATTTGCAGTAATTGGATACTTTGTATAATAACAGTATTATAATACCCAATAATTGTTGCAAACATAAATTAATTTACAGACATTTCTTAATGTGAAAATTTAAAATTTATATTTTGAGTATAAATATTTACGTAAAGTGTACACACAGTACATATATAAAAGAAACATAATATACTATTATAAATTATAATACTTTTACATTTTGATTACTAAAGTAAATATTATGTTAAATGTTTATACATTGTACCATGAAATAGTCAGATATATGGGTGTATATAACGTTGTTATAAAATATGTAGGTATGATGTACAATATGTAACTTTTGAAAAAAATTCTAAGGAATTGTTATTTTGGTTCACATCATAAATAAATAAATGTAAAACATAACATAACTGAATATCTGATTTGTTTACTATTATAATTTAAAATTCATTTTAAAAAAATGGATTGCAATAAATTACATTAGCAGATTTTGATAAAAATACTTTTTAAAAGTATTTGAAATAAATAGTTACTCGAATATTTCCAAAATAAAATAATAAAATAAACTAAAAAAGAGTTTATAAAAATAGGTAGTATTCGAAAACAATATTTAAAATATTAAATAAGTTTTGGAATATTTCCAATATCTTAAAATCTTAGATAATTAAATAATGGAATTTTCAAGAATATTAGATAGGGAATGAATTAAAATTTCACGCAATTAAAAATATTATTTAATTTTAAATTTTAATAGTATTTTTTTCGTGTTTTTCATAATTATTCGAATTCTATTATCAAATTATTTTGCAACAAAGTATTCTAAATATGAATAAAAAATCTCGTACTTCATTCGAAATATGACTTCAGTCTAATATACGTATAACGTATATTATAATTCGTAAGATTAATATAATTTTAATTTAAATAAAATATAAATTATAAATATATTAATGAAATTAAATTTAAATACAATGGTTTACTTATGGTTTCATATCCTTACGTTGGATAAAAGATCAAAAATAAAATAGACAGTTATAAATAATTTAAATGCATACTTTGCATACCTTGCAAATTGCAATAACGTCCTCGTTGAAATTTCAAATAAAATAAAATGACAGAGTAATGTTTCAAAGTCGGAACACTATGAGTTGTGACCGCATCATAATAAACGACAGAAATGTAAATATTTATTATTTTTGCTATAAACTATGATTAATAACCTCTGCAAAGTGCAAATATAGCTTGTAGCCTTTTTGTACCTTATTAACAAGTAATTATCAATAGTAAAATACACATATTATATCACAATTGTCTTATATAATATAAACATAGGTACTTAGGATTCAACTTAAAATATAGCGATTTTCATAAATATATTTCAATCATATACTAGTAGTATATTTTTAATTCTTATTAACAATGAGATAATACATTTTTAAATTCATTCAATATTCTCAATTTCAAAGAAATCTCCTAATTATTGAGCAATATTTTCGAAATAATCGTTTAAACCCTTAAGACAATTGTTCTACTGACATATTATTAAAAACTGTTTTATAATGTGTGTGATCGCTAATTGGCACCAGTCTATAGTCTGCCTACCATTATTAAATGTCAGTTATATTCGATGAAATCATTTTTATACGTAATAAGACAGTGTTATTTTCTTTTAAAGTAATAATACTTAATACTACAAGGAATTTAGACTGATCAGTCCATAGTATGAATTTTAAATTCATAGGATTTTCTTCTAATTGAATTACTAACCCGACAATAAACGTAATATTCCATTCTGCATCTCATTGGTTTGAGGGTTGCACTACTCTGTATGGATACATTTTATAAACTGCATTATGAGAAATTACTATTTCAAAACCGACGTGATGTGTAGATACTCACACTACTACTGCAGACATTAACCCTGTTACAAAACGATCCTGTGTTTCTTAAATTTATTTCTAACTTATACAAAAAATAAGAAGTTTCCTATCTGGATAAACAGAATTAAAATAAAAATTCATTTTCTTATTTTTATTATTTATAACACAACAAAAATTCATATAAAATACTACTTATAGATACATATCAGGCATGGACTTAACTTGGGGGCTAGGGAGGTGAGCCCTATCTAAACCATTTTTAGCCCTCCCTAAAATATTTTTCTATTTTTAGTTTTCATATAGTTTTATTACCTATTAAAAATGATATGTATATTAAGTTAAGCCCTTCTTACTAAAAAAATATAATTACATCTATGATACAAGGATAACGTTGAGCATAAAAATGTGTACAGTGTGACGTGCATTTTTTTGACATTCCCAGTAAATAAAAAACGTATCAGCTTATTCTGAATCATTCATATTTAAACAAAAAACTAATTTAATTAGAACTAATTCAAATTAGGCACAAATAAAGAATTAAATGTTAATATAGAAAAATAATAAGAAGTGGTAAGTGAAGAAGACTAATCCTCCCTAAATAGCCTCAATAGCATTAGAAAACATAATGAAATATGATGGTGAAAAATAAAAATAACTTTATTTAACAATTCACAAAATTAGTGAATAATACAAATAATATCAAAATATGTTTACATAGCGTTTAGCGATTAATCAGTTTTTTAACTTAGAAAATTAGTTCGATTACTAGAATATTTAAAACAATACAATCAAAAATAATTTTAAAAAAAGTTGATTTGTGATGTTTTCTACAAAACTAATTAAAAAATAATAGTAATAACTTACACTGAAATTTGTCTTATTATGTATAAAAATGACGTCATCAAATATAACTTACATAGCGGTAGATAGACTATTTCCAATTAGCGATTACATACTGTATAATATAGAGTTGACTTCAGCGGCATGTGAAAATGATAAATATATATTAAATATCAATTATTGTTGTTCTCTTTACGTAAATTATTTAAAGAAATAGAACCATATTGTTTTGTTAAAAAATATATAATAAATATAAAACATGATTTTTGGTTTAGTTTTATAGCAAACTCGAAGCAATGGTCATACTTAATGGACCTATACTAGTGGACACATTTTTCATAATAAGTGGCTTTCTCGCGTGCTATTTACTACTGGAACATATCCAAAACAACCCAAAAGCTTTCCAGATACCACTTTTTTACATACATCGTTACGTTAGGTAAGTACACAATATACATTATAAAATATCATTGTTGAAACGTTATATTAAAATGGAGACGCTCTAATATGCGAACATAATATTTAATGTTATTGATATATTTTTATATGCATATATAGATTGACACCGGTTTACGCAATAGTGATCGGATTCTATTGTACGATTTTTATAAAAATCGGAACAGGACCACTGTGGAACGAGAAAGTCGGCGCCGAAGTGGAGAGGTGCCACGAGAGTTGGTGGACCAATATACTATATATAAATAATTATATTAAACCTCAACAATTGGTCAGTACCTCATTTATATTATAAATTTATAAACGTAAAATAAATAAATAAAATAATCATAATACCTATTCTTAGATATAGAACACTGCAGATAATATTCCGAATAATTAATATAAAGAATTTTGAAAATATTTTACTCCTTTGATACATATTAATTTTTTTTTTAATTCAAAATATATTCTACTTCTAAGGCTGAGTACACACAAATTGAAAGTTCTCGAAGTCAATTGAATCAGACAAGTTATAAATAAACTGTAGATAACTTACAAAATAAGTTCTTCAAGTTAATATAATTAAAATAAATCGTTTTAATTTAATTGAATAATATGGAGGGCCGATTGCAAATCAACGATATTGAGTCTATATACAACTGTATGAATTTAATGTATTTTTTAATGTTCTGGGATTTTATCTACCCACAAATTCACTTGCCCGTAAATTATCATTGATTCCAAATAAGTATACATTTAAGAAGCATTAGGTACTATTAGGCCAAGTTAGTTACTTTTAGACCACAAGTTTAGCATGGTTATATACGATATACCTATTCAGATGTTTGTATTTTTCTATGTAGTTACATGCGTTCGATTAAAAATAATAATAACAAACAATTATTGTTATTTGTTATACTTACTTACTCATTTACTAACCTATGAGTGGATCCAGCTTAATGAAACAAGGGGGGGACCCAAGATAAAGGGGAGGCGAACTATAATTTTATGTGTAGTATGTATTATATAGGTATAGCAAAATATCCATATGTGAAATTCAATTTTTCTGATGGAACGGGAAGGCAATCGCCCCGATCGTCCCCCCCCCCTAGATCCACTACTGAACTAACCCACTTACTTGCTAACTTACCTAAACATTTACTTATTTTGAAATCCGTCTGTGTTGACATACAAATAGTGCATGATCCAGTCGTGGTACATCGCGTGCGACACGCATTTGTTCATGACAGCTCCAATCATTGTTAACCTTCTATACCACAGACCAAAAATCGGAAACGCTGTGCTGGCGATGATATTGGCTGCTTCCGTGTCCACCACGTTTTTCGTCACGTTTTCCGGCAAACTGGATGCATTTCTGTTGGTGCACATCAAAACGCTTCGAGATCCAATCGCGAACAAAACGTTTCGTAGCCTATACATACCAACGCACACCCGAGCCACGCCATATTACATTGGCATGATAACCGGCTTGATACGACACAAAATGAAAAACTCTTCGTACAAAATTAACAAGGTACGTCGTAGGTAATTTAAAAATATAATAATTACTGTGAGTCTTTAAGACATACAAATGCGTAAGCAAAATCTGGTATAAATCGTTAAAATATCGTTCAAGTAATAACTTAATAAAATAATATATTTACCACTATACAATATTATTGCAATTTATATCTAATAATTTAAACACGATTTAAATTTTCATTTTGAAATTCTGTGCTACATACGTGTGTGAAGATACCCATAAATCCTATTTTATAACAAATAAAAAAAGATATCATTCGCAACTAGCCTCCCGTTTTCATAGTGCCCTTCAACTGTTATTAAAGATTTTTTGTTTGTGAGAGAATAAATAATTTGCTCAACTTAATTGTAAGAGAATACTGGAGAATACTTTTTCTACAGTCCTCCCAATATCGTCCAAATTGACTCAGACAAGTTATAAATAAACTGTAGATAATTTACAAATTCTAAATAAAATTTACTAATTAAGTTCTTCAACTTAGAATAATTTGTTTTAATTGAATTGGATGTTATGGAGGGCTGATTGCAAATATATAGGATAATTTCCCTTCACTATCCTTATTAACTATCAAATTCACACACGCGAGTTAGGTAAATTTACTTTTCGTTAAAATATTTAACTTTTATTTTTTAACACAACATATAAGTTCTCGTAATTCAACTTGACTGGTTTTTTGATACATAATTTTGTTTTCATAGCTCTCTTGAACACGTTTGACCACCAAATTATATTAAAAATCTTTTAATTATATAAGTAGATAAGTATATACTCAGTGGTGCAACTAATCTTAAATGTAATATAATTACTTAATTTTCCTAATGCCATGGTGGCTTTGTCTCCCGAAATATAACAATACCAGTTGTTATTTACATTAACATCTTACAACAATATATACATTCTACCTCTATAGTATTATGCGTAGGTAGTTGTAGCGCCACCGCAAACACGCGAAATAATACGACATAGGTACACGTTAAAATGGTTTAGATACGTCAAAAACCTATTGATTTATTATAAAAATTTGTTATTATACTTAGCATGAAATACCGTATCTAATCATACATTTTTATAAATATATATATAACACTACAACCATATCGTGGCCATATTGAAGATCTTTACTGATTAAAAACATTGTAACCTTATTTCCATTTTGAATTAGAATATATAATTATTTTTCTCGCATTTTAGATATTGTATAAAATTGTATTTATATTAACCATATGTCAGAAATTAACTAATAATATTATACTCTATTCCATTTAAGAAAGGTCCCGCTGTCGGACGAAAATTGATCGGTGTAGTGCATCTCCACACCGCACCCTAACTAGTTCCCCTTCCATACCCTAGAAAGATGTAATTACGCGGACGGCCGTCGTCAGTTTTCTGTCAATCTACATGTGCGAAATGGTACTTTTCTTATGTTGTACCGAGTATAGTGGAATTTTTCTAACAATTCTAACTATTGGGATTTTGGTTATAAGCCTAATCGTTATAGATATTGCTATTTTTAAATAATAATCAATAAATTTAATAATAAATATCATTACTACGAGTCACAAACGACAACAATATACAGCATGTTTGTAGCAGTCGCAGTCATCACGTCGCGCCGCTCCTGGTGAACTAATCACATAAATAGTGATAGTACGCATATTTTAGTTGTAATGTCGTCAGTAGAGCATATATTATTATATTGTAAGATAACTGTTTGTACCAAATAACAATATTTAAACGCATAAATTCATAATAATATGTGTAAATGTATAATATATAAGTATCTTTAATCGTGTGTAGCTTATTCTATGCAGGTGAATGACTAATGCAACTAATTATAGCGAAAACGCATGATTTTTATAATTAAACATCCGGGCAGTCGATTCTGGGCGTTCCTCCTTCATCCCTTCGGTCCTCTGAGAGGTTAGTGGTAGAATATTATTGTTTTATATAATATATTATAATTAAGATTTAAATGCAATGAATCTTAGTCAGATAAACAATATAATATACTGATATTTATTTTTATACATTTTCATTATTTATCAAATAATGTGCAGCAGAAAAATTAGTTGTCTATCATAAAATAATGAAACTTAAGATCGTCATAATATTACAGTTTACGTGAATTTTGTCGTTTTTCTACCATCTTTTGGTAGTCTTTCTTATACCAAATGAATAACTTTTGAAAAATTCAAAAAATGAGCTATAATTAAAGTACCAATAACTAGATGCAAAAATTATATCATTTTAAAAACAATATATTCTTCGCTTCCCTCAAAACCTAAAATAATAAATATATTAATAATTGTTTAAAGAATTTTAAACCAAATATACATGACACTCGAGTGCCAAATCGAAAATTGGGGATGCAATAGCACCCTCCTAGTTGGCAATGTAGTAATACATTCGACATTAACTAATATAGTTTTAATATAGCTAATATGTTGCGTTAATATACTTAATCGTGAAATATCCGTAAAATAATAATAATAACCACTTTAAAAATTAATAATATATTTTTTTAAAAATGTTATAAATGTATAATAATATTATAATATCTATAATTGCTAATAATGTAAAAATTGTGTATCAAATTCTGGTCACGGTCTTAGATTAAATTATGGTCTAAATATTTTAACACAAATTATAACAATAATATTGTTCATTTTTCTTGTTTTCTGTGTTTTCTTGGCTTTAGTACGTGGTGTGGTTGAGCTGGATAATTTCGATAATCCTCATGTCCGGCACTCTGTTCTCCGCCTGGTGGTTTTACGAACCCAACTACAAGTATGACGCATTTGTTGCAGCACTGTACGGC
The DNA here is from genome assembly GCA_013282895.1 of Eriosoma lanigerum. Lineage (NCBI taxonomy): Eukaryota > Metazoa > Arthropoda > Insecta > Hemiptera > Aphididae > Eriosoma > Eriosoma lanigerum. The sequence continues at coordinate 57,680,063 of CM023358.1, forward strand.
GCACTGTACCGAACTACGTGGGCGATAGGTGTGAGTTGGACGATCATCGCGGTGTCGACCGGAAACGGAAGTAAAAAACAGTCATAATATATTATTACATATTATTAAATTATATCTGTATGTACTTGGATATTTTGTTTCTGGTTCATCATTCTGTATCCCATCTGCTAAGTAAACACAAAGCGTGTTCTATGAATGTGTGTTTAAGATTAAGAGTAGCCTAGTACACAAATTAGTTTAGAGCACATTTTAACGTCATAATTTTAGTCTTTATAATAAGTCATATTATTGTACAAAAGGTATTTTGTAACTTAACATGACGTATTTCAATAATAAATTTTAATCAAATTTCAAGAAAATAAAAATAATGATTACGATTTCCCAAACGGCCAAAAGTTTATTATCTGATATACACTAGACAATGTCAATATTCACAGATTGAAAATTCCAAAAAGCGTACAAAATTAAGGAATTAAAAACAAAATTATTGAAAAATGTAACTCAAATCTAAGTGCTCAAATTAAATACCGACCCTGTGACTTATTAATCAGTAAGGATTTTTTGAATTATGAGAAATTAAAAATTTAAACAATTAAATTAAAACATTAAAAGTGTTACTTAATACTTGATATTGCAATATTTTCGGAATAGAACAAATTTTCTCGAAGAATGTGACATAAATTTTAAGCAAAGATTCAAAAATTAGTTTATACATTATACATATTACAAAAAAAAAAAAAAAAAGCAACATAATATAACATTAATAATAAGTACAAATAACCATCTTATTTTTAAAAAATGAGACATAATTATATTTATAATATTCGTATATTCGATTAATAATAATTAAAATTATATTCAAATACACATATTTATATTTCGTAATTCAAATAATCATTAATCACTAATCAGTCATTATTATCATAATTTTATATATTTGAGTAGCCATAAAAAATCAATATAATTTATAAATTTATAATATTTACCCAACCTACGAATATATACGTTTATTAATTTAGTTTTTAAGAACATATTTCGTATTTTTTTAGTTTTAGTGTATATAAATCTTAGTCATACGAAATTATAACAAATGTAAAATATTATTGTCAAATAAACAATAAATTGAAGACGCCAGTGGCGTATTTAGGATTTTATCAGGGGGAAGAATATGCGATGACAACATTACATTGACCAAATGAGGCTTTAATGTCTCACCACCGTCAACATTATGGTAGTTAATATTATTAATACATACATATATATATATATATATATATATATATACTACGTTTACATATAACAAGATAAAATAAACTACTTTTAAGTTAAAATTATTTTATTTTATTAAACCACATATTTAAATGTATTTACTAGTTAACTATAAAGCAATTTATTATTTTTAAATCGATTTTTGTTTATTAATAATTGCTTACATAAACCAGAATTAAACCACTACAATTTTTAAACCGACTATGATTACGGATCGCGCATGTAAATTGTAGTAATAGATTTATAAAACTAATGTTTCCAAACAAATGCCCAAAACAGCAACCGATTTCTATTGGAAGCGTAGGTGGTTAAAATATTGAAATTTCGAAATTATTTTATAATAGGTATCACCACACCACAGATATATAAAATGAGTTTATTTTTTTTTATATCAGTTTTCAATAAATATCACTTAGAAAAAGGTCAATGAGATAGATAATGGATTTATCCATCATTGGCGAAAATAGGGGAGGGGCTAGAAGGAGCTTAGTCCCCCTAAGATGTGTTCGAGGTCCTTCCATAATTTTATAGAAAAATGTCAGATACGAAAACGTAGGGTGATTAAAAAATTTAATCTTGTTCTCGTATATATTTAGAAACATATATATGTAGTGAAAATACCAGTGTTTTACTATTTGCGCCACTGATATCCATTATCCTTTCCCGGAAATACGCCACTGGACGAAGGATATCATTTTTGGTAAAACTCATAATAAAAGGTTAATAAATAATAATACAAACTTAGTTACATAACATGTAGGTCGCTATTACGCAAATAAACTTTGATTATTTGTTTAAAAATTGAAAGGTTAACATCGCATTATTTTGAGAGGACAATAGAATCGCCAATAAGTTTTAAAATTGGTATCATCAATAATGATGAAAATTTGTATTCATTAATGAAGCAAAACAAAGTGTTTAATTATTATAAACACGTTTTACTTTTAATTTGTACTGAAGTTGCAATTTACAATTAATCATACCTGATTTTAGGTTTTATCGAACCAATTTTGTGCTGGAAACCAGTAATAACATTGAGTCGACTGACGTACTGTGCGTTCTTGTGTCATGGTGGACTACAATTGTACACAGTGGGCTCCATCAGAACACCTTTTTACGCGTCTTACTACAATATAGTAAGTAGTATCGTTACCACAGTTATCTACTCCGTGAATCCCTGATAACTATAGTCCATAGATAATAAATATCATTAATTTATAATCTATGATGTAGTCATCACAGACTATATTAAATATAGTTATATAGTAGAAAATTTTTCATATATGCTTAAACTATAAATACATAGGTATGGTTATCATTCGGAGACATCACTTTATCGTTCGTGACGGCGTTCTTCTTAACATTGCTCTACGAATCACCCATACTAGGATTGGAAAAAATTTTCTTTAAAAAAGGTTATTACACAAATACCAATAGTATTAAATATTTATAATTTTACATTAATAATAATTTATATAATTAGTTGGTATTTGACTTTCAGAAAAGAATAGTTCTTATGCAAAAAACATATCAAACAAGATCGGCAGTTTGAACACTAAACCAGACAAATTTCAACAAATAAGTAACATGGTTCCTTAGTGTAAAGAAGTTATATTGCTTTCACACATAGTCACATGGTCGATATTTCATTGTGTAACCTTCCCACTCATATTTTTTTTAATTTTGTATTCTATTGTGTAAGTTCAATTGTGATTTCTGCATAGGTTTAATGTTAAGCAAAGTACAAATATTCATGTACCTATAAGAAAAAAATTGATTTTCCACTATAATAATTATAATATATTATTTACCTACTTATCCAACACTAGGAATTTTTTCTAATAATAAATTGTATTGCAAGTTGTGTGCATTTTTACATAAAAATTAATAAGTAAAATAATTATTTTTATAAAATATTTTTCATCAAAATAGTATTAGATGTAATTGTAAATATAAAAATGTGTTCACAATATCAAACATAAACATTAAAATATATTATATAATACATAACTAAAAAGGTAGGTATATTACCGAGCCAGCAGTGGGCTGCTACCCACCCTGTATGATTTTAAAGTATCCTTGTTGGCGATTCTAATTATGCCACTGGCCCACCTGGACAAATATCTCTATTTAAAGTCATTGATTATAAATCATAATTACCAAATTTTAACATTTTATAGTCATATTTAATAAGGGTCACCCATCCGTGTCGATATCAATTTGTTAGTGGTTTATGTTTTTCGGTTGGATATCGAAAACAAACATCAATATTTCCATTTTTGAATATTGTAATTATTTATTATTATATTATGTATCTATTTTAACCTATTTCCCATTGTTTTTAAACTAGGTAAATTTGTATTATTTTGATAATTAATCTTATTGTTTGAACAAAAATAAATTATTAATAGTCTCCACTTATAGTTATTTCAATAATTATTATATTTGATTGATAGTACTATTCATAATCAATTATATTATACCATTGATTATAGAATAGACTATACTATAATCAATGATTATACTTAATATTTTACTCTATACCTAAATTCGTTTTTAAAATCTGGAGGAAGAAATTATGAAGATTTTAAATACGAAGATATTTTACATACACTTTAAATTATATTTTATATATTCTTATATTATTAAAGTATTTATTTTTTTTTTTTTGTACTTAGTACCAATTTATTATTTATTCATGGTTATGAGCATTTATAACAAGCTGTTTTTTCACATTGCCTAATACAAATATTTATGAATATTGAATATCAAATTTTTTATATCAATATCATAATAATTGATTTACAATTTTTTTTTTTTTTCCCAATAAATTATTGCCAAAATAAATAGGATATGTGGATATTGTAAAGCCCTAATATTTAATTTAATAACATACATTTAATTGAACCAACTAAAACTTCTACATTAGTGTTTTTAAAAATATTACTCAATAATAACGTATATTATTTCATTTTATACTCTTTACTCTATTCTGGTAATAGTCAATTTCACCTACAAGCTGAAACTAATGCTTGTAGTGAAGATGTGTAAGTATCACAGATTTTTGCATTCCAACCAATTCACTCTTAACCTGAATAGAGAACAATTAAATGTAATTAATTTCAACTAATTAATATTAAATGGAATATCTTTGGTTATCATTTTGACAATTTACAACATGGTAAATATGTGGCTGTAATATAAATAATAAGAGGGTAGACACATATAAGGGAGATAATTAAAGTTATAAAATACAAAAATATTTTAATGATTTAATCTATTAGTTATATTTTAAGTAAACCAAACAAATGGTAGATACAATGAATACAAATAACTTACAAAAGTTCACTTAAAAACCTATTCATTTTATATGATCTTTTGGAAATGCCAAGCAATCTGAGTAAAAAAAATTACATAATACAAGGGTATTAAAAAAAAAAAAAATAATATAAATATAATCATTGGGATTTCTGTAGAATACCAACAGAAATCAAGTTTTATTATAGGGAACAATAAATGGGACATACTAAAGTTCATTACATTAAACTTAAATCATCATTTTCTTTTACATTAACTTAGGAATGTGATGTGCGACGTTGTCTTGGTGAGTAGCTCCTGGAACGTGACCGTGAAGGTGGTGCACGGCGTTTGGGGGATCGTGAACGTGACCTAAAATACAATTTAAATAATACATTATTGTCAAAACACGATGTAACAATTTCAATTTTTCACATGGGAATTACTATTATACTTACTTCACACTGCTCCTAATAAAAAAGAATCTTAAAAACATATCACAGGTAATAGTTTAAAAAAAAAACAAAACAAAAACTAAATTTTAACTTACAACGCTCAATTTTCAATGAAAGAATAAATAATACCATATGTTGTTTAGATGGAGAGTGAGTGAAGATGTTAAAACAGCCAATAAAGCATACTAGTGCTTGCGAAGAGTTGATCGTAGGGTAGAGGCGTTGAAAGAATATTGTAGAATAGTGTAGAATAGGCTGTTTCCGCCCGCATGATGTTAAATACAACGTTATGGTAATTCAATTTGGTAGAATTGATGGAGCGAAGTACAAAAATTGTTGATCTAGTCATATTGTCATTGTGAGGTATTTTTTTTTTTTTTATAAGATGGGATGATTAATTTTTTTAGTATGGGCGATAACCAATGATCCTTTTCCTGTAAATTGTCCCAAAAATAAAAAAGATCCAATTAAAGCCCAAATAGAAAAAAAACAAATAAAAATTAATTAATTAAAAAAAATATTTTCCTAAGGTAATGAATATGAACCTTGTTATAAAAAAAACACCAGAACAAGGTAGGAGAAGGAAATTAATAAAATAATAATATGAAAAATTAATAACACAAGGGATGCAAATACACTCGGAAAAATAATATAATAAATAATCCATAGGAATACATTAATAATTCTAATTTGTTAGAAGATAAAGTTAAGCCCACTTGTTTTTTATATAGTATTAAAATATTATTTTTACACATAAAATAAGGTCTAAAAACAGATTTAACCTATTACTCTAACAAAAATTTCAATTTAAAAAATGGTATTTAGTTTAGAATTAATGAATAAGATATTACCTGTCATTATACCTATCATTATAGCGTGGAGGACCTCTGTTGTATCCACCTCCACCTCCACCACCTCCTCCTCTGCGATCACCACCACCACGTCCATCTCTTCCACCACGAGGCCGATTGCTAGACATTTCAACACGGACACGAACTCCACAGATACGGCTAAAATATTGATTCAAAAATGTATACAAAAATACACAATTGATTATAAGTATAGACAACTTACGTTCCATCAAGTCCCCTGACTGCATCTTCAGCATCTCTTGGATCTTCAAATTCAACAAAAGCAAAACCTGGTGGATTTCTTGCAATCCATGTATTTTTCAATGGGCCATACTTAGTAAATGAAGCTTCTATTTCATGTTTGGTACCATTTTGACCCAAATTACCAATGTACACCTTGCACGACTGATCCCAGTCACGATGAGACATGTTTTCTTAAGTTGTAATAACTATACAAAAAAGAAATTAATGAAAATGTATTATATAGATAATATTATTAAAATGTATGAATACATATTAAATAAACCTTGTTAAACAATTTATTAATACCTATAAATAAATAACAACTACAGACCTAAATAAAATAATATATAATATTAATTATAAAATAAAATGCTTAACATCAAATGTAGTTATATAAGTTTTCTATAATTTTGATTAAAAATAAAAGCTAGTTATTAAAGTTAAACTTTAATAAATATATTGTAAGAACCCTGATGAAAAATAAAACATCACACAAAAACAATAGTAAATATTTGACACTATTAAAATAAAATAAAACACCTGGGAAATAACACCTAATAATTTATAATTAAATTACAATTAATAATTGTATTGAAGTATATATATTATTAGGTATATCAATTCTGAAAAGCTATAAACAATAACCTTAGCTAAAAATGTTTATTATATTATAGTAGTATTTGGATTATTATTTTCATCAAATGATCTGAAAGGATAATAATAAAGTTAAATGTTATATATACGAATATAAAAACTAAAATTTTAAAACTCATTTAATTCAAATTAATACTTTATAGTACAATTTATAAATATTTATTGTGCCATATAATTTTGTATACTTAATTTAATCAACTCAATTAATAAAATTGTTATTATAGATAAGTATCAAATTGAATTTAAAATTAATTAAATATAATTATATAACTTACTAAAAATTGTACAAAAAGCATTATATTTTTATCTAATAAAATATTAACAATGAGAAAGTTTATTCAGTTTTAGTTACAGTTAACAATTAATGCAATATAAGTTTTAAATTCCATTTTAAACACAGATACCATTTTGTCAAGATTTGATATCTTTGTCTCTCTCAAATATAATATTAAAAACAATTTTGTATACGCTGATAATATATTATACATGTTTTCTACATAAATAAAATAATTTAACCTATTTATTGTTTCAAAAGTATAAGTAAAATACAAATATGAAAAGAATAGTTAATTTGCATGGCGTTTATTATATCTCCAATAAATACCTAACATAGGATGTATTTTTAAAAATTATTGAAGTAATAATGACATTAATAAATAATATTTACAAATTAAATTTATTTCTTATGTTAAATTTAACTGACCATATTAAATTACTTCAACTATGAAAATTTAATACTTATGTTAAATTGTACTCAAAATAAAATGAGAGAAAATAAAAATGAGTAAACCAGCAAATAAACCTTTTAATTATTATCTTACCACAGTATAGGTTCTCTTGTCGAAATGAGTAGAAAATAAGCGATACAAATTTTAGATTTTTGATAAGTTATATATTATAGATACTTACATATCCTTGATAAACTGTGAATAATTTTATAATCATAATTTGTATGTTATTAAAATAAAACAGATATGTATGGAAAAAAAACGTATAAACATTTAAAACTACAATTTTGGAAACTAAAAGTAATTTCAATTTATACTACCTATTAAGTAATACCTATTTAAATACTTATTAAGTAAGTATTTGACTATCAAAAATATAGTACTGTCACATTATCTAATGCAGTAGGCAAGTGTAGTTGGTATTATAATTTGTTTTACATTAATAAGGCATATTCTAATACTATAGACAATATTTGTATACTAATGCGGTGTTCTAAATTTCATGTATTAAATTAAAATTAATTAATTAAAAGTAGTAAAAAGGAAAAATTGTAATTCTTATAGGCTGAATTAACCATATCAGAGTATGTTAATCGAGGTAATTCACGAGAGAAATAATAGTACACCAGATTTCATACAATATTTTACAACATTTTTCACCAATTCCTACGGTGTTCCTAAAAATTCCCAAAATTCTCGTAGACTTCCCGTTGCAAATTAACTACAGGTATAACATTATTAATACGTGATACTAACATTTTTATATTCTAATGTAAAGAAAAACGAGGAGCCATTTTAAGCGAGCAACGAGGAGGGGTGAACTAATTTAATTTCCCACGTTGGCGATTCAAACTTTTTAGGAAGTAAATCATCTATATACTAAATTTCTTGGTTCACGACGGCGTCGATCGTATAAAAGTTAATTGAATTACTTGGAAAAAACCAAAACGAAATGGCCAACGATAAATTTAATGTCGACCATTTTCATTGTTTGTCGTTTGGTAAAAATCCAATGATTAAAAATTATCGATGACGCCGCAACAGATGAAATATTATTACAATAACGCGCTTGCCAATAATACGCATCTACTTCTAATTTCCAGATTTCAATACTTACGTTGCGTAAATTTTGTCAATTCGTATTTTCTACGGATATGCGGCGGGCACGTCGACAATACCGCGTGAGAGAATTGAATCGATAATGAAAAATTATAATGGCGACGTCTTAACGTAAAACGACTAAACAACAGTGTACAAAATGACAAACGTGCAATGTGGTTTTACACTTTTATGGTAAGTTCAAACCCGTTCGGAACTTGGACCAACGAGTGAACAAGTAATGAAAAACAAACTAACAAAGTAATGAATAAACGAAAACGAACTATTGTCTACAGAAATTAGAAAGAGAAGAAAAAACAGGAAATGTTGGTACCGGCAGTTGCAGTGTTGCACGGTGCACAAAGAATGAGGTTCGTCCACCGTCGCAAACTCTCGCTTGTCGTTGGTCCCCTTTGTATTGGTCAGCGGTGGAAACATAGTCGAAAACAAAATACATAAACAAAATGGATGACGAACTGACGACCTAGTCGACGATGGCACAGCTGTGCGACGTTGTCAGCGTCCGGTAACCGCGTTTATGGAAACAAAAACGCCGGCACAACGCTAGCGGCAACGTCGCGGGAAAATTTTAAAATTCAACTACACTAGCGACCTCGGTTTATCAATTCAATTTATTGTTTTCGTTCGTGGACCATATTGTGAATGATTGTAGGTATCGTGTTATGCAATGATCATTAAATTTAATTAATTCAAAATTTCAACGATCAAGAGTATATTCAGTATTCAATCTTTATTCCTTAGTTATCCACCAAAGTACCTATAATACTTTTTCGTTTAAGTTTTATCATCTTTTTTAATCATCCATAATATAGTACTTGTCTAGCATTATATTATTATTATATAATATTTTGATATATCATGTAAAAACTACACAAATATTTTAAACGGATTTTCATTCGTTTTTAAATAAATTTATTTTCATAATAATAATTCATAAATCATGAACGTTTTCACTTAGCAATTTAAAAATTATATGAATTTATACCGTACATAGTAAATCGTAAATCATTTTGTTCCTGATAAATTAATAAACGTTCGCGTTTATGAACGATACGGTTCAGTGTAAATTGCCCTGCACGATATAACATGAGTTTCCGTCGGTTTAAGCCATTTTCCAGTGTACCTGAACCCAAACGATGGCCCTTACTTGGCCACACTCATTTATTTATCCCAAAAATTGGTAGGAATTATTCCTCAGTTTGTATTAATATACTATAACAATATAGTCTCTTAATAATCATTTTTTCAATTTTTTAATTGTCTTTCCTTAGGACGGTATGACTCGCTACGAATGACTGAAGCAATGGGCGATTTGGAACGTACGCTAGGACCCATATTTAAACTGGTATTGGGTAGAGAGACAATGCTTGTTGTTACGAAAACAGAGGATATAAAAATAATGTATGCAAACGAGGGCAAATATCCAGCAAGGCCTATATTTCCAGCATTGAACCTAATAAGACAGAAACTGTTTGGTACTGGAGGAATAATATCAGAGTTAGAACATAAATTATTTTTCATTCTAACTACAATATTATTTTTAAATAACTAACTAGTTATTAACATTTTATAGACTGAGTTTTTCATGGTTATTGGTTTAATAAACTTAAGGGTCAAGAGTTCAAGGTGAATTACAAATAAAAACAGTAAACAATTATTATTTACCTACCTACTGTAGATTTGTTTTGTATATAAGTATTTAACTTAGATTTGATTATGATTATATTATAAACAGTATAGGTGTTTAAAAAAAACACATTCTGATGCTGACCAAATTAAAGAACAATAATTGTAAATGTTATTGAGACATTTTTAATGATTTCTTCATTTTCCAACATCTGCATCTGATTTTATTAATTGCTATGAACATTTATCAATAGTTATTTTACTATTAACAAATATACGTATCTAATTATAGGAATGGAGCTGAATGGTATAGATTAAGAAAAGCTATTGCTCCATTAATGGCAAAGAATGTTTATGAGAGTTTTATTCCTAAACATAAAGAAGTAGCAGCTGATTTCATAGAATATATCAAATTGAACCGTGACAAAGATGGATGTTTAAATGACTTATTTTTTCATTTGACAAAATTTTCTATTGAGGGTAAATTTTAATAAAATTACATCGATAAAATAATGTTTAAATAAATATTATTGTTCTAGCAATTTCTATAGTTTCCCCTGGTTTAAGAATAAGAAGCTCAAATACACCCGTATCTGAACGTTTTATAGAAGCAAGTAATCAATTTATGGAAGGATTATACAATAGTCTTAAAGAACCCCCTATATGGAAGTTTTATCAAACAAATGCTTACAAAAATCTCAAAAACTCTCAATTAACTTGTAAAAAGTAAATAAATATAAAATAAATAGTATTCCAATGCCCTAGTTATTTGTATTATTTGTAATTTTCAGTTATATTGATGAATACCTGAAACAGGCACCACATGAATACAATAATCTAATTAATGCTATAAGCAAAAATTCTAATTTATCAAATACTGACATCAATTTACTTATGCTAGAAATATTTTTTGGTGGTATAGACGCTGTTAGTGTTATATAATATAGTGTTAGAAATGAATAATAATAATAATAATATCAAAACAATTTTATAGACTGCAACAACGCTGGCAATGACATTGTATTATATATCTCTGGATCAAAAAGTACAACAAGCTTGTCAGAAGGACATTGAACAAGGTAATATGTCATATTTAAAAGCCTGCATCAAAGAAACCCTCAGGTTGTCGCCTACAGCAGGTGCAAATTCCAGATATCTTCAAAAATCAGCTGTCATGGGCGGCTATGAAATTCCTGAAAAAGTAATTTTAAAATAAAATCATAAGTAATTCATCCAGATTAAAAATGTTAAAATATTGATATATTCTTAATAGACATTAGTTTTGGCTTTCAATTCTTTAATGTCATTGAAAGAAGATTACTTTAAGGCCCCATTAGAGTATCAGCCCAGTCGATGGTTGAGAAATTCTAATGCTGAAAAGTTTAATCCTTATGCTTCGTTACCTTTTGGGCATGGACCTAGAATGTGTCCAGGACAACACATTGCTATGCAAGAAATGACAATACTATTGGCTGAGGTATGTTCAAATTGTTTACAATTAATCTCTAAAATAATAATGAAGTATTATGTTTTCAGTTAATAAAGAATTTTAAAATAAGCATGCCGACTAAACAACCTAAACATATTGGCATGATCTATCGCATGAACAGAATACCCGATGGTCGTATAGATATAACATTCCACAACAGATGAACACATTCATTTATATGCAAAACATTTCTTTTATTTCTTTTTTTTTTTATAATTTTCTCTAAACAATATTCAACTTTTATGAAATAAAAATTTATCACTAAATATATAAAGCGCGTGCTACTAAATGGTATATATATTTTATCTTATTTACAAATATAATTACATAATGAATATCTATATTTTTTTTTTTTTTTTTTTTTGATATTATATTAAGAAAATAAGAGATTTTTCTGTTTTTGATATAAACATAATTTACAAAAATATACAATACCCACATATTATTTTCATATCATATTTAAACATTATGTTGTACTAGATTAATATTTACAATTGCATTTAAACGTGTTTAAATACGATAAACAATTTGTCACTTTATTTCATAACAAATAACATGACAAAAAAAAAAATATAATATCTAACAAGTTAAAAATAAATAATAGTAATTTGTTTTGTGTTGTGTTTCCTTATTCCATTGCACTTAAAATAATTTAATAGTATTTTATTTATATTTTTTTCATTTTAATTTGTTTAATAATAATATGACTGATGAGATCAATACAAATAATATCATGTCACAAAATTCTATAAATATTTAGGTAAATTATAATAATAATAAGTTAAATAAATAGCGTTATCTGTCAATTAAAAATAAAATTCTTCATTAACATAATATAGTTTTGTAATATGTACTAGTTAAGAGTAAACAATATTTTTAATTAATTATTTTATTCACTATGAAAAAATGAAAATTTAAAAAAAAAACTCACAAACCATGTACTTTATAAAAGTACTATAATGTTATATGGGAACAGTTTATATAAATATTTATTTATAGTTGTTAAGTATTGAGATATTATTGACAGATTAACGAGCGTTATTGCTAATAAATGGACCAAATTAATGAGAGTGGTAAAATGTCACAATTTATTGTAATTACTAAAAAAATATATAAACCTACTATAATTTAACCATTTGTTAACAAGTCTGAAAAATAGGTGTTTTCTCGACATAACTACAAATTCAAAATAAAATTATAAATTTAACAAAGAAAAAATTAAAATTTTACAATTGCACTTGGGTTTGTATTAAATTTTATTTAAATGTTAAATTTGCTTTTTATGAAAATAAGCAGTGTAATTTATTTTATTAATAATAAAAATAAACACACAAGAATGAAAACATTACTCAAATTTTACTAAGTTTCAATTTTTTTTTTTAAATGGAAGACCACAAATATTGATTTAATAATTGTGTATAAAATATAACCACAAAAATGTTAATTGTTTTAGCATTGAGTAAAAATACAAATTAATAATAGTCAAGATAATAACTTTTCTACATTTTTGTGAGATGCCTAAATAAATATGTCGATTGAAAGAAATATATATATATATTATATATAATATGAACAAAACATTTAAATAAATAAAGCCCTTTCTCCTATGACAACAATACAATTATTAAAAGCTATAGATTTAAAATTAATAGCATATTAAAATGTTTGTTTGAAATGATAGGCTAATAACATTTAACAACACATTTAAGTAACAATGATTATAGATTGAGTTACATCCAAGGAGGATGCCTATTCATGGGATCGTGCATATTTAAATACCCGGGAGGTGGTGGGAATCCTGTAAGTCCTTGATGTAACATCATTGGATGCCTCTGTAAGAATTGCGAGTAAATTTCTGAAGGATTAGGAGGGTGGTTATAGGGTTCCAATGGTGAAGGTGCATAACCAGATGGCGGCCTTGCAAAAGCAAATGCTGGGTTCCGTTCATCAGATTGTGCTTGTGCTGCTACTGCTGCTGCTGCTGCTGCTGCTGCAGCAGCGGCAGCTGGATCTGCAAAATATCCTGTTGACCTCATTTCATTTAAATAATCCTGATAGCCATCCTTGATTGCTGGATTAAAGTTGAATGGTCCAGTTGATATGGGTGGCTTCACGAGTGATGGATAGTGATGTGGATAGGTTTGGTCTGCACGCGATGGATCTATGTTCATAGGAGGTTCTCCTACTGTTGATGCTGCAGTTGTTGGTTGTGGTTGCTGTAATTGCTGCGCAGCAGCCTTTTTCTTTTTAGTGGTCTTTTTAGTTGATTTGGGAGGTAATGGTTTTGTCAATGTTCTATTCATTTCTATTTTTGATTTTGTCATTTCAGTAACAGATGAATTCGTTGAATAAGAAGTTTGATTAGCTTTTATCATATCTGCCATAGCAGGATTTGCATAAGTTGGTTGGTTTGCTTTAATCATTTCAGCCATAGTTGGACTTGAGTAAGTAGGTTGATTCATTTCAATTTTATTTTTCATTATTTCTGCTACTGATAGACCAGGGTACGTTGATTGATTGTAACGATAACCCATATTTCCTGGTATAATGTTCGGCAATGGTCGACCTGTAGTAAAATCAATATTCTGAGGCTTCCCGGGTATCATGTCTTGTATTGGGTGTGGATACGTTTTATTAGGTGGTAACACAGGATAATTGTATGACCGTAGATTGATTTGATCTGGGTATTGTTCATAAGGGTTATTATAATTTAATCTTGGTTGAGTAGTTGGTTGCTTAAAATCTGGAGGCATGAATTGCCCAGGTGTCGTTCGACTAGCATAGTTCAATGGAGCAGTGGTATAACCACCAACATCTTTTGAAGGATTTGAATAATTTAAGGGAGTTGAAGTATAGTGAGGTGTTGGTGCTGATACAAAAGTTGTATTTGGAGTTGTGTAGTTAAATAATGAATTTGGTACACTTTTCTGTTCATTTTCAGACCGATCACGTGCCATTTGTAAATAGTTGAGACTACTTTGGTAAGTTACTGGTACTTGTGGATGTTGTTGTTCCGCATTCTGCTGGTAAGGGGGAAATGGTTGTTCGTTACGTGGATAACTTATTGGATAGTTTAATTCAGAGTTAAAGTTCGAGTTAGGCATTTGACCTGGAGTAGGTACAAATACACGTTCTTGTTCCTTACTAGCAACTGTTGGAGTAAAAGCCATTTCTTGGGGTTTCTCATTATCATTATATGCACGCTTCTTTACAGGGAATACATTTTGAGTTTTAGGTGGGGTAGCAGTTGGTTGATGTTGCTGTGGATATAATTCTGTATAAGTGTTTTGGGGTGAATTTTGTTGTGATCCAATATACTGAGAATATACATTTTGATTTTGTTGATAATCATCTGCTAAACTGGCAACTGGTTCTTTAGGACTATTGACTACATTATGTGGGCTATAATAAGGGCTATTGCTTGAATCTTGTGGGCTCAAAATTAAATGATGTGGACTCTCTTTAGGACTATTGATAATATTATTTTGTGGACTACAACTAGCATCATGAGGACTTCCAACAAAATTACCAGAACCATCACTAGGTAAGTCACGAGGACTTGTAAAAGTTTGTCCGTGAGGACTTACTGCTATCACACTAGAAGGATTTCTTGGACTGCAGCTGCTACTCTTTTCTGAATTTGGCCTTGCAAAAGCATCTTGATAAAAACCAACTTTAATAGGAGCATGAGGAATATTTAAAACATTTTGGTAAGGCTTTAGCTGTTGTGGAGAATTTCCCGCCTGTGGAGATAAGTAAGGCTCATCTAAACTGGGGCGAGGTGAATTCCAAGAATCATTTTGAGAAGATTGTTCAGAAACACTACTACCCGTACTAGTTTTTCTTTGGCGTTTAGTGAGTGGTTTATCTGGTGAAAATAACGGGACAGAAGTGGTAGCATTCTTATTTTCCATTTGGGATGCATTTTCTTTTTTATCAGCTTCTTTTAAAGTATAATCAAAAGGTACCATATCATTCATAGCATAGGCAGTGTACATTGGAGATGTTTCTATAGCTTCGTGTTTACGCTTAGGTGTTGGTTGTGTCTTAGGAGCACCAAATGCTTTGAACCATGCACTGAGATTTGGAGTTGCTTTTTCTGGCTTATCTTCAATTAAATCTGTTTTAATCTCTTCATTTATAATTGTTTTTGAACTATCATTATGATTTTTTTCAGGTTCTTCTTCAGTCTTTTCAAGATCCTTGTCATCATTTGACCTCTTTGAAGAAAAACCCATGAGATCAGTATTCAATACTGTACCTAAACTAAGAGTTGGTGCAGTTTCTGAATCAGCTTTAATACATTTTTGTTTGGAAATATTTTGATTATCATCCGATTTGTTAGAAATTAGATTGCCTTTACTTTTCCCTGGCTGTAGACGATCAATAGTTCTTTGAACTTCTCGTTTTCGTTTTACCGGCAATACAATAGACTCTTTTGCTGGTCGCTTTTTTTCCTATAACAAAGTTAATTTGATTCATTTAATTTTTAGTGATATTAAATTTATTAATATAAATAATATACTTTGAACGGCAAGCGTGGTTTATCAAGCTTATGAGCTTGACGATACTCAGCGTCCAAACGAGACGTGACTTCAGCATCATCTAGTACTGAACCAGCTAATGTAGCCATTGGTGAATTACTTGCTGATGAAAAGCTGGGTGTGTCGTCCAACCATTTATTTATATCCTATAAATATATTGTTTAATTAAATAGTTAACATTTTATTTTAACATTCATCAAATAAAAATTTAAATTTTACCCTCAATGTCTGTTCAGTAACTTCTTCTAGTGCTTGTACTTCTATCGCACTAGTATTTTTTATGATCACACTTTTCTTTAGTTTAGACAATTCTTTTGTTACCTTCTTTTTTGATTCTAATTTGGAATCTAGACTACAAGAGTCATCATCAGTTTGATTGATCACATTTTCAAATTTACTAAATATAAAAAGGCAAATGAAATAATTATTAGTTATATTAAAATAATTAAATAAATTATAATAGGTTATTTACCTAGAGTCTGAACATTCTCGTAATTTTTCCTCGTTTTCTTTATCAGTATTATTACAAGATTCTTTGCTACTAGTACTTCTTTGGCGGTTCCTACTTTTCCTTGACCTCATAGTTCCATTTTCATATCGTTTAAGATATGCCATTTCATCATCAGATCCCTCAGACATCTCCCAGTCTAAATATTTATGAACCCCAATGTTGAATACTCTTTGTAAATTTCCACACATAATTGTATATTCTAAAATGTAAACACCCATATAAAAATCTAAAAGTAATTAGATAATTATTTTAAACAATTTACCATTTGTAGATCCGTTATACTGTTTACAATTGGCAATAATTAGTTGAAAATCATGTTTGAACTGAATGAATGTTTCGTACAAACCATCATTAAGCTTATCCTCCATTTGTTGAAGATCCATTGGAGTTTTCACTACCCTGTAATAACTTGGAGCTATTTCTTCATCAACCGGTTCAAGAAATGGCCAAGCATCTTCGTGGTCTTTTAATTTGTTCAATATTTTGTACATACCTATTTGTAAATCCTCAGTGCTAGATTTAAACCTAAAATAATATTAAATTTAATAAAGCATAACATAAAATAAATAATTTACTTACCCAGAAGCTTTGGATGTAGCTTTTGACTCAGGATTTTCTTGTGAAACTTCAATTACAATTGGACCTGTAGCTGAAGCTAATGAATTATTAGTTTGGCGACCAGTTTTTTTAGAACTACAGGAAGAATATCCATGACTTTCAGTTTCGCTGTCTGAAATGTCTTCTTCTTTTACTTTAGGTTGTTTATCTTGTCGCTTTTTCTTATTCTCTTTCTTTTTATAATTGTCTTCGTGTTCTCTACATAAATCTTCATATTTTTTTCGTTCTTCTTTTTGTTGTTTAAGTTTTTCAAGCCTTGTAGATTGCCGACGTGGTTGCATTTCTAACATACGTTTCCGCTGCAGTTTCTCTTTTTCTTCAAATAAACGTGGAATTTCTGGTAAAAAGTCTTCGGTAATTACTTGATGTAGCGCTTGAACATCTCTGTTATTTGAATCTTCAGTTTTTAAAGCCAACCGTTCCCAGTCACTCTCTGAAAAACAAACCACTTGCCATTTTCCAGAACCTAAATCTAATTCCTCTTCTGTATCTGAACAGATAGGTGGTAGCTCACATTTTTTCTTTCGTCCTCTTTTTTTCTTTTTCTATAATAATAATGATCATATTAAGAAAAACTTAATAATTAATAATAGTAATTATTATTTTTTTTTTACTTTTTTATTATGAACAATTTTTTCATAATCTTCTCTGTACAAACGAGTACCATAAAAATACCAATAAGCTGATTTGTTTTCATCATACCCTAAAGGATGCACTCTTAAACTATCAGATTCGAGGTTTTTAAGTGATTCCATAACATCATCAGCATCTAATCTGAAATCGCATAATGCGTGGAGTATTTCTACTTTTGTTCTAAGTGGCAAAAACTGGAAGTCAATATCTGAATTGAAGGGGTTCTGGAAATTATACTCCTAAAAATAAATATTATTAATTAATATAATTTTATTTAAATTTTCAAGTCCCAGACACATACTTTGCATTTCTTTCTAAATAGTCTACGCAAAAACATTTGATAGTTAAAAGTAGATATACTGTTATTGCCGAAGCAGCCAGATAATAATCTGGCAATGAGTTCTTGAAGTAGAGAATTGCCATTGTCTTCCGTTCCATCTGTCAATAAAGCAGCTTCTAAATCCTGAAAGATAATTTTTAAATTATAAAATTGACCATAAATAAAATAAATACAACATCTAGTTGGTTACTAACCTCAATATCAAAGTCGAGAAGATCGAAAGAAACACGGAATAAAGAACAGAAGTGAGCAATACTCGGTACTTCCCACCATGAATGGATATCTAAAATCAAAGAAGGTTTTATTAAATTTGAAATAAAATATTTTTTTGAAAAACTGTGTATTAGAAAACTATTATTAAGTTAGGTTAGGTTAGGTTAGGTTAATTTAGGTTAACCTATCATTAAACCAGCATAAAAATATTTTAAATACTTAAATATTTATAAGGTGGTTAGGGTTATAAAATATTTAAAATTATATAAGTATATGTATTTGAAAATATTTGTAATTAACAAATAAATAATCAGTGATCACATTTCAAAGCTACAATATTCTATTTTTTTAATTCGTCAAATGACAATGTAACAGAAAAAAGTAATTCATATAATGAGGTCATGATGAATTAAAAAATATTTTATCAAATGAATTTTCTTAAATACCATATATAATTAAAAGGTCAATAATAGAATAACAAATACTTAATTTATGAACAAAATTAAACTTCATTGTATATTTGATATTTGTATAATATATACCTAGTGAAAGTGTAAGTACACTAATTCCGCGTAATACACATATTCATAATAAATTTGTGATTTATCATTGTTTTGGAAAATAACAATTTTTAAAATAAATAAAATCACTATTAAAAAGTGTATTTTATATATTTAGGTGTTTTAAATATAATTAAGTGATTTAATTCAAGGTTGAAACCAACATCTATACATTTTAAAACACGGAGGTTTTTTTAGACAAATGATACAAAAAAATATTATTTCGATTTTTAACTTATTAAATTAATATTATGTAGAAAGAAAACACAAAATTAAATTAACAGCAAGGTATAATTTTTATTGTTATTGGTTTCACAGTAAAGTCTGTATAAATATTAATGAAATAAAGGTTTTGTAAAATATTTGTTTCATAATAATAATAATAATAATATTATAAAGACTATTAAGAGTAAAAAATAAGTAACAATATTGGCGACTCGCTCTGTTTATGTAGGTATACAAGTAATAAAAAGAGAAACTATTATTATAAAATATAATTGATAACTACTAGAAACACTAGACGGTTACCGAAAAGTAACAAATAAAAACCAATGTTTTACATGACATAATAGTATAATAAAATAATACCTTAAAAATGAATTTAAACGAATATTTTTATTAACTTAAAAAACGAATTAAATAATAGCTCATTGCATATAATAAAAAAAATCAATACAGTAAAAAAAATACAAACAATATAAAAGTATAGAAAACTGTCTTTAAGATTTTAAATAAATTTGCATTAAATCAACAAAAATGAAATATTATTTATTTAACAGTTATGTTGTATAAATTATGCAAGACGGATGTCAAATTTTTAATTATTCGATCGTAAAATAAATTTAATAAATAATTAAGTATATTAATATATAGTAGATACATAATATACATATTAAAATTATAATGATTTTAAATTAATAAGCTGTATGCTGATGTTATTAATGTTTGTTGTAACTCATGTTTTATACAACAATAATAAAATGTAGAATACAACAGTAACCAAATCGAATTGAAACAAAATAATTTGATTATACAGAAAATAATATTATATTATAATATTATTAGGTATTATTTTAATTTTAACATTTATGGTTTTTGTTATTAGATGAACATGTTAAAAAACAAACAGTTGAAATGAAAATAAAAAATTAATATCGTTATAATATCATAAATAGATAACTATTAAAATAAAATAAATGAAAAATGTTGATTATAAAATAATGTGCCATGTAGATATTATCACATACTAAAAATGCTAAATACGTAGTTTAATGAAAATAGGCGAATTCCATAGAGTAAAATGTAAAAATGACTAGTATAAAAGACAAAATACATTATTTAAAGGAAAAATACGAACAATTTAAAAGTTACTCGGGATAGGATTACGTATGACACAATGATCACGAAATGAAGCCTTGAACATAAGAGTATAAGAGAAGGGATATCCATATCAATAACACATATTTGTTTATATTGTTATGCGATGAAGGTCATATTTTAGAATTTAGAATTAGTATGGAGAAAATACTAAAGAACTCGCAAAAAATAAAGTATTGTAAAGTGTATGAATTTAAATTTTTAACATTTGAACTTGACAATTTGAAAACAATTACAACGAATAAATAAATTCAACAATTATTCAGTAATTATTATAGTTTGTAATGAAAAAATGAGAGTAAAATACGATTTTTTATTCAAATATTTTCAAGTTCAAATCAATAATATAACATCAAAAATTAATTCTATAGTTGATCGTTATAAATGCTTATGAAAATTATTATAATCAAACTATAACGTATTAGTAAGGTATGAGACACCCAAATATACCTAAGTTGTTAATTCAAATTTTGATACTCGATAGGTCATAAGTCAAAATTTGTCGAAAACAATGATTTTCCCCTTAAAAAAATTATTATTTTTTTGAACTTTGTTCACTCTCCTTGACATTTAAGATATTGAGTCTATTAGGTATTTTAGAACCTAGGTGCTGTATTTTAAATACAAATTGTAAGGACCAAAACGTTTTGTTTAAAATATAATTAGAAATTGTTATACAACGAGTTGTACGTTAGGTGAGGTTAATAGTTGATAATATATTATACGGTGAATATCTATATGAACATAAAGGAGCAACTTAAAAAATGATTTAATTTTCAGATGTAAATATTTAAAAGTATAATTAAAACTAGATTTTTAATTGATTTAAAAAATAAAATACAAATTAATTTTTAGTACCCATTTAAAGTAATTATTATTTATTTATTCATATTAAAATTCAATATTAAAAAACACTCGGGTAATTAATATTAAAAGATCATATAATAAGACGTTTCAAAATGTTTTAATAATACGAGACATGATTGTTTCTTTGAGATCGATTCACGAGTGTAATAAATAGTTTTCATTATAGTCAATATGAATATATAATATAATATTTACTGACCTATAAATATTCATTGTGGATTCAATTCACTTAATATAAATAAAATATTACATAACAAATCGTTATTACCATATCAAATATTATAATAAATAAATATTATGTATTTTTCTCGTGGTCGACGACAAAATAAAAACCATTATTAATTAAAGACAAATTGTAATATAAAACGTATTTTTTAATAATAAAATTAGAAATGCCACCCCCGGATCAGACCAAAAAATTAATTGGAAATATGAACATTTCTAAATTATACTTCAATTACTTGAGTAGAAATAAATTCTTGTTTGCATGATCGTGAAACATTAGGTATATATTATTTATTACTCATTAATTGAATATAAAATATTACGTGGTTTGGTAATCTACTTGGTATTAACTGTTTACAATAATTATTAGTAATAAATCATTTTATCAAACGCAGATTAGTATTTATTATTTTATTAAACTGGTCTATTAAAATATAGTAATTGTATTCTATTAACATATTATAACTATTACACGTACATTATAAGTCACAAAAGTTTGATTACAACATTTTAACACACCTACTTATTATTATTTCTACGAGTATGAACGATTAAACTTGATACATGAATTGATACAAAAATAAATATTATGTTTCTAACAGCATTATAGGGATTCCAATAATGTCTCAACTCAACTATATAGGTAACGCTAGTTCCACGTGTTTAAACTAATCAATAAAACGGGCATTTATAAAATAACTTATAACAATGTACCTACCTAATAAATAGTACACCACACGCAATTTCAATTAAATGATTTTTATTTAAATAATTGACTGTTATTTTGAAATATAAATAAAGTTACACCCTTAATCATAAACATAATAATGTTCATTATAAATGTTTTTAAAATAAAATCAATTCAATAATAAATTATATAAATTAATAAAGTGTAAAAACAAAATTATCAATATATAAACGGAGTGAGAGAAAGTATATGATTTCTTATACTTGCCCCGTCTACACGCGCTAATCGATAGTTTCTCAGAAGTTGTAAACTTATTTTAAATTAACTTAGAAACGATACATTTATTCATTATCATTTGGACGATAAACTTTTAATTTTCAACATATTGAATTAATATTATCTATAAAATTATTGTGTCTAGTAGTATAATCTATGTATCCCATGATACGTATTAAAGATAATAATATTAAACAAATAATAATATTAGAAGCCTTCTCAAATACAAACATCTTTTATAAAAAATTTTTAGTTTGATATTTTTCATCAAGTCATTAAATATAAAATAATATTATATGTATAAGGATGTGACACCTGATTAGATAGATGTGGTTACAATGACAATGCCATTTGTAATGTGCGCGTTGCAAGTTAAATGAGGGGAAAATAAATAATGAAATATTTAACAATATAATATAATTATGTAGGTGTCATCCAAAAAGACAATCTCAACATTTGTAATTTTTTTTATAACTTCCACTTTTGATATATCAATAGCAACAAAATGCAATAAATGTAATAAAGAACAATAACTATTATAACTCTTATAACTTAGAAAGTATTAGAGATTAATTTACTACGATAAAATATATTAATCCATTTACACCATGCGATTTAAACTAAATTTAAATGACATAATATAATAATCGAAATATAAACATATTATTAATTTTCTTTCATAATATACATTACATATTTAGGTATTATTTGTATCCTGTCTATAATAAAAAATATGTCTATTGATAATTTATTTATTTTTCTTAAAATAATATATTTCTCTCTGCAGAACATGCCTAAATAATGAAACATAAAAATAACACTGATTGAGTGATTGTAATAAAAATGAAAAAAAATCCAATTGTTAACCATTCCATTGTTATGAATATTGGATAAAATTTAATATTATACTATAATATATTGTACTGCGTATATTATACTAAAACAACTGACAGTCATTATAAGTTTAAATATTATAAAAAAAATTTAATCTTAATAATTATTTTGTTTAAAAAAATATTTTATTTTAATAATTTAATTTTAAAATTTAATAATTTTTTAAGCTTTTACCAAAATAATTAAAAAATTATAAAGGTACATACTTGAATACGGTTTATTTAATAACTGTGGTTTTTTTAAATGTTTATATTTTTTAATAATTATATAGTTGTATTATTATTAGTTTAATTATTATATTTGTGTGTGTTTATTTTAAAAAATATGGAGATAAACTTTTTAAAAACATTCGTTTGTACTAACTTTTTCTAAAATATTTTATTTGAGGTTAAACGAAATATTTTTTGTAACGTTTCTATCGCGGATAATTAGTATCGTTTAATTTAAAATATAATTGTTACATACCTAATTAAAATATAAGTATTACATAGTTATATAGTAATGACAAGTACTATTCAAAATATAAAAATACTTGAAAAATAACAATCGTGAATTGTTAATAAATTTGAAGTAAGAAATACGAATTAATAGATACACATTTGTACAGTTTTATGAAGTATAATGGAAACCAATAAACAATAGAATATGTTTTTTTACAAAATGTGAACTGTTGTATAATTTAAATGTCATTCTTTGAATATTATAATTGAGAATAAGGGTATAATATTTTTGTACTTTAAATATATAAGTAATCGGTTAAAAATATATATAAAATAATATTTCGTGGGCTATATTTTAAGTTTATGTAAGTATGGAGGTAATACTAACTATACTCGGATAACATTATAAATATCGTTAAAACAAAAGTTCGAATGTGTATGCTGTATATAATATCAACTTAAATACTTGTTTTAAATAAAAATAATAAATATATTTAAAACAAATATGTAATTGACTTATTAACATAAATCCACAATCCAATTTTTGTCCCGTACTTTGTTATTTCGTTTGTATTCTAAGTTCAACATACCTAAGACCTAAACATCACAATTTAAGTTCTGCGTTACTGCGTGATTTGCTATATTCCCCGTTAGTTTAGACGCTTCAACCTCCACATCGCGGTGATTAACTGAACGGAATTGTTCCAGTACTTGATCACCTCCGTATTTAAGTCTTTCGGACTATTTCTTTTAAGTAAAAACCCATTTTGCCGCCATTCATTACTACACAACTACATTTTTTAATTTTTTAACACTTTTATAACCTCTGTGGTTGTAGTATCAACACTTATGGTACAGACTGTGCATATCATTTCAATAATATTAAATTATTATTATTTATTTTTATTTTGTATCTATAATTACTATGTAATGTAGCTAATTAATGGCGTATTTATATAGAAGCTACATTATGTATTTAATTTAAAAAATGTTTATAATTTATATCTATATACTTTTTTTCCATTAAAAATGGTTTCAGTACTTAATCACCCCCTCTACACTGTATTTATCACATTAAAATACTCCAGAATATTCCTTGTTCCCAATGTTGAAGATAGAGCTCAATGGGAACCATTTTAACACTATATTTAGTTTTGAGTCAATTTAAAAAGCTGTGGCCATTACTGTAAATAGAATGGTTGCATATCGATATGTACTGATGTAACACACGAATTTTCTTATCAAAAATATTAAGAAACCTATAGCTAGAACCTGGAGACTTTTGAAGAAAACTAAAACACATTTGCCTTACAAATGTTGAATACAAGAAATTATTAACTAGTAATTTATTAATTTCCAGCGGAATTTAAATAAAAAATGAATGATATATATCTATGTTATAATAATTACATAATAATACAATTTTTAAAATAAATGTCACTTATTTTTATAGTTAAATACACACATATTTTTCAAAAAAAAAATTTAAATTATAAGATAAAAATGATCCAATAAAGAATATTTTTACAATTAATTTGCACCCGGTGTAAATCTACAATTACAATCTACCGAATTCACAGCGTAGCGAGTATAAGCAGGCTCATTTCAAGCGTTTAAACACACATAGGCAAACTTGAGTTTTGCCGCCTTTTACATATAAATGCAACGTAAATACTACATCAAATAATTTGAAATGCAGCCCTAGGCGTGGGCCTATGTCACCTACCCCTTGAGTCGGGCCTGCGGATATGTAACCATTTTATTTGCATACGTAGTTGTGACCGAGAGGTACGGGAACATTGCTGAAACACACTTCTTACGAGCTACGGAAAAACTGGAGATCCGCGCAAAAATTTGTGTAAAATATAATAGTGATTGTACTAAATATAAAATTTACTGTTACAACATTTATGGCAGACTCTGTGTGTATATCGTTACAAAATATTAATTTTTTATTATATTTATTAGATAAAAGTATGATTTAATGGCACACGTATATATAAACAAATGGTACTTATTTTATTTTATGTTTCATTTTTTCATTATAATATTATGTTAGTTCTAATCAATTGGAGAATATCGGATTTTTTTATATTATGACATATTATTATTAATTATATCATTAATATAATAATAATAATCAATGGTATTATTATCTTATCATATCGATAACGGATTATTTATTACCATTGAGTAAAAAGATATTAATATTGAATTTTTATTAAAAAACTTATTAGCATAATTTGAAACTGCAGGACCTGCATTTTATAGTTTATATATTTTAATATAACTGAACTGTATTGATGGTAAATTAAATAGACAAATAATTACCAATTACAATTCACCATACCTATACAATCTATGTAATTAAATTAAATAAAATGTAATAATTAATAATATTGTACACGGTAAAATTTAAATAAAAACCGTTAGCCTTTTAGACAATTCACGTATTAAATACCTACCTAATATAAATGTTATACTATCCATAAACTTATTACCTAACCACTAATATGATTCCGCTTTATAGGTACATTGTATTATTTTAAGTTTGGAAATTAATGTGAATTTGTTAAAAATCATTAGAAAAAAAAGAGTGCAAATCAAATTGTCAGGGTATAAAAAAAATATATAATTACAAGAGTATACAACTAAACGGGTGAAATTCATAATGACGATAAACAAGAATTTTACGATCCTGACGGCCAAACAAATCTATAAAATATACTAGTGACGAAAAAAAATGTATATCTCGTATAAATTCAAATCAACAATAGCATATTATTATATATTCTATCAAAAGTAATAGCAGTACAATATAAAATAAAATATAATAATAATTATTATTAAATGTTATTAAAATGCCTAATAGAATAATTAATAGAATAATTATACTTCCTGTAAAAATAGTACTTAATAATTATAAATTAGAACAAATATTTATAATTTGTCATTAAATAAAGGCTAACATTACGTGTCTAATTTTAATATTTACAAATTATTAATCTTATTATTATTACCGTCTCAACGTAAATGTATTAAAACATTTCTTTTTAAATATGTATCCTCAGAAATTTTATTTCGTTTATAAAAACATTATAAAACAAGATAAATTTGTTTTTTTATTTATTATTAAATAAATATCAAATTCATATTAATGAAAGTATATCTACGAAATACTCGATAGTTATTGCCTGAAAATGAATAAACTTTTAAAAATATAATGAATGAAATAGCACTATAAACAGAAAACAAACGTGTACAGTATACACTGTACACAAGTTGCGCTCGTGCGCATGCACAAAAGTTATAAAAATAATTTTAAAAAACAATTAGTGGAAAAACGTGGCAAATTAAATGTATTCGCTAGAAAAACTCTAAAATTTACGTTTATTTTTTGGCAAGAATCTATAATTAGATAATTAATCATCTGATGCAAGTAAAAATAAATTGACACATTAACATTACAATTAATGGACTAATTTGATATTATGTTTAAAATTACATGTAGGTTAAAACTCGAAACGAATTAGTTTTTATATTATATTATAATATCGTATTATTATCACGTTCAAAATGTATAAAGTATTTCAATGACAGTAGCTCATTGCTGTTCAATGTGTACGAGATGACATTTCACAAGGTCCAAATTATTTATAATGATATGGAATAGGTTTACTTTATTGATTCTTATTATCGTCTTATTTGTTTGGAATAAAATAATATGACAAATTAATTTACTATTATATTATTATTATAGGTATAGTATTGTGACCGTAAGAATGTTGTACAAACAGAAGCAGACCGGATTATTAGGCCATAGCGCACCCGACATTAAAGTAGGCGTTGTCGTAATTATTGTTACGATAAATTGATAAATAATAATTAAGCGCGCGTTGAATGACGAATATAAATAGTAAAAAATAAGACTCGCACCGATTTTTCGACAAAAAAAATTATAATTACGTGTCATCCAACCAGCGCGAAATGAAATAGTTAAAACAATAATAACAAAAATTAAATAGTTTTCAATAAAAGAAGGTTTTTATACTGTAAACATTATAAAACATTTGTATGACGTACGGACCCCACACACTATAAAACGAAGTCGATTTCATTAAATTAATTATTTTAGTAATAATTATTATTGCGCGCGCATTAATAAATGACGACATATTTAATTACGTTATGAAAACGTGAAATTCTCGCCGACAATCGAACGAGTAAAAGTAGTCAGGTGTCGTATTAACAATATTCACGATGTTGGATCGAGAAATACGTTCTATTCGCGTTTTATTCGCGCACTAAACGGATTTTCACAAAATATAATATTTCAATTAAAACTCAACTGCAAAATATAATATACCTATTATTACACTTGGGCATATAATATTATTATTGAGTAGTAGGTACTATGTATTGGTCACGGTAATAAACATAAATAAACGATGATTATTTCACAAACGGAATCGAAATAGATCATATAATATCGTGTTTTTAAACTGAAAATTATCATGACGCAGACACATTATCATATCAAATTTTTCATTATGCAATAATATCATTATAATGTACTATCTATATAACGAACGTGGGACACACAAAACCTATCGAACGATATTTTAAAAGCTGCAAAATTTTCTAACTATGGTTTCGAATGAAGACGAATAAAACAATTTCTATTTCTGAAGCTGACCCCTGAAAACGAATCGGAACAGGACGGGGACACGCTTTAAACACGCGCCGTACGGCCGGCGGTCAATATATATTTCATACATACTCGAGAGCAAAACCTACTCTAGTTTCGAAACGCGATTGGCCGATGTTACGAAAATAACGCGATAGAACATACAATAAAAAAAAAAAAAATGTGGACACCATAATAGATTAATAGAATAATACAGTCAGATACACGCGGTCGCGGTACGTGGCCGAGAAGAATAAAATAAAATAAATAAAGAATACAATATATTTCTGAAAATATTTAGAACGCCCTTAGTGAGACGTTTTTTAGTGTTGTTCGGAATGTTTGGCTCTGGTTAGTTAGGTAACCGCGACAGAGTTTATTAGGTAGATAAGGTAATAAATAATTCGTATTTGTTATAAATAGTACCTCCTATTTGGCTACAATTAATGGCATTACCGAAGTGAAAAAAACCTCAATTATACCTATTCAAGTTTAGAACGTTTGTTTATAATTATTATTAAAGTAGACTATTGACTTTTATCAAACATGTAGAGAACATTATAATATGTATAAAAATAAAAATTTAAAAAAACTCAAAGCCAGAGAATAGTTTATGTTCATCTAGACAAATTTGATAATTTATATGGGTACTAGAGGTAGGTAACTCCGATATTAATTCTAAATAAACTGTAGTGAGAATTCGCCGTATTCGTACGTATACCTCTTATTCCTCTAATGGTGTTTTCATACGATTTCCGAAACAATATTATAATAGTAAAAACAAATGATATTCCATCTTATTCTACCGTTAGAGCGAATAGAAATTTTAAACGCGCTAACCGAAACCGCGCGCGTAGTGCACGAAGCGTCACTGCCGACACGCCGCCGTGTGCCGTACAGAGTCTAGTCTCCGAACGATGGCGTGAGAGAGTGAGAGAGACCAGACGACGGTCGACGATTATGACGTTATCCACCGTAGAGATCTCGACTTACTCAGCTGTGGGCCGGCGGCGGGGGATCGTCGGTGGCGTTGTTGTTTGCAACGGGCGCGCGCTCAGTGGGCCCCAAACCGAGCGACGGCGCGCGCTTCGGCCAAGTGCGCCACACGACGCGGCTACGGCAGCGGCAACACGCCAACCGACGGAGTTGTAAAATATTCTACTCGCTGCCGCCGCTGCTACGCTACGGTTCGGATTTAACAGCGATCTTTATCGTCCGAGTGCACCAAACGCGCGTACGACACCGCAGCACGATTATAAATATTGTAAATGTATGATACAATAATAACATTAAAAATGCAACACGGTGACCGACCACGTGAACGAGGTTAACAGATCCGTTAATATAATTTTCGTGCGGCAAAAGAACACGAATTCCTTCGGCTGGACTGCCTACGAACAGGGAGGGCCAGTTTATCCCGCGACTAATTAATGTGCTCAATAATCCGGGGAAATAGCTTACCATCCATTTAGATGCGTTGTTTTCGAATCGTTTTACTGTTCCCGATGGCCAATTGGTGT
Organism: Eriosoma lanigerum; assembly: GCA_013282895.1. Classification (NCBI taxonomy): domain Eukaryota; kingdom Metazoa; phylum Arthropoda; class Insecta; order Hemiptera; family Aphididae; genus Eriosoma; species Eriosoma lanigerum. Next base: position 57,710,187 of record CM023358.1, read on the forward strand.
AACGTACGCGGCGAAATTTCCATTTGCGAAGAAAACGGACGACACGAACTCACTCCGTAACATACGCGAACACCGTCGAATGCGGACTGGCGAGTGGTTAGGGAGCGGAACAGCGGGCGCCTGTGTGTGTGCGTTCACCTTTTGGGCATCTTGTAGCTTGTAGTGGGGATAGCGGCGGCGACGACGACGGCGACGACAACCGACCGTGGCCGAACAACACGCCGCCGTCGTTCCGACAGCAGACAGAAGTTTGCGGCATCGATGCCATAATAGTATCGATACATTGGCGTTACTAAGAACCTTTCGGACTGTGAGACTGTCGACGGATACGACAGATAATAATAAATATTATTCACGTGATAAATAAACAAAATAATAATAATTAAATTAACGTCGTATTTTATAGAAACCGTATCGCAGTATTCGCAACACGACGGCACTGTTGTACCCGTCCTGTAATGTACTATATAATCGATGTTTGCCGTCGACACAACAATCGGCGCGAGTGGCTGCCTCTGAGGCGAACGTACAATCGGTATCGTCCGAAACAGTAGTGTCACACCGCCAACGGTTGGGCGCGTCTGTCCGTCGTTGTCGTTTCTGGCGGTTCACTGGCGACTCGGCGCGGCACGAATCGACCGAAAGGTCCGCTACAATATTAGATGTCACAGCGCACCGCGTGTTCAGGACGAATAAAAATATTATTACAGAAATCGTATTTTGTTTTAACGATACGAGGGGAAACCTTAGAAAAATTATAATTTGTAACGACTAACAGCATAATAAAATATAATAGCATGCACGTCTGCCGTCTGTGTGAGCATGTGTTAAAAAACAAAATAATTAATGAATGCATATTACGAGAGACGACGTCATCAATATCACGAGTTTATTATGGTTAGGAGGATACCAATGAATAACAAACAACAAAACGCTCATATTATGGTGTTGATAATTTTTTTTTATTATTATTATTATTATTCCGATTAATAATCGATTGATTATTATTCACGATGTTAATGAAATAAAATATTGCCTAAACAAACGACACAATTTTGTGTACATAAACTTCTCGTCTCTCCAATAAGCTCAATAATATAGGTATATATTTTATTATATTCGTCATTTGTGTGTACAGAAAACGAAAATACTTTCATATCGTCTGCTACGTGTACGACTTATTATACTACGTTTTGTATAATAATCGTAGTAGCCCGTTTAGCCGCGATCATTTTAGATGACACTGTAGTCTTTCGTGTATGTAATTTAATCATTTTAAACGTATACAACAAAAATGTCTTGTAATAAAATAACATCTGTTCAGATTTTATTATTTTTATGTTTCCAATCAAAATTTCAATTGAACATTCATTATAATCGATTAGATTATAAAATGAGTAATGCCGTCGATTAGTTTGATATAAAAAAATAATAATAATCAATCTACTCTGATTTTACGGATAGGTAGGTAAATGTTATTATAGTATTATACTATACAATTACAATTTGTTTAATTTATTCAAACTTACATTATACGCTGGTGTGTACACATAATATATGCATGTATTTTATAATCCGCGTGATACTCAGCTTAAACGAGAAACAAATTATAAAATACATACTATATTATATTGCGAACCTTTAATTTTTCTTTTTTTGACAATGTCATTTAAAACTTTTATTATAATTTAGATATTGTAAAATAATATATTATGTTGAATGTATTAATTCCGATATTATTACGGTTAATTCATTCAATTTAATCTCATTATATATAGATATTGTTATTACATCATAAATAGTATCGAACAGAATAGTCAGAGTACCTATATATTACTCGCTCAAGTATGGAAGTATAATATAACGCACTTCTAGTGACTTCTAGGGTAAGTCTTGTCAGCGGGTGGCTAAAAAAGTATAACCACACCTTACAATTGATATAATATACATATTATTAATAAAATATGGAATAATACTTATTATTGGCTATTACAATAATTTACAAAACATAACTATTGATATTGACAAATTGTTATAAAATGTATTTATTATATTCATAGACACCACCTGCCATTATGAATTAAGGGTTCAACATTTGAAAATCTCCAAAATTTAATAACTCGAAAATAAAAAAAGTATTTTATTCTTTATTTCTCTTGAATTAAAAATGTAATTTTAAAAAATATACTCTTATATAGTAGGGGAAATATTGTATTTATAAAATATATCTTATATAAAATACATGCTCTATGCAGTACATTGTATAAAATATAATATACATATGCAATAATATTTAACCTATCTTATTAATATGTTATATACTACTTTATATAGTGTTTAGTTAATGTGATTAATGTCTAAAAACAAAAAATAAAGATATAAAATATTTACAAAATATTGCTATTTTAAACACACGTATCACTACGAATAATTATACCTGGTATAAAAAAATAAAGGGGCTCAAAATTTTTAGAGGCACCACCTGAAATATTCAATTCTGTGCACGCTTATGATAATATTATATATTGTATACCTACAATGTCTATATACCTAATATTTGGTTTTATTTTGCCATATATACAGAGTGACACAAATTTATTAAGTATTACTTATTGATATATCTTCGAGAAAAATTTAAAATTTTGAACGCAATTTTTTATACCTTATTTTTAAAACCATTATTACTTTTTTTAAAAAAAGAAGCCTTTAAATTTTTTTTAAAAATAACTTTTATTGTTTGAATTTAAAAATGGCCATCAAGAGTAATAGGTATATACATATATGTATGAAAATTTTAATGTGTATTTAAAGTAATCAAAACATGGATTTTTAGTAATTATTTTTATTTATTGGAGAAATTAAAATTCTGACGTCATTATTTGCAATAATTTAATACTTATATTTACTTTCATATCATGGTATGTAAAATTTGTAGCTCATCATTTACATATAATATTGATAATATGAATTATACATTCCACTATAATATAATAGATTAAATAATAATTATATTGTATAGAATGTATAATTTGTTTAATAAATAAAAATAAAAAATTCCTATAAATCGACATCTTGATTGAAGTAGAAATTTGATCCATCAAAGTGTTCATAAACATATATAATTTTTAAATTAGATATCATTAAATTTTACAAAACTTAAAATTACATTATTAAAATATATTTTTTTATAAAAAGAAATAGTTAATAGATCTGTAACATTCTGTTATTATTAATATCATTCTTGATAGATAACGTAAAAACTATATAATATTTTGAATATTAATCTTCATTAGTGTATAGTAGCAATTTAAAGTATTATAATTTTAACTTGTGTGGATAATTTATTGTAATATTATGAAATACCTACACGTTGTATTTTTTTAATCATATTAAAATAAATAATATCAACGTAAAACATATATAATATTAATTATATTGATTTATATTGACAAAATTTATCACTTATTATGTATTATTTAATTTACAATAAATAAAATTGCATTTGTAAAAAGAAATATTAATAAAATTGACATTTGATATAATCTTTTTATTTATGGTAAGACGTACCTCGAAAGGACATGGATTATACACACAATACGTGTCTGGAATTTGAGCTATACCCTATATCATACATACATATATTAATATAATATATTCGTTTTGTTAGAATTTAAAATATAATGATTAATTTAAAAGGTATTAAATGGCACGTATATATAGGTATTATTATACCTACGATATATTTTATAATATTCAACCCTTTTACTAACAGATTACAAACTGCAGCATCCATAAAACTATTTGTGTTAATAGCCGTTTCGAAAGTAACAAGAAACAAATTATTTTCAATTCGAATTACTACATAATATAACATATCACAATATCACATATGCAATGACCATTAACGCAATTTACTATTTTAAATCTCAAAAAGACATAAACTGTATTGCTATACAAATAATACTAATATAAAAATATACCTATTTAATACCTATTTAATATACCTACATATTATTTAAACATTTATAGACTATATATGGTATTAAATAGTATATATTTGTATCGCTATATAAACAGTTATTAACCCTGTTAATATCCTAACCCTTTGATAAAAGGGCGAAAGTAATTAAATATCAAATATAATTAAATTGTATTAAAACAAACAGTGCTTTATGATGACGTATAATAATTTATGAAATAGGTAACAATAATTATAATTATTGGCCATAAATTGTTTAACATAAATATGATGCTTCTGGGCTGGATTTAATTATATTTTTTTCAGCGAGGCCGATTTTCATAAGGTTTTTCGTTACCATGGCTATACTTGTTAAGATTCTACTCTAAGATTACTTATTATTTATTATTTGTAACAAAGTAGGTGTATTATTGATATTCAATATTATGAACTCTAGTAATGTTTTGTAGAGAGTCCAATTTTCTTAACGCTTTCGATACCATGGTTACTTGTTATATATTTTTTTATACACGAAATTAGCATTCCTAAAAACATATTTATGATTTGTAGATATATAGATATTCCTTGTACAAAAAATATCAAATAGTGTTCTATATCTACCTACGTTTTTCTGTTTCACAGCATATCATATAATACATATTTAAATAAATATACATTAAAATGGTAATCAATTAAATAATTTAGCAATAATAATAATTATTATTAGGCTATTATAGTATATTATTTTACACTCATAATAATATCATACACGATAACTGATATGTATAAAACTGCAGTATAACGTCCGTTTGTTGGGATTTATTTATTACTGAGTAAATTGTGAACAAAACCCGTTTGAGATAGGTATTGGTCCTACATTTAGATACTTAGCAAAGTGTATCGTAATATGTATAGGATTGTAAGAAAGTAGAAAATTAGGACAATGATGACGCATACTTACCTGTAAAATAAATAAATTGTTGAATTGTTTTCAATATAGATACACGCGGCTACATATTACACACTTATATACATAGTTATAAAACAAACATTTATATTATTTAATATTTTGTTATTTGTTAAAATTGGTTGGAACAAAGTAAATATTATACATTGTGTATAATACAAATGGAATAGTAAATTGTATTTACCTAACATCTGTATTCGATAGCTCGATAGTCCAATATAATGTTATAATCAATTAATTTATACAGAATTTTATATTTAAAATTTCAAACTTAGCCAAATAAAACTGGCAATGTATAGTAACATTATTTCCATTAATAATTATGTACCTAATATTGAATAGGTATAAATAATAATAATTAATAGTATTCTATGCTATATATATATAGGATCCAACTTATATGTAATAATAATATTATGATAATTTTAAACTTATAAAATAAATAACAACTATAAATAGTATACAGTATGTACTTAATATACAAATATTCTGAAACGTGTAAAGTCCGTTTATTTAAAAGAGAATTATGTATTATACCTGCTTTAATAATGTATAGATTATAAGACATTACATACTATTAATATTATCAATTTATTGGTATACATATAAAATTATAGATTTAACTTATCATTATTTAAATGACTCAGAAAATTGTTTTTCAACAGAATCTCTAAATAATAAAATAATTATTAATACATAATTATATAATATAGATAACTACATTAAATTATATTGTTTCACAGTTTCAAAACAAAATTTGTATTAATATTTAATATTATTTTCGGTCTACCTAATCATATTAATTTTATTCCATTATATTATATATGTGTGTGTGTACATTTTATAGTGTATTCTATAGTATATTATAGGTTTACATTGACTTGTAAAGTTCAAATAAAACATTATAGTTTGGGTTTGAGTTTGGCCTTACCCTTAGTAGAGTATCCATTTTTTTGGGGAAGGAGGGTATTTGTTCTATGATTATACGAAGGTAATTAAATAAACTTATGTCAAATGACTACATTTCTTAATAATGTCAATTAATATAGAAGACATTAATTTTAGGGTCGTAAACTCGTAACTTCAGAGGTCAAATGCTTTTTGATATGACTATTGATTAGAGTTATAGACCTCAATTTCGACACTGATTTATATAGGTTAGAAATTTTTAACTATATGTTACAGATTTAAATTCCCTAAAATATAATAAAAATGCCTTTAAAAAATAAAATTTAATGCACTAAAATTTTTTTTTAACATTTTTAATGATGTCTTAAAATATGTAGGTAATTTAATTAATTTTTACAATAATTATTAATAAAATAATAATTTTAAAAAATATATTATATTTTTATATAAGATATTTTTATAATGTATATAGTTGATATACTTAAGTAATTTTGTCTTTTGTGATCTTATTTTTGACTTGAAAATAATATAATTTGATATACCTAATTAATAATATATACTAAACTATTTAATAAAGCCCTTGCGTAATATGTCATTGCATCATTGTTATAAATTCTATTCAATTTTACTAAAACACCTAATCAGAATAGTATATATATATAAATATATATATCATTTTATCAAGCAATTCTCCAATATGGTATAAAAATTTGGGATGGTGCAACTGCAAATGAAATCAAATCACTACAGCTGCAGCAAAATAAAATAATAAGAGTAAAATAATAAGAGTAAATAATAAGGTGAAAAAAAATAGTGGGGTCAACAGTACTAAACTATAATGAGCTAAACGTATTCCCTTTTAAATTAATTTACCAAAAATTTGCGATATTATGGATAGTAGTAAATATAAACACTTATAGTATAATATAAACAAAATAGAAAATAGGAGGAGAAACAAAGCATATAATGCCCCTGTAACCTATACAAATACTTCGTTTGGTCAACGATTTCTGGATTATCTAGGTCCTACTTGTTTTAATTTCATGCATACTGAATTAAAATATAAAATTTGTGTAACACATAATTGGACGAAAACAATTATATCTGATTGGATGTTTATAAATCTAGACAAACTTTAATATAAGTACCAGGGTTACTAATTATTAATACGTAAAATAACAAGATGATAAATATAATTGTTAAATGTTTTTCTTATAATTATTTTATACCTAGTTGTTTTCATGTCTTTATTTACGTTTTTGTTTCTGATATTTGTATGTTTCTATTTTATATCCTATTTTTCTTCTTTCTCAATGAGAATAATAATCTAAAATGTTTTTGTGTTATTAATTGTATGTCTATATTATTTGATAATTTGAAATCAAGTATATCGTTTTGTAACTCTCTATCTCCAACACAAGCTTAAGCTTACAAGAGATAGATAAATCAATTCAATATTTTATTTAATGTATTTATTTTAAATATAATATATGATAAAAAAAAAACAACTATTATATAGGTAAGGTAAACAAATTTTGTGTAAGCAATATTTTAGGACATTTAGAAAAAATGGAATTTTTATTTAAAGTTTACACCCACGCTATATTTATTACACAAAAATTTGATCCGATTGTCCAACAGCTTTAAGCTATATAAAGACTATGTAGTTATATCGTCTACCAATATTGTGTTTTGAATTGTGTAAATCGCAGTTATATTTTTTATTTAATAAATTAATTTGTTTAATCAAATAAATAAAAACGTATATAAACAGGTGGTCAAGATAAAATTTTATCGGGAATCGGGCGGAATTAATGTATAGTTATAGGTACACTTAATATTTAATATGTATTATAGTAAATATTTAGGTAAATTATCGGTATTTCATTAACATTATGTGATGTATAAATATAATTACTATAAAACTTATTAATTAAGAACTTATAAATATATTTACTTATTAATTGTTAGTTACTTATTGTTGTTACTTATTACCTATACCTAAGTATTTTTTAAACATTTTAAAATATAGCGTATTATACGATTTACAATTTATTTTGAATGATATATAAATTATATAAAAAAAAAAAAAACATGTATCTAGTCCATTAAAAAAACTCAAAGAATTGTTATTACAAACATATATTATTTTACGTTTTTATTTTTAATAATCAGGTGTAAGTATATAGTTTATATATTTTGTTTTTCATATATCATATTGATATATTTATAGTTGTATTTATTAATTCCGGGTTTTCAGATTGTTTTTTAAACGAAAAGTTTGTATAGACATCATAAGTAGATATAATTGTTATGCACAAACTTAATGACAACACTTTTTTAACTAACTATAAATGTTTAACAACAATCGTAACAAACATTTAAGTCATATGAATACAGATAAACATTCTTAAACGATATACGAGTATTTAAGCAAAAGGAAAAATATGTTTGAAAGTTTTTAAAGAGAATTTAATTAATTGTAGTTTAAGTGTGCGTACATATCTCATATATGTAGGTCAATCAAAATATTATTTAGACAATTCTTTTAACGTATTATAATTTTATAATAATTGTAAATTCATAAAAATTCAGTTTTTTGTATAGTTTATTAAATGTAAACGTGAACATTGATCGAAATTATTATAATTGACAAAATTCCTAGAAAACTGAATACCTATTTAAAATAAATTTTGTTGGCTATTTAAATGAAATAATAAATGAAGGTAATAAATTAAGGAAATATATTTCAACTAACACATAACACTAAGTATTGTGTTAGAAAACTTTATTGACTTAAATAATTAAAAAATGTAAATTAATGATTGTGGGTTTGTAATAAATAATAATTGTGTTTAATTACTTTTGTATACTTATATAGAATCATATTTTGCAAATTTTGCTCATACAGTACTTAAATTAATTTTAATATAGACATTTATTACTAGGTACCTATTTATAGTTTTATATATCCAGTACTTTTTACTATTATAATAATATAATATGAGTTTGATGTACTTAAAAAGTTTAAAACACCAAATATTTTATTATATACAAACAATTCAATTAATTAAATTTAAATTTGTATTATAGTATATATTAATACATTTAAATATAAAAAATATTTTATTCGATTAGTGATAAAGTTAATAATCATTAAAACAATTATTTGTTGTTTCCTCATAATTTAATATAAATATATAACATTTAATTATAATTATATTAAATATCACAGATTATATGAAAGTTTTTGAAAACTGAAATTTTTCGTCAAGTGGTTAACCTACCGCAACCCGAATTTTGGTTTGTTTATATTTTTAAGAATTACATTGCTTTAATAGGGAGTGTCCATAGCATGCTTATATTATGGTATATATTAATTATGTATAACAACGAGTATAATTTATTATCTGTTACTGTTATTCATCAATCTTTAAGGTTAATAAAGTATTTCGTCCAAATATATTATCAATTAGGGATTTATATAAATAAATGAATTTAAGTTTTATATTAAATTTCCAATTTCACGCGCACACAAAACACGATCATACGATTATCTGGTTATGAGAAAGAAAACTTTAATTAAAACTTAGCACGGACGTTTTTTTCGTTACTATATATAATAGTATTTACAATCGTTGGATTTATTTAACGATTGATAAACGTACGTAGTTCGATACTTTTTCGGTTCAGTTTCTATTTCCTATGTAAGTCTCAGACAGAGGCGTATTTAGCAATTTATAAATGGGAGGGGGCTCAGATTTTTTTTTAGAAGATTTTATGAAGCTTAACTGGAGAGGACCTCACCGATTTAAAATATAAAAAATTATTATTATTAATTGCAAAACAATGAAAATAAACATATTCTGGATATATTATAATGCATAATCTAAAACAGGTGGCAAAATAATATTATTTATAGTATTATTTTTTTTTTTTATGGGGGTCATGGGGGAGGGTTAAACCCGTTTAACCCCCCCCCATAAATACGCCACTGGTCTCAGAAACACAGTATTAAATTAATAAGGTGACGTCCTTGTACAACAGTTGTGTGGTTTGAACCAGAACTCAGAAGAGTAGTATCACCTGTCGTTTCATTCGAGAATCGCGACATGCGTTTGATTTTGTTTGACCGCATGCATTTTCAACTGCCTACCGCATATTATGTATAAGAGGATACAAATATAGTTATAAACAATTGTATATGTATCTAGTTAGAAATAATTTTTAGGCGTATAGACATAAAATAAATAAAAAATTTCGTTTTTATCAATATTAAAACAAAGGTATCTTATATATTATCAATAAGTTTAGTTATTTATTTGAAAATGATTCTATAATATCTTAATATATTATTTATATGTTATACCTTATACATATTGTATTTGTATAAATTTGTTGCGGTTAAATTAAATTAGTATAGAGTATATAAATAAAACCTTGAGGTAAACACACCGAATTTTACTCAGAAAGACTTTTTCGTTTTTTGAACACATTATATTTATCCCAATGTTTTTAATGTTTTCAAATCTAAAAATAGATACTTAGAAATAAATAATTATTTACATTTGACTATAGGCGTTTAATATTTTAGTAATAAATAAAGACGTATAATAGTGTTTTTTTATATTTAAATTTGAGTTTATAGGTATATTATAATAGACTGTAAAAAATATTAAATTTTATATTTATAAACTATATTATAATTTATTACTAAGTTATAATTTACTACATAGGTAAATAATAAATATACTAAAGGCTTTTTTAATTATAGAAAATATAATAATTGTATAAGCTGACTAATAAATTATGGAACAAATGAGAGGTCGTTACGATTATCAACAAATTTTTAATTAAGAATACTTATATACTATAGAAATATTAAATATATATTATCATCATATTTTCATGTGTTCATTTTATTTTGTTATAATATTTTATCAAAGAATATTTTAAAACTATTACCAAATAAATTGGTATAGGTAAATTGTAGTTTTATTTCAGGTACCTTTTTGGCTATATGTTATTCTAATTTAACTAGTTTGTGACGTTTGTGCATTTACTTTTAATAAGATCGAACATTAACAATATATTTTATTTTAGGTAGATCTGTCGTATACATACATGCAATTATTTAAATTCATATACAAATACAAATGTATTTTTAAATTTTAATTAAAATTTAAAAACTGTATTATAATTATAAGTGAGATTACATATTTTCATTATATTATCAACTATTATTATTGGCTAATGAAGTATGACCTTTAATTTATTTTGTGTTTGTCGAGTCGTAAAGTCACTTCAATTCAACAATATTTATTTAAAATTTAATGATGTAAAAAAACGTGTTCCCTGTGCAATGATTTCCAAGTCCTTCAGTAAATTAAGAATTAAAAATTATAATTAAGTTTTTAATATGCTTACCATATTAAATTGACTATTAAACCTCCCTATATAATGTACAATTGTTGGGTGGGTGGAAGGGAGCTCTGGGTTTTAACAAAATAGCAATTTTTTATTATTAGATAATTATATTCGTAGACTTCCTAGCGATCACTTTTATTCTAGGATTCATTTTCTAAAAAAAAAGAATATAATATTTACAATCGTAGATCACAGATTTTATGTAATTTGAGAAAATAAATAATAATGAATAATAATATCTATGAAGGGTCACTAAATGTTAGGTATTTTTAAATTTAGTAAAGTTTCAAATTTATAACTTATTTGTTAATTTATATGATAGTAATTTTAAGATATTAATACATTTATTTGTTTAAATAATAAATAACATTATAATCTAGTTACTGATATTATGACATTGGTTTATCTTTATTGGTTTATTAAATTGGTTTATTGTGACTGTTATTGTGACTTATTAGTCACAATATGCCATAACTGTCTCAATTATAACTACAATGTAAATTAAAATTTATTCTACTTAATTTGTTTTAAATTATATTTTATTTTATTTCCATTTATAAATTAATTTATCTAGGAAAATTCAATATTTTTGACAGGTCAGCGAGTAGGTGTTATAAATTAATATTTGTCCTTCCTGTAATTTTAGGTTTCGGCGCCACTGGTTTTAGTTATATAATATGTCATATGTGGGTTATTATGCTTGGATCGTGAAATACGACCAGTTCGCAGTAAGAGTCTATAGCACAAATGTATTATATAGATTATAGGCACATACATAATTTTACCTTCACGAGCAAAATATTTGCACAAATTTGCAAACAAGTTATAATTATATCTCCTACCTAAAATCTGTAAAAATAATATTTAAGTATTTATATAGTTTGTAATTTTTAACTAAAACGAATATACGTACAACAAATTGTTCCACGTACGCGAATCATATTATATTGAGAATATTATTGTGATCGAAAGATTTCATTCGAGGGCTGAGAAAAAGTGTTGTTAATTTGAGATTGAATTAGATTCTATAAGGAACTCATCGTTGCAACGCATTGCATGTAAACAACGATCGAACATTTGTATTTTTTCCACCAAGACCAATGATGAATATATTATCATTTATATTGATTATAAATACTAGTATACCTATATCCTATAAATAATCAATGATATTATACACGTTTTGTAAAATAATATGCTCGTCTATATAAAGTTATGTACGGCCGATCTTATATTATGGCGGGTTTTCATTAAGCCGACAAAACAGTAACAAAATGTAAACATTGTTTACATGATACAAAATAAAAACAGAGAGAAAGAGAGAGAGAAAAAAATCATAAATCTTTCGATGTTTACGGTTCTCAAGCAGACACGCAAATGTCTTCAGAAAAACAAACATTTTATCACTAATTTGGATAATTGTTTCCATTTTGTTTTCTATTTGTTGGGAAACGGATAGGTAGTTGCTATAGCTATTATTTGGTCAACTATAGATTTACCCACAATTATATACTTATTAATTAACACAACCGTATATCATAAGAGAATGTAAAACTGCCAAAAGTTTACCATTTGGTAAAAGACTGCAGCGGACGTAGGTAAATTATATAAAGTAATTGCCATAATTTTTAAGGAATAAATAAAAAATTTATGAAAAAGTAGATAAAAATAAAACAACAACAATGTGACCTCGTATTTTTTAAAAACCATCTCTCAAAAATGTTTTCTGCAGAATTCATTCCGGGTGCAGTTTATACAGAAAGGGATAAATAAATATATAGATATTAAATGTATAAATGTTTCGACAAATAGAATAGAAGATTGGACAAGTTCCAATTTAGATAGTTATATAAAGGAGATTAAAGGTGTTTTGTTAACAAATGTAATAAATCAATTTTCAAATAATTAATTTGGTTTCTTTTGGATACAACTCCGTCGTAGTGTCTATTTAAGACAATTATTATTACAAATTTATAATATTACCTACATTTTGTTAGGTATATTATTATTTACAAATAATTTGTAGTTTTTACACTCGAGACTAGAATAATATAAATCGTCGGAGTGGGGGGTGTGGGGGATGTGGGGGATAAAAAAGGATACCACCCTTCTATTTCTTTTTAAAAAACGCTATCCATCCCACCACTTATTATGTCCATAATAATGCATCCTTTGTTAACTTTATATCAAAATCAGTATTTCATTGAAAGGTTTAATTCGTACTTTATAAACTAAGGAGCGCTATAAACATTTTTGAAGGAGGGTAACCCCTCATTGGATTTGTAATGTATACAAATATTAGGTTCCATTAAATAGCTGGAAGTCCCGCCCACTTCGACTACTAACTAATATAGTACATTGACATATCTCGATAATAAAGAAAAATATTTTTTCCACATCTGGAATCAGTAAAATTTTTAATATAATATACTTTTAACGCGTTTTTTGCGCTCTCGCGCGGAAAAATCAAATGACGTATCTAATTGCAATATTAGTATATAAATGGAGGTAAGATTTCCGTCTGATAAATTAATATAATATCTTTACACTTACATAGTTACAGTTAGAACATAATTTATTTTATACCAATCCATATATCTTTGCACTTAACGTGTATATTATTTTGTTGAAATTGGTCGAAATAGATACGAATCGTATACAATAATCTACCGTTGCGCACCGTTCCAAAATGTTTCATTCGCAACTTAACGACTAGAGAAGATAATTTAGATTCTCGCATTACAGTAAATTAACGGTTGCTCTAAAATATAGACAATTACTCCTTCTAAATTCCTTTATATATGAATAAATAATATTATTATAATATATATGTTATGAATATAATAGAAACCTCGAGGTCTCAATTAAATACAGGGCCGTGTTTAAAGGGGCAGCAAAGGGGGCAATTGCTACCGGCGTTAAAATATTTTTTATGTCAATTAATCTCTAAATCTGGCACTGATTAGATATAGATATGGTAATCGAAGTTAAATAATTGTATCAATATTCGATTCTCTGGAAAATATTACATACTATTTTAGGTGTTAGCGTTAATTTGAAATGTTTAGATTTAACTCACACTAATTTATTTAAAATTTTAAATATTCATTAAATATCTATTGTATACCTAGTATCAATAGTATCATATTATATTATTATGAACAATATAAACGTTCTATCTTGGTGGTTTCATCTAACAATAATATGTATATATGCAATATTATGTCAAATTTTCTGCGTAGATATAAGGTATAATTGTTTTTTCGGAATTTACATCTGTATACGATTGATCTGATTGATCTGATGCCCACTGTGTCAAGATCAGCCATCTAGATTTTAATTGACGGCAAATCTGAGAAACCATAGACAACGGAAAATTTCTTGTCGTTTCCACTCTCCACGACCGTGGTAATATAATGATAAGTATCGTGCTAACTATTATTTACTCCCTAGAGCAATCACATTTGGCACCCTTATTTAATATGAGCAGTGGCGTTAGAGTATGAGGGTAGGTAGGAAAATTGACCCTTATTACTATTTCAGGAGGGAGAGCAAAATTATAATTAGTTCCTCTCGAAATATTTTATATCATATAGTTGTTATGGTTACTACAAGTCTTACTGACATCTTTACTCTCCACGTGAAGAATAGATTCTAGATGCTCTACAATTCGTCAATTTTGACCCCTTAGGGATTTGCCCCTTTTGTCCCCCCTCCTTAGCATGGACTTAGTAATAATATATCATATTTATATATGAATATGTGAGAAGTTATATAGTTAAAGCCACACAGTTACTCGACAACATTATATAATATGATATTATGACCGTTAAGGGACGTTCGCAACAATCTCGCAAAAATTAATCTTCAAAGATTATAAAAGAGTTTTCTGGCGATTACCTATAAAATATAATATGTATAAAGATTTATTAACTAAACAGGTTACACTGGTTCTAGATTGCAGTGGTAAAGGTATATAACTCTTGCCACTTTTCAGACTTTTGTATGATTATTATTAACTATGTATCCTACATTAATGAAACAAATATTTTTGTAAAATAAGTATAATATATATATATATAAATGTATTCTATTCTATTTAGTAATTTAGTCTATAGATAAAACCAGGAGAAGACTGGCAAATACTGGTCTAGGATTCTGTAAAATTTAGTCGTTCAAATAAGTAATAGGTATTATATAATATATTATTAATTCAATATACATGTTACAGTTAATGTTGTGCATTAGCTAGATAAAATACAGTTATCTTTTTATCTTATCTAAATAAATAAATAGGCTATCTAAGAATAATCATCTAGTATCTAGATTATTATTCAATCAATGATTTAAAAAATTTTGACATCAAATTATTTTAAACCGCACTCTGTAAATACTATTTATAGTTTTAACTGGAGCATCAGATAGTTTATAATTAATAATAATAATATTTACAAAATAATCATATATAATAACAATTATGGACTATGGTTTACGCGTTAACGTTGGACCTACAATATTAAATATTAATTATCTGTTCTTTTATCAAAATAAAAATATTAAGTGTTATCTATTTATTTCATCTAATTAAATTTAAAATCAATTATCTGTCATTTTATCTTATCTTATCTAGATAAATTATGGGTTGTTTTTGTACAACACTGGTTACAGTAACAAATTGTATCACGAGGATTTTTAAATAAACTTATAGATAAATATATCATAAGTGCCCGCACACCTTATAGTCAAACAATTCATTTTTTTGTTTGTTGAAAAATGAAAAACAAATCAATACCAGACAGTGTGTGGTCGGCTCAAATTCAAAATAATGTTATTTTCAATTGTGTCCGGATACGGCGAGATACGGAATTATCGCAGCATGTAGCGACAGGTTGCGACCGTTTCCGACAGCGCCGCGTCGTGTGCGTATACGGTTGTATTTATAACAATTGTTTCTTGTCGCATGCGGAATCACCGCACCTCATAGCATGCGACAAAAACGCATCGTGTGCCCCGGTAAAATTTACCAAGATTGTGTTAATGGATTTATATCGATGAGGTCTGTTGAATATGACCGGGAACTATGAGTGGTGCCTAATGGTTTTTTGGCCCAACATGGCAACATCTTAATATATAGTTCAACCCGCTACTGCAGAACAATAAGTCACAAAAACTTAATTTTATCAAGATGATGATTTATTGAATTTTTTCAACTCTCTTTTCATAAGTACCTATACAAATAATATGTCAATCAAATTATCATTTTTATATATATCAACATATAAATGTTGACTGATCAACATTTTTGTAAAAAATTACAACCTCGCATAAACTTTAGTAATACCCGTTAATTTTATAATAATATACAGATTAGCCATATGTCAGAGGAATTATTTGGAAACAATATTTTTTAGTGTTATTAGAATCCGAGAGGTATCGTTGTTATATTGGAATACAATTTAATTTCATTCTGTATGAAATATATTTTTATAAACAATAAACGCTTAATAAAATACCCAAACTTGCGATCACTCGTCAATCAACCCATTTTAGGTTGACCCCTCTTGAATGTAATCGACATCGACGATACCTGGTATCTGAATGCACGTAGTTGCCTAAAATGTTAACAATGTGTATTGGCTAATCTGTATATTATAAAATCAATGATGAATTAGATCTAAATTTCTGCAGATCGATAGGTACTATAAAGAATAGAGCCGATAGATCAGTGATTTATCATACTTCTAAGTGTCGCGACCACATTTTTGGATATTGAAAAATATAAAACATATTTTTGGTGACGTCATGCGTAAAAGATCGCTAATTTTGTCGAGTAACGTTGCTTATATAAATATATAATAATATAGACATGGCTACGGAAGGCATTTGTCTCTCCAGCAAAATTTTTTCCACGTGACAAATAATATTAATTATTAGTACATTACATAATGAACATAGTATTTTTTTTTTGAATATAAACATAAATTTTGATGTCCGTTCCTTTAGTCACTTAAGTCTAAAAACGCCTATGATATTACTACATTATATCCTACATAGGTATCATCAGAGATTTAAAAATGTAAGTATGAACAATTTATATTCATAAACATTGGAAACATTTTATGAAAACTTAAAAGTTTCAAGGTCTGTGAAATGGAAAGTTATCAATATATTATTATAAACTATTATAAATACATTTAAAGACTTTGTAAACATTATGCATTTTATTTAATAACGATAAAACCGTGAAGGTGCTCATTACATATATTTAGGTATCTACGAGGCTGCAACAAGTAAACAAATGATTAAATTTGACTATAATAGATACTAAATTTAGTTTTAAATTTGAATAGGTTATTTTATGTTTTATAATAATTCTTGTAAATTAGAATAAAATATATATCACATGTCGTATTAAGTATTTTGATTTTATTTTGTTTAGATACATAGTTTAATGAAAAGTTAGTGGTTCAGTAGTTGAAAACAAACAATTTTACATATATGAATTAGGTATTAGTGTGTTAATGAATTATAATTTATAAATGAGCGCTGAGGTTTAAATTTATCAAAAAATAAAAATGTTGTGAAATCATTATAATCTTTATTGAAATTAAAACCTAACATCCACCATAAATTCAACTTATGGTTTTATTGTTATGGTCAACTGTGTATTATAGTTGATTTTATTAAATATAATAATATAATCAATGGCATTGCCTATAAAAGGTAATAAAATATATGCTGTTGATATAATTTAGTTCATATGTATACAAAGCATATTATGTCACTTATAATATATGTAGGTATAGACCAGTATAAGTATAATAGGTCAGCCGATATGGGACACAATATAATTTTATATTATTGCTAATTTGTTATTATAATCAAGAAATTTTATATTTAAAAATAGACAAGTTTATTTATTTAATTATATATTGTATAGTATAATATTATGTGTTAAAATGATATCTCTGTATTTCTGTAATATTAATATATTTCGAAATTGCGATTTTGCACTTGGTACACACTACACAGACTCGGGTACAGGTTATGATTTATGAAGTTAACGCGATTTACAAGTTGTACTACCTAGTGTGATCATTGTTCTAAATTCATAATATATTGTATAATATTATAGAGCCGGGTGGATTGATAAATATGTATGGTGATAATAAAATATAATATATAAATTAATAAAATTATGTTATTATTAAATTATTATTTGAAAAAAAAAAATAATATTGGTATATTTATTATTATAATAAAGTTCATTTATTTTTAACATGTATTATATTTACTGTCGTAAATAATGTAAACATAATGTATATATTTTGTTTCGATGAATTGAAACGTTGAGATACATACATATGCTCGTAGCTGATTCAAAACTAAGACCCACTCTGAATCCGACCCTGATGTATTTATAATAAATCGTATATTTGTTTGTAAATAAAATTATAAATATGAAAAGTAATATTCAGATTCGTTATGCATAAATAATAATAAAAAAGTAAAATTAAAAAAAAACTTGTAAGTCTTTGTATTGTTAACATATTATTTCTATAAAGTTATAACATAATATACAAGTAGGTACAATAAAAAAGTTTTAACAAATATTTTAAATTTATTTATATAATTGTATTGTTATATAACTTATTTAGTGATATATTATATTATATGAATTAATTTGAATCAAATTAGAAAAATTAAATTGATTTTAAATTTGTATTGCAATTTTTAACATTAATTTACATGTCTATACTATAATAATATGCGATCATATTGATCGCTCAGTACGGCGACATACCTACGTAATATTACCAAAATAAACATACAATTATTATTAAACATTTTTTATATTATATAACACGCATTTATAGGCTTTAAAGTTTATCGTTACAAAAAAATGAATATTTCCCCTTGAGAAATTCCTAATTATGTCACTTTGTTAGTTTATACTATATATAACTTTGGTAGTTAGTTTAGGTGTACTTGTTATTACATAATAATGCGTTTTATTAAATATCTGTAACATTATATATTATTCCGTGCTACAATAATAAAGAAAAAATTAATTAATGATTAATATTAAATAAACAAAAAAATTATCGAACATGTTAAAGATTTTCTGGGCCAACCAAGTTTACAAACTCCTCAGATTTTTTATATTATTTTATTTCTATTCTATAATATAGTGACAAACTCGTACCAATATTATTATTATTAAATACACATAAAACACACATATACTGGTAATTAAAATTATGTGTTATAAAAATTGTAACTTTGCGTAAATTATACAACTACATTTTAAATGTTTTTTTATTATTTTTGTATTTTAATACAATATATTATTCTGTACAACATGTGTAATTTACTTTTTGACGAATGACGACATTTTGTCGACAGACTCTATCTCGGCTCTCGCAGCAACTGTTGGACGGGAATAATAATATGCGATCGATATTCCTTTTACGTCATTTCACGAATAGATATATATAAAAAAAAACACAAAAACAAATTGAAACAAATTCCGCTCGTCATGATTACGATCGTTCGTCACGAGAACACACTATACAATATACATCACTACCTATACTGATAATATACACGCTTGACAATACAAACATTAAACAATAGTTATTGGTTATATTATGGTTTTAGGTTTATATGGTTATATTATAAACAGTAGTATTCCCATAGGGTGTACTTTATGTACCTAAGGAGTATACTCTCAAGCTTTTATTAAAAAAATTATGGGTACTTATACTGCGTGTACTCTCAAAGTCTCAAGGAATTCGCATTGAATAAAAAAAATGTTTAGGATTATTTTTATTAATAAAATGTTTTTTGCAATTACACATCAAATTCTAAACTGTTATGTTTATATATTTATATTAACTTATACTGTTTGGTGACGTATGTTACGATCGTTTATTATTATAGTAGACATTGACAGAAATGTTTGAGTTAACGTTAGGTAAATATAAGAAAGAAAATTTTTCATATGTAATTTAATTTGTTATTGAATAACCCTCTCCCCCTTCACATTTGCAATTGTATATTATGGCACAAGTAGCACTCGTTGACTTAGTATACTCTCATATAAATTAATGGGAATATCTCCGATTATAAGATACCAATAACGGTTATATAGACATTATTAGGGCTTGGAACTTATTGCATTAAAAATAATGAAAATATACATGGAAATATTCATTAAAATTTCACCAAATATACACGAAAATATGCACAAAAAAGTTATATGTATACAAATATCTAACTAAATAAATTTTAATTAGTTAAAAAATGTAATTATACATTTTTTTAAAAAAAAATCATTGTATTATTTTATAATTGTAACTATAGTTGCCATTCGCCAATCAATGATGAACCATCAACCTATGATGCATGTTGAAAGATATTTTTTAGAAAAATCCTGGAAAATGTCTTATTTTTTCTTTATATAATGATTAAATGATTATCAATTATAGTTGAACTTATTAGAAATATGTTTATGAAAAATATATTATAATTACTCGTTTATTGAAATATTCTATAATATTATAAAATTTTTAATTAAAAAAATAAATATATTGACCCAAATGTCGTAAATATGCTCAAAAAATACGTTATCTGTAAAAATATGCATGTTTCCATGAAATTTTCTATATATTATTCATAAATATGCGAAAAAAAATTTGATATTTTTTAATTCGTTTCCATTTAAAATATATTTCTGTCTTACATAGTTTTTTTTGACAATTAAATACAAAAGATGCAAATGTAATAAGTCCCCCAGCCCTAGACATTATATATAGATTACAGCTAGCATGACACTATTATACATTCGAATTCGCAGGTAAAAATAAAACAATATATACTCGTTAGTCGTTACCAGTGATATTTTGCCAAATTATTTCTGAAGTATACACCAAAATTTAGGCAAGTAAGGGGTAAGCACCTTTAAAATGATCCATAACCTCACTAGCATAATTAGGGAGGACTTAGCCCATAATTTTTTTTAGAACACCGTATGTAACATAATAAAAAAAATACAGATACAGGTGGAAAAAAGTATTTAATCAATTCGTAAACAGATTAATACATATTATACCTATTATAGTATTACCAATTACAAATTTAAAATAATACCTATAGTTTATTACATTGTTTATAGAATTAACACTTAACTCTAGGGGTTGTAGATGTTCAATACCAGTGTGGCAGTATCAGTCAAATTTACTTTTTATACTATTATTTAACGCATTTATAAAATTTTAACCTTTCGCATTGGCATATATTATAATAAATAATAAGTATTATTAACATTAATATATATTATATTTTTAATTGACATTTGGGGGAATACGTGCGTATACTCGCGTATTTTTATTTTTTTTTTTCAGGGGTATGCGCTAAATAATTAAATTGTTGAAGGGTATACGCCGTAAGTATAACCGCGCATACCCTCCAAAACACTACTGATAACTCATATAGTACCTAACTAAAAGTTTGTATTCTATAGATATATAGTAGATATAGGTATATATACATGTCTATCAGAGACATATTTAGCAATTTATAAGGGACGGTTAAGATTTTTGTTTAGAAGCTTTCATGAAATTGAACCCCCTTACCGTTTTATTATATAAATAAATTAATAGCGAAAAAATGAAAATAAACATCTTTTGTCTTTTGTATTTGTATACATTATAATGCAGAGTTTAAAATAGGTTGCAAAAAATATTACTAATAGCAATTTTTTTTTTTTTATATGATCATGGGGCGGTTTAAACTCATTTGCCCCCCCCCACTTAAATCCGTCACTGCTATCTACCTATACGAGAGAGGCAGAGATCTAATACAGTAATACCTGTAATAAGAATAGTTATATGAGTAAATTGCGCAATTAGGATTTTATCCTGGAGTAGGTTATATGGGTATTATAATTGATTATAGAATAGTCTATTCTATAATCAATGGTATTATGTATTTTTATATACCTACATTTCAGATGTTCGCAGGATCGCATTTAAAACTTTGGCACTCCGCGTTTTTTGTGTCGAATGAAGGGAGGAAGGTATTGAAAATAACAAAAAAAAATTCAATTTACCGCCCCCCGAAGTAGGGGCGAAGGTGGAAATGAGGTGAATACCCCGGACGGCAATATTTTAGGGGCACTAAATAATTTATGATAAAAATATATAATAATACGAGTATAGTTGGCCTCCAAAAAGGGAGGTTATAC
The DNA here is from genome assembly GCA_013282895.1 of Eriosoma lanigerum. Classification (NCBI taxonomy): domain Eukaryota; kingdom Metazoa; phylum Arthropoda; class Insecta; order Hemiptera; family Aphididae; genus Eriosoma; species Eriosoma lanigerum. The sequence continues at coordinate 57,732,696 of CM023358.1, forward strand.
AATTTTGCCTCGGGCATGAAATGTTTAAATGCGCCACTGGGGTAGTTGCCCAAATAAATACGTAATTGCAGGATGTTTGCTATGGTCACATTATATTATTATAATTGGAATATATTAATTTCAAATCTACCTATTTGTACTATTTAAAATATTAAATTTATCTGTTTATAATTTTCAATTTATTATAGGGTTATTTATCAAATTAAATCTCATTTTCTTGGTAATATACGTAAGATATACCTAAACTGGTATGCACATAAAATATTACCTATATTATAACAGGCTCGTAGCCAGGATTTGTTATAGGGGGGTGTTTACATTTTAAAATGCTAAATATTAATATCAACTAACACGTTAAAATGTTTGTTATTGTGTAATTTATCTTAGTGAAAATTTAACATTATATTATAATTTTGTCAATTTGTATAATTGTATTTGTAATTATATGTATAATTCATAATAAAAATATGAAACAAAATGTTTTATAGAAACTAGTTCATAATATATTTTTATCATAAATATGGTCGAGGGGGGTGTTTTAACACCCAAAACACCCCCGGCTACGCCACTGATATTATAAATGTTTATTTTTTAATCTATAACCATTGGGCATGTTAGCCCACGAGCGGCACAACGCACAGGCCATCAATATAGAAATATATATATATATATATATATGTATATATATGCTTTAGCAGGAATCTATAACCCTTCATCCCCTCCTAATTACGCTCCTGACCTCAGTGTCTCAGTGACATACCGGCTAGTTTGTTTTCGGTCAATAATATATTTTATCATTTATATTCGAAAATTACTCGAGCCTATATCTCCACATTAATATATACGATCGTATCCGGTATTCCGGAAACAATAGGCTATACTATACCTTCGAATAATAGCTAAAAAACTTGTTGAATTTTTATGGAAGGTATTGAAAAAACAAATTTTTTTTGGAGTTTATAATGCATTTTTAGTAAATTTTTTGGATCACGAGAATTTTTAATGGGCTAATCTTCCCATATTCCCCCTTCGATTAACAATAATTGTAAGGGTATTGTTCGTCCGCGATGTCTAGGTTTATATTCACCATAGTTGACTTTTAATAATTATTTTATTATGCTAAACACGCGTGAAATAACCTCATAAGATATTATTATTCCGAAATTATAATATATTATACGATATACCTACCCACACAAAAACAACCAGGCTTTCTGATTTTAATCATAATATTTGGGAAAACTTTAATCTTGTTTACATTGAAAAATTATATATGTTCGTACCTAGCTAATTTTAAATTGCGACCCTTAATAAAAGGAACAAATACCTTTTGTGGGACAATCTGACCCACAAAAACATAGGTATGACGTCATGAGTTCTTGACCATAATATATATTATTATTTCTACCATATGAATGATGTTTTAGATGTGTATAGTCTCGCCATCTGGCACATGATCATTAACCACAGAGCACACCTGTAGCTGTAGGCCTAATATTTAATTAATTCATTCAATTAATTCAAACCATAAAACAAAATTATTGTATCAGCCACTAAAATACACTAGGTTTAGTTACTACCCCATTTGCGAGTGTAAACATTTATATCATATGGCAGTACTTTGGTACATAGGCATACATTGGTCGAGAATTATAGGGGTGCTAGAATTATAAATTTATTTAATATATTATAACTAGAATTTATTTTTACATACCTGAGTACTCAAAGAAGTACTAAATGATATAAGTTCATATTTTTTAAAAGAATTCAGTAATGAATTAAAAATTTAGAAGGCTAACCCTCTGTTAGCCTCCGATCACCATCAATACTGGGAGTGCTAAGCACTCCCTACGTTTAGGAAACAAGAAATTGTATAAACACAATTTTTAAAATAATATCAAATTTCCACATCAAATTAAATTTACTTTTATTTAAACTGTTAAGAAATAATTAACACGTGTGGTTTTATTTTAAAGATACAATATTTATTTAAATATTATATTTTATAACAAGATAAGTACAAAAATTATTTTTTAATAATATTACACAAATATGTACAAAAATTGAAAGTATCACAATATAACATAGGTAATCTTTGACTACTGTACAACTTGTACTTAATACATAAATTGTAAATAAGAAAAAAAAAACATTACAAAATGATAAATTTTGGAAGTATGCATAGCTTAGTTATATAGTTACAAAAACAATTTTAATAATATTGTGATGATATTTTTTTTTACTGTTAGTATTGATTATGTATGATAATGAAGTAAAAATATAAATTTTATTGAATAATAATCTAATAAAAATAGAAAAATTTCATTAATAAATCTCAAGGTTGTACACACAATTGATGTGTGATTACATAAATTAAATACAGAAGTTAATAAACCAGTTTTAAAATATTAAAGTTATACATACTATGGTTATCAGTTAATTGAAACTTCAAAACTAAAAAACACAATTTTTTAGAATAGGATAAAATATACAAAATGCAAATATAAATAGAAAACTCTTTAAGTAATTAGTCTAAATATTTTTATAATTGGAAAGCTGAAAAATATGTTTACTTATTAAGTTATTCATAAAATCAATTTCCTATATTAACTGGTGTAATTACAATTAAGAGTTTATATACTTATTAGGAGAGTTTGAAAGGAAATCTTTTAAGTTATAGTGTTATAAATTGTTCATATTTCAATAGCCAAGTTCACATACAAATGATAATACAGCGCTGCTAACTTTATTTTAAATAAAAAAAATAATGAACAACTACAACATAATACATATTTAAATATTTAATAAAGACTTAAAATTATTATTTTTCAATACAAAATAAAATTAAGTTCATTAATATGTAGTCATGTAAATAGGTAATAAAGTATATGATTATTTCCATTATAAAAACATTGAACGGTACAAGTTTATAAAATTATTATTATTTAATTTACTGAAAATTGAAAACCATAACATTATAATAAAAATGTATAAACCTTATACACAATACTATTAAATAATAATTAAAAATCCAACATTTAATTTTATATTTAAATTTATAAGAACTATTATGATAATAATAAATTTTATACCTGTAGTCATTTTACTTAAATAAATTATTTCTGAATTTAAATGAAATTAATACTAATAAAAATGTAAGAAATAGTTTATAATTAGTTAAGTGGCCGCATTTGCTGCCATTCACTTGCGCTAGAAAACACGTTCGTGAAAGCCTGAAGTAGCAGATGTAGAAGCACTTTGGCTAACAACAGTTGAGGCTGGACGCATTGCAGATGATTGGTGGTTATTCAGTCGGCGTGGAGCTAAATATTCAAAGTTACTTTGCGTTTGTTGTGATAACATTTTTGATAGATCACATGGCATAGGATCAGTCCAAAAAAAGTCATGGTTTAGAGCCGAATCGGCATCAAATCTTTTGGCTGGGTCTAACACTAATAATTTATCTAATAGATCACAACCCATTGGATCACGAACATATGGCTTCAAACGTTCTTTAACCTATTATAATAATACAGTTTAATACTGAGAAAAAAAAATTAAATTATTGAATTAATTACCTTTCGTTTTTGTCCTTTCACCAATTCCAATTGGTTGTATAAATCTAAAGATTCTACTTTAGGCCATACTTCAGGTGATATAGAGCCACATAATTGGGATATCAATGTTAACTGTTGTTGCTCAGAATTACCCTGCATAATTGGACTACGAGTCCACATTTCAGCCATAATACAACCAGCACCCCAAAGATCTACTGGCGGACCATAATTACGATCGCCAAGTAGTAACTCCGGAGGACGATACCATAATGTTACTACACGATTGGTATATCTAAACAAAAATATATTATTATTATTATTACAATCATAATAGTTTCCATAACATTAAAACTTGATAGTCAAGTTATTTAAATAATTTATTTACAAATATCAACATATTTTTTTAATATTCAATATCATTTATCAAAAATAATCAAAACGTATACAAGTTTAATTTACATGTCGTATATTACTTAATTTTTGTTTTTATTTAAAATAAATATACTAATAAAATACAATAATTTAACACTAAAATAATATTAATTTTAAGACGTGTTCATTTTACCTATTTGGTTGTCCATTTTTTTGTGCACTAAATGCCCGGGCTAAACCAAAATCAGCTAATTTTAGTGTACCAGATTTTGTAATCAACACATTTGCTGCTTTCATATCACGGTGTAATATCTAATAAATATATAAAGAAGATTTAAAATATTCTATTTTGATTTTATCATTGTTAATATGGTACTATTTTACCTTATTACTATGTATGTAGTAAAGGCCATTGAGCATTTGTTGAATTACTTGCTTAATTTCTCCAAGACTAAATTTCACCTTAGTATTTGATAGTAAACCAGCTAGATCATGTTCACAGAATTCAAATACCAAATAAAATGTAGATCGATAACGATTAAACTGATTAGCTGAAAAATAATTGTATTGTATTAATAGACGAGCAAATGAATTTATAAAAGTTATACATATATAATATAAAATATACATATATTTATCATTTTTAGAATTTATTACCTCTTGTTTGACAGATTTCTAACAGATTTACTACATTATCATGTTTTAATAGTTGTAATATTCGTATTTCTCTTAATGCAGTTATTGGAAACTGAAATTGAAAAAAATCTACAATTAAGAGTAGCTTGTAGTTAATTATTTTAACAAAATGAATAGTTCAATATAGACTTTTTTACTATAATATAATTAAGTAATAACGAACATATATTATAATTAGGGCTCGGAAGTTGTAGGAATTGCATATTTGTTTGTATGCTTTTGATTTATAGCAGACCATTCTAGAAATCCATTCTATACAACGACGACTTTTAAAACGAAAATATAAATGCATATTTTGCATACATCATTCATTTTAGAAAAAAGTGCATATTTTGTCAATTTTCATATATTTTTATGCATATTGGATATATTTTTTTTTAAAGTAATGTATTTTTTATTTTTAACTATGTATTTTGTATTTAATTATGTAACGTAAGTATTTAGTGTCATTGTTGCACTTGGCTATTAACTTAACGACACGGCACGATGCGTATTTAATCTAATCTTGTTTTTAAAATATATAAATGCTGTAAATATTTTATCGTTAATTGAAATTTGAAATTATAGTTGATCAATTGTTGATTATAAGTCTATATTTAATTTGTAAACACCATAATACGATTATATCTATATGAAATGATTTTTTTTTTGCATATTTAGGATTTTTTATGTGCATATATTACCTATTTTAGCTCTAACTTTCAAGCCCAAATTATAACTATTATATTTATTATGAATAGGTTTTTTAATATATATTTATCCATTATTAAAATAAAGAAAAATCATTCTAAACTTAATTTTACCTATAATGCTTAGGTTAATTTTAAAATAAAATTCAAAATATATTATCAAATTTCCTTTCAAAGCATTATATAATTATGTAAAATATCATTTGATAAAGTTATTGTTTGAAGTATTATAAAATGTTTCACTTCATTGTCATAAAATGTTTTATAAAATATCCTTGCATTATATTTTACAATTGATGTTTCAAATTTAACTGGCTTGTTAGATAAATGAAGGCATCATTGACCATTTTGATATGCTCTTACGCAAATATAAAGTACGTTATCATATTTATAAATCATTAGAGAGATATAAAATAGTAATTTTGTGTTTGATTAATAAATACAAAGAAATATTTAGGTACTAACCCCTTCTTTTTCATTTTCCATGAGAATTTTTTTCATAGCGACCATCCGTTTAAGGTTTTTTTTATCTCGTGCTTTGAATACCTCGCTGTAAAATTAAAATATATTCATTATAATTTCCCAAATCACATTAAAATTACTTTCAACATAAGTAAATAGTAACAGAAGTAACAACCAAACATAAATTATACATTGAATTTACAATTTTGGAAATTTATTAACTTGTTTAGTATTTATCGATAAACAGATTGGAATTTTAATTCATATTTACATTTGAATGTTTGAATAACCTGAATATCTACATATAGATTGTATAGGTTAATGTGATAAAATGTAAATATTACCAATTCAGATTTAAAATATGAGATATTTGGGCTTTCTTGTGTTCACAATATTTTATAAGAAAATCTATGTAAAATCGTATGCAATTAAATAATTATAACAGAACATAATATACTACGTTTACATGCATAATCAAGGTCAGTTTACAAATTAAAACGATTTAACTATGAACCATGTAAATAATTAAAATTGATCTAAAAATTTTAAAGTGCTTTATATTTAAGGATGTTCAAATATATGGCTTAATGAAATAAAATTGGTTTAATCAATAATATCATTTCATTTTTTCACATGCAATGTTGAAAGGTACACAACACATAATATTATGGATGTCCTTTTATATTCTACGTAAATCGTAAATTAAAGTTTTACACTTTTACATAATCTTATTCAATAAATATTATTATAATATAATATTGTAATTTATTATATTAAATTAGATAATGGAAATTGAAAGAAATTATTATTTCACGGGCAAATAAATGAGTTATAATATTTAAGCTGACTTATTATCAAATCGGTTTAATTTAAGAGTATTTTAACATATTGCATGTAAATATAGTAATAGAGTGTTAGAGTGTATAAATTAAAATTAAGTCAATTATTTACACAACATGTAATACAAAAGTAGTACAAAGTACAAAAACAATAATTAAAAATCATATTAAATACCCAAATGTGCCTTGACCAATCTTTGCCAATTTTTCAAACTTGGTGGCAGCTTCACAAAATGGGAAGTTATATTCTTCTAAGTATTTCTCTCTTTCTCGAGCCATGTTCATTTGCAACAGATTGGGTGATGGTGTTGATGGTGGCGTAGAAACGCCATTTAAATTGGTCATGGCAGCCGTTTTGAAGCCGGTTCAATGAAGGTTTGTTTTGAATGAAATCTGTTGTAAAAAGTAAAAGAACAAATAGAGAATATAAATGTGTGAAAAATCTAATGACCTATGGACTTTTGCACTAAATTGTTAAAACAACGCGATATATTATTTTTTTATCAAAACACTGTTGACATTTTACTTACAAGTTTTGTTAATGTTGAATTATAGTCATCGAGGAATACTTATATTAGTTTAGCACTAATTAAGATGATCACCTCAATAATAAATAATAATATTAGACAGTTTTAATTTGTGGGTTTTAGTAGTTTTGTTTATACAACATGCATGTAACAGGATCGCAAACACAGTAAACTTTGGACTTTACAATATTATTTATATTATTGAACATGAAATATGATAAAGGACTTTTATAGATAGTTATTATCTTAATATGATATAATGTGCAGTGTGGCCAATCGTATACTCGTTTATTACATTTATGAATTAATACACTTCATAAATTGTATTACTGAAAACAAATATTAGTTATTGGTCGTTGTAATTTCGTATGTGTTGAATATGAGCTATAAAAATTAAAAATACAATGTACAGAACTCATTATCAAATATCAATTACATTACGACTATGACTTATGAGTTTAATGAGTAGACAATTGTTGATGTTATAACAATAACAATAGACATAATAATACCTAAAATTATAATATAATTATAAATGACATGTGGTTATCGTGTTAATGGAATATGGTAAAGTAAACGTGAAATATAATATGATGTGTAATGTATCTGTTACTACAACCCTATGAAATCACGTTATAGATGATAGTCTAGTATTTACGTTAAAGAAACGAGAGTTTTACCAATGAAAGTACCTATATTGGTACTATATCATTATTTTGTTAACAATTAAATATAATGAAAAAAGTTAATTATATTAATACCAGACATGTCTTTGGTTTAAGCACGGATTAGATTAGGTTTTAGTTATAATGATTTTAAGTACTTATAATTAATTACCTGTGTGATTTATCTTTATTATGTGTGAATATGTTAAGTTGATGAACTTTGACAATGCTTGATCATAGACGTGTGCTATTTTGATTACTTCTAATTTCTTGGCAATTATATTTCACTTTTACATCAAAAACTCTTGAAAATGTGTTAATAATATATCTATTGAAGTTAAGACATTTATAGATGCACAAAGACGCAGTTCAATTTAACATAAGACAACATCTTGAATTTATTAACTAGAATAATCATTGAATAACCTATGAGCTATGACGCCACACGAGACGCGACCACACCTTTAGATTTTAGGTTAGGCTAAGGTTAGACCAGTAGGCAGTGGTTCCCAACTGGTTGTCCGTGAACTTGTCTTGGATGATCCATAAAATTATATTTTCATTTTCATCAATAATTTAATATGAAAAATTACAATGAAATAGGTATTATTTATTTATTCCAAGAATCTCACAAATGTGAACAAGTGCGTGCTAATAAACCACATTAATTTGTAAATTATTTTTCAAATATTCTGGTATTAATAAATTAGTTTTTAATATTTTTCACAATATTTATTATATTTCTTATTTTATTATCTATTTCCAATAATAAATATTAATTACCTAAATTAGAATGCAGGGATTAGACATTAGAGGTAAAATTATTAACTAATGGTTTGAGGTGGTTTGAAAATTTATGTACGTGGTCTGAGACTTAGAAACCACTGAAGACTGAACCATTGGTTATAGAACAGACTATTCTATAATCAATGGTTTGACTAATGAAATCAGTAAAAAATGTTAAATAATGATAGTCGATTAGTCAATAATGTAATTTGTAGTTTGTACCACTTAAATTTCAATTATATCATTTGAACTTTGCCACATTTTGTGTTAAATTTTGTACCTTATTAACTTTTACACCGTAATTATAAATTATTTGAATTCCCATATACTTTTTGATATTTTATATACAATAACACTGCTAATATTAAATGTTCTAAAATAAAAAAAAAACAGCGATTATAGTATGCGGGTATATAATTCAACACATATCCCTAGTAGCACAGGGATTCTTATAGGACACCCATAGGTATCCTGGTTAGGAATGTGTGCTTCCTACAACATGATTAAAAACAAAACTTGAATATTTGTATTTCCTATACAAAATAGTAAATACCCAAATAAGTAATTGAGGAAATTTAAAAGTAATATAGTAAGTACCTACAACCATTGATTATATAATAGACAATAATCAATGGTACCTACCTACTACATAAGTCTTATATATAACTTATTATATTATTTAAATATAGTTAAAAATTATTTGTAAAATTAGTAATAAATAATTTATATCATAATTTTATATAATAGGTAAATAATACATTTAAATAATTTTCTCAGGAATCTTCCATGAGAAACCATGTAGGACAGTGTTATAGGCGCACATAAGAGGTTGGGTTCTTTGGAGTGCTTAACATCCCCAAGTTCTAAATAAAACTCTTAGTATTGGTGGTTATCGGGGGTTAATGGAGGCTTAGCTCTCTAAATTATTAATTTGTCACTGAAGACTCTTAATAAAATATTATGGGTATAAACTTGTATAGTCTTTCTTTGAGTACCTAGGTATGTGAAAAACAGTTGTAGTTATAATAATTATATTATATACAATTATAATTCTAGTAATTCTAGAGCCTATGGACATTAGCAGACTATTCTATGGTATTCTGGATTCCTGATGCTGCTGGGAATATTGATATTCATTAGATTTATTGTTTTCCAAATTATTATCTTTAACTACATAAATAAATGACATTGATATGTTTAATATAAAATAAAATAAACATATTAATTAATACAACCAATTATTTTTCAATATATATCGATATCTTACAATATAGTTTCTTACAATATATGTATTTATTTGATTTATACTAGTCAGCAAATGTCTTTGAATTTGCCTGGGTCCAGGGAGAGATAAAAGTTCCATCTACTATATGACTACTAGCATTGATTATATATACTAGTATGTATAATCAATGCTATTAGGTATATGAAACATTATTGTCTATATCCCACTTAAGAAATTTAAGTAAATGTACAACAAAAAATATAATTTTATAATTTTTTATAAATATAATGTTTAATGATCATATAAAATCATATTTTTAGACAATTTTAAAAATATTATAGAGATTAACAAAAAAGTAATCAAACATATTTAAAACTTCCAATAAAGAGTAAAATACTAAAATCAAATACAATTTTCTTTTGAAAAAGCAAGGGGGTCATTCACATTTTTTCTGCTCTCCTTTTCAAATAATCCCTACTAAATGTGTCCATCTATAATTCTAAAAATGCTATGAATAGAGCTAAGTGTATACTATATGAATCTCAATATAAAAATAATCTTCAACAAAAAAGCCACCAGCGAATTTACCACGAAACATATTTGTTATTTAGTATTTTTAAACAATTAGCTATTAATGTTTATAAATAATTTACAAAATAACAAAAAACATCATCATAAAATCAATATTATATAATATGGTAATAATGTAATAGTAGATTTTTAGGGGGATTTGATCCTAAAGCTTTCCTCCCTTTATACTACTGTTGCAGAACATAGTGGATTACGCTAATACTATAAATTATAATCGTGTTTACTAGAATCAATTGTTTATTATAAACTAATCTCTATATATATTAAAATATTAATATCTCGCCATCTAAAACACATTCGATATATTGAACGAATAAAAACGTTCCAATTATTGAAAATTATTGGATTACTGAAAATAAAAAATATTAAAAAGCAATATTGTGGTTATGTTATAAAACGGATACATAAAACATTTTAAATTTTCAGCGCAAAAAATTATTGTTCGACCTAAGCGTCTAAGCCAGCTTAGTATGAATAACGCCGACCGTATTATTTTGTTTATATACTGGCTAGCGTTGCAAAGGGATATTATGCAATTTATTTTTTTTGAATAAAGTATATTCGTTTTTATTACGAGCCAGAACATTCAGAAATAACAATAATACTTAATTATTATAATATATACTAAATAGTAAATACTACCTTCTACTTCTGTTTCACCTTACCATTAAACTATATGTGGAGTCCGTATGGATTTCGATCACTTATTATACATCTTTTCCATTCACATCATCTATATTCATACAATCCATATAGATGAAATGTAACAGTACCTCATTAATATTCAATTTCAATATTGCTGTAGGTCAAATATATGCACATTATTGTTAATTTATAAACAATATACATTACCAATACTTGATATAATTTATCAACTACTCAAATATCTAAGTTTTATAGATACCTACTTAATTATTTGCATATGTCTCCTGGTCTCCTTCAATGTAAAATTACTCTCTATTCCATTTAACCACTTATTTTTCTGTTTTCCTCACCCCTTCTTACCTTCTATATTAATTCCATAAAAAGTCTCATCCACTCTGAATCTAAATCATAACATATGCCCAAACCTTCTCAGCCTACTCTCTCTCTCTCTCTCATATTCTCTACAAGTGATACAACTCCTACACTTCCCCTCATGTATTACTTTTCTATCCCTGTTCACTGTCCAATACTCTGATTCATACAACGTTGCTGGCCTTACTATACTGTTTTATATTATTTTAATACCTACCTTTCAATCTCATTGGCATCCTCTTGTCATACAAAATACCTGACGCTTCCCTCCACTTCACCTATCTATAGAATTACCATTCTTTTTCACTACCGATATTAAATACTTGTACTTATAATATATTATCTTTATTATATAATTATATTTTTTTTCGAGAACAATCCGTTGAAATGATTAAATTTAAAATAATTATATTTAGTTTATTTCATATTTACATATCGTTCGAAATGTACAAATTTAACAATACGTATATGTTTTTACAGCATTACTTTGTTAGGTTAATAACGCAGATATGTTGATAGTGATAGCTCGGCTGTTAAATTAATTTTATTTTATTATTTTAGTGGTTATTTAATCATAAATTTACCGATTTATATTCAAAAGCGGTAGAGCTGTGATTTTAATGTAATGCCATTTTTATTATTGTGCTTTATGACATAATCCCGTAAGTAGAAAATATGTATTTTAGGTGATACTGATAATTTATTGTTATATAATTAATCATAAAATTTGAAATTTTAATCCATTTCAAAAATGTCATGTTAGTTAGCTATAAAAAATTACAGTAACAACGTAGGTGTATGGTTCATTGGTGCTATTAAAATTTGTTCGATGACCGAAGAACTGAAATCGATAACTGCTAAATGGCATTGCAAACTTTTTATTGGACATAAATAATACATTTGACGCATGCAATAGTAAATGCATCTTTATGACAGAAAGCCCACGCCTGAAAAATATCGATATAATATTATATTGGAACAAGTTAAAAAAAAAACAATATTCATTTTTCAAAATGCTAAATAAATAATGCCAATAAAAAACAACATCTGTATTTTTAGATATATGAAATGTTTTTTCGCAAGATGATCATAAAAATTATTTAGAAATAGATTAAACCAAGATCATACAACATAATATATTATATTGTGCTTAGGTGCAAATAAATCAAATATATAAACAATTTTAAATATTTATTTATCAAAATTCATGATTGAATAAAGAAATGAAGTGTATTTACAAGCTACAACTTACTATGTCATAGTGTAACACTATAATAGTAATTACACGTAATTTTATATATATAGGAACCTATAACTTCATAACATTATACTTATATAACTAATATTAATATTAATAATATTATATTAAATGTAAAATATAAAATGTAATTTATCAATATTTTCAAAACCACGTAATTAAATAGTTGACAGACATAGGCAGGAGCTATATAAGAGTTATATATGACAATAGGAGTACATAAGAAGAGGGTCAATAGGAGCGATTGCCCATTCCTGGATAATAATTTGTATGTTTTTTTTTTAATTTAGCCATTTAGGAACGAATATAAATTATAATGATAAAGTAAGAAATTTAAGAAAAATATTAGTCATTTCATTACTTTCATAATTAACATATTTTTGATAATTTAGGTATGTTATAATTTTTTTTTTATATATTAATTCGTTCTTCCCTCTAAAATACGTCCTACTAGCTACGCTCCTGTCCACAGGAGAAATTTCAGATGGGGCAAAAAAAATCTCACAAAATACGTTATATACAATTAATGTAATTGGGTTCCAATTTTTTATACTTATACGTATATATTATAAGTTCAATTTATTAATATTACAAGTTTATTTTATTTGCCCAGAGGGGAAATAAGTGATTCGTCTTGACACACGGGCGCCCATGTTATTAGATAAAATGAAGCAGACAAAGAGTACATGAACAATTCGAAATTATTACACTTCAATAAAAATTCATTTGCAGATTTATACAATAATAATTAATTAGTACCTATATTATTAACTTTTTTGTACCACTTGTTGTAATATAATAATTTCGACAATAGTGTGTGATTTTGATAAAGTGTATAGGTGTATCCAATGACACTGATAAACGATTAAATATTAATAGTATAAAGGTATAATATATACAATTATTACACTGATAATGTATAATACACTATAATAATTCGATTATTATTATTTATTTCACACCTGAAAGTTGAAACAATATTTGGTTTGTTTCTAATAAATCGAACGGGTAAAGAGAGAAAATAACGTGCCTAAGTAGAAGTGTCGTAGGTACATATTTTATTGTACTGCAGGAAGACAAATAATATTATATGCCAACAAGTAACACGTGATATTTGGTAATATTATAATAAGTAATTTTAATCAAAAATATGTAAACAATAATAAATATATGCAAATATTTAATTTGTATTATTTTCACAACTCCAGATAATATTTTAATTTCTTTATGGTTTGTTCGCAATATGAAAAAATATTTTTTAATTCTATAAACTTCAAAAAATCATAAATAATAATGCAAAATGCAGTGTCTGTATATTATTATTATTATTATTCAGTGATTCGTTGCATTATCAGTCTACTCACGTAATTAATATTAAATCTATCCTGTTATCTGTTGACTTTTTAAGTTATACTTATATATATAATATGATATAGGTATACTTTACCATTAGATAAATTTATAACTTTGGATATATAGGTAAATTTTGTTTTCCAATTCTCTTTGATTTTTAGCACTACAATTTTAGTATTTGGATTCTATTTTGGCTTAAAAATAATTGTGGATTTGAATTTCAGAAGTAGTAAAAACTCTGACTATTTTCTACGAATTCTTGAAGTTTATATGTAAATATCATTATTTTTTTGGTAATAAAACTTATTTGTTTACTATTGTTTTTTATAAGGTTGATATGAAATAAAACTATAAACTATTTATACTACCAGATACAGGTAATAATAGATAATGGTATTAATGAACCAACTTTTTTTATAAATTATAGTTAAGTTTAAAAAAAATAATTCTAGAAAAAGCTATAATAAAATTTTTTTATCAAATATTCGAATCTAAAAAATGAATATTTATATATAAAATACAATTTTTTTTTTATAAACTCCAAATTTATGGCGCAAGGACATTTCAAATTATTAATTCTCGAAAAATTGTTTGTTTTCATAATTTGTCAGTTTTTTTTATATAATAATCATCTTATTAGACAATATTATATCAACGTCATTCCATATTTTGTACTACGGAGTACAAAAAAACGATGTAAGAAAAAATAAAAATAATAAAAATTACGCGTTTCCTTTTTGTCCCTTTAAACACTTCTTGTTTCCTTCTTATTATTGACTTCCCGTGACAGCTTGTCTACCTCAAGATTATTCCTGAGAGAGCATACCTATATATATAAATTTTTTTTTACATGTCGTTATTATTATTATTATTATTTTATTGCGGAGCTACAATCAGTGTCATCTTAAGTAGTTCAAACGTTTGGTTCAGTACGAATGTATATATAGATATATGCGAGGACCACGCGTGAGTTATGTGTGAGGGGAAGTGACGGGTAACCATGGCTACGAGAAAAAATATAATATTTTTTTAGTAATGCCATTATAAGTGTACGAACGGTCCCAAACTTTGATTGTCGAAAAAAATAAATACACCACGCGGATACGAAATACTGAAAATATAATATAATTATATAATATTTTCTATGTCTATACTATAATATATACGTGACGTCGTAAACGTTTACGATTTATATAAATAACGATACAACGGTAATAATAATAAAAATAAAAACGAACAGATATAATATCGTTTTTGTTTTTTTTTTTTACAACGCGATATACACATATTAATAAACAAAAGTTTTCTTTTCTAAATAATATTAAAGTTGTCCTAAACAGAAATAGTTCGTTATTCCCTACGGTACGTATATAATTATATAATAAGGAGCAACGTTCGGCAACATATGTTACGGCGGAGAAACTTTTCTGCGTTTACGAGCACAAGTTTACAGCGGTGTTAACGCGTAGGTGTATTTTTTATTATATTTATTTTATTATACCTCTGTTCGCAAATAACTGTATTCGATTCAAATATTTTTCAACCGATATCTCGACGACATATGATGGGCGTATTCCTAATCCGGGGTATTATAACGAGCAGTTTTTTCTAAACATACTTTTTAACACATAACGAAGAGGATAAAACAAAAACGCGATAATTTATATGATTGTAGACGACGGTTTATATTATGTACCTAACAATCTAACACAACTGGTACCACTTACCATGTAAGTTAATCTTTATCGGTTAACCACCATATGTTATTATGTACAAGTCATTTCATCCCGACCGAATGACAGTAACAGAGATACATTTACCTACTAAAAAATGTATTTTTAACATTTCCTATATTTTCTTGTAAATCGCAATTAATTATATATAGTTTCATAATTTTCAAACACGTTTTTCATGATCGTTTCAAATAGCTCAAAATCGAATATTATTTTGGCAAAATATATTGGTAACTAGACAAAGTTGTCTTATGATCTAACAAGCGACTTGGAGTTTGGTTAATCAATGAATCTAGAAATGGAATGAAAATTAAATTATTGAAATGTGTCTTGGATGAGTCTGTTTAACTTTAAATATTGGAACGTTGAAATTGTTTATCTGCTCAATGAGAAATATTTTTATTTATTTTTAAATCATTACATAACATATATGTTAGATATTTTTCTTCTTTATTCCACATACAACTAAATTCTTCATTTAACATATGTCAGTGATTTGTTTTTTGGGTGAGGGATAAACCACAATTAACTCCCTCCCTCTCAGTAAGTCAATTCATCACAATATAGAAAACTATAGATCATATAAATAAATAATACATCATATATTGTAGAATCTAATAATATAAAGATGTTTTTGTCTTCAATTAACGTTTTCAATAACCACTTGTATTTATTAAATTGTATATCAATGGAAAATCGCCAAATCGATTAAATTAATGTCTATTAACAATATATTATAGTTATTATCGTTGTTAAAGTTAAAAATTTAATATTTTTTCATATATGATGAAGGATAATAATTGGAGACTTTACGTTAACTTATTAAATACATGTATTTGATAAATTAACTTTTAATAAACTATTTTTTACAGATCATTTTTGTTCTCAAAAGTTTTTTAATGAAATACGAAAACTACTAAAAACGGCAATATTCTTGAAATCTATATTTTGAACTGGAATTCATTATATTATGATAACTACTTTTTCTGTTTCAAATTATTTGATAAATAAATAAAATTTACAAAAATAAGTGTGATCAGTATATTATATTGTAAATCTTACTGAGTTTCATTGCATTCAAATCATAATAAATCAATAATATTCCACCATCATTAACTTCTCAGAAGAGCGGCCTAAGGGACAAAATCACGCGGTGACTTTCACCTTTTTTAGAATATAATATAATATAAGTTTAATTAGAATAATTTTAATTAGAAAATGAAAAATAAATAAAACATGTATGTGACTAGGTATGTGACTATGATATTAAATAAAAGCATTGTTAAAACTTATTTTACCATATTTTCACTATACTGTTCATAAATTATTTCGATATTTTAATAAAATAATAGTAGTTTAAAATTTTCTGCAAGTAGTTAATATAATCTAAGTTTTTTTTATAGAAAATACCCTCATGTTATAAGTATACAAGTATGTATATAGAATTATATTATATTGATTTGATTTCTTTATAATGAAATAATTTTGTATTGTTTAAAAATAAACTATGATGTAAGACAAAAATTTTATTACGTAAATATTACACATTAAAAAAGTTATCCTTTACTCTTATCAATAATTAAATTTATTTAAATTAAATAAATAAATAAATAAATTATGTATTCAATAATTTTAACTTGAAAATTTAATGAAGGAAAAGTAAATAAATAAATGTAGTTATGTAATAATACTAGTTTTGACTAATGTTATAAATATATAAATTTTTAGAGAAATAAGAAACTAAATATAAAAGTTTAAATTGGACTATAAATATTTAAGCTTTTACATTTTAGATTCTGAGCGAAGCGAAGAATGTATTGGTTTCACAAAGATGTTTTTTTTTTTTATGTATGAAGACACTTTTTCGGGTAGAAATAATGGTCCGATTACTACAAGTAGGGTATGCTTTCGGTTGCAAATCGTGTCTAGTTAGTATTTTATTTAGCTCATTTTTCGAAATTCTCAAAAGTTTTTCCTTGGGAGGCGAAAAACTCTAAAAAAATTGTGGAAAATCAACAAAAGTACGATTTTTGTTATTTTAAATTTTTTAATTTCGTGATAACTAATTGAGTTTTCATCTTAGTGACTTGAAATTTTTTTTAAGTATTAACATAGATAATATACATATGTGATAGGATTTTGGAACGGATTGGTTGATTATTTGGCCCAGTATGGAACTTTAAACTTTTTTCCAAAAATGCTTAATATTTCCGGCAATTTTTGATTTATCGCTTTGAAATTTTGTCGAAGTATAATCATATACTACTTAATCTTTTTACAAAATGTTTTGAAAATCGTGACTGACAATTTTTTTTCATAACTTTATAAAGTAAGAATTTTTGAAAATTGGCAAAAATTACGGTTTCATTATTTTATTTCTTAATAACTAAATAAGTTTTGATCGTAGGAAATTGAAATTTATATTTAATATTTACATTCGTAATTTACACACGTGGTAAAATTTTGGAATGGATTATTAGTATAAGCATATTGTAATATATTGAGTTTCGCTTAGAATCGTATTTTCTAATGCAATATCATTGCATTCAAATCTTAAGTATAATAAACCACTAATTTCTCCGAGGACCGAAGAGACGAAAGAGGAACGTTCACAATCGACATGCCCACTTATCTTTACTTTTTTAATATATCACCATATTAAAAAATACAAATAAAAAGGAAAAATACTAACATAGTATTTAATTAAAAGGAACAAATAAATAATTAATTGAAAAATAACACAATTTATTACAATGAATAAAATTAACTTATTAAGTTTAAAATTATTTAATAAATTGGAATATTAAAAATTAATTTAATAATATAGAATTGTTCATCAATTGAATACATGATTGAATGTATGAAAACTGAATGATTTACAAATACATTTATGAATAACTAGTTTACATTATTTTCTTATTAGATTGAAGTTATATTGTTATTTTAGTGACTAAGATTATAAAAATTGTTCTTTAAATAAATTGGTTCAAAAATAAAATATTTATATATTGTTTAACAAAATGAATATGTTAATATAATGTGAAAAATGATCAATTATTTTTTTATAAAATTTCATTGCTAAGAATTTAAATATGTTTAATAAATTTAATACGAGTTTTTACTAGCATATATGTAATGAATAATAACTATTAACTATCATAGGTAGTTACAGTTTTCAAAAATATGATCGAAATGTAATGTAAATATTAGATAAAGATAAAAATAAAACATATTACTACCGATTAATCAATTAAACATATCATATAATATTTAATGTTTATTATTTGTATAATAAAAAATTAAAAGTAATTCCATTTTTTACTGATATAATTTCGGACTGATAGTACTTTTATTTTTATTTGTTTAATATTGAAATCATTTCTATGGCTTAAATTTGAGTAAATTCGTATAATTAAATTTCTTTCTTTTGGTGATTTTGTGTTGACAATCTTTAGGAGGATAATACTCGTAGAATAAAAATATTATGGATTCTACATTTAAATTGTCTAGTTGAATTTCTGGAACATTATATTTAACATTCAAGTATGTATAAATATTTGTACATAAATAAATAATAAATACGTTTTATTTACGTATACACTTTAAGTTTAATATTTCGATTAAAATTTAAAAGAGAATAATACGCATTTGAAATTGTTTTTAATGAATTATAGGTACTAATACAATTTACTCATTTAATCTGTGAAAGTTATATAATTAATATATTTTGTTTATTTAAAAATATTTATAAATATATAATTCATTATATAATATTATCTTATTATAACATTTTATATTGTCACCCATTATAATATTGTTCAATGCTATTGCTACAGTCATATTTTCATTAAAAATGTTTGAGAGAACACACAAAAGTTTGACCTGCCTGCGTCCCGAAGGACATTCGATGAGGTGTTTGCGTGCCTGTATTATTATGTATATTTTAATTTGTAGGTGCATTGTTCTCTATAGAAATCCATTAAAATACATATTTATACTTATATAATACCTATTATACATTATTATTATCAATAACAAACTTTTAACTTTGTAAGCCATAGCAGTGTAAATCTGTTATAATTAATTTATATATACATATAAGAATATAATTACAATAATTAAAATTCATTTGTTATAATGTAAACTTATATAGCATCCCTAGGTAATTGAAATTGCAATTTTTTTTTAATGTTAGTACGTGTTTAATGGTAATACGTAATTGTTCAACAAAATTTTTGAAAATAATTGCTATTAATATACAAGTATTTCCAGAGAAAAACTAATTAAAATAAATTGCCATAGGTATGAAAAAAATTATTATTTACAACTTGATCTGTGCTCTGTTTCCAATATTATGCACAGTGCCGGATCTAGTATATTTTTGACCCAGGGCAAAGTATAAAATTAGCGCCCTCCCCTAATTTCCATTTGGTTTTTGGATTTTTCCCATTGTTGTTATAACCATAAAGTCAAATGGAAATAGAAATTGTAATTTGTATAATACTTTTATTATAAAATGAATAAAAACTATTAATATATATACATAACTTATTTTGTAATTTGGCGCCCCCCGATCAAAATTTCCAGGTCAAGTGCCCCGGTTCGCCCCCCCTAGATCCGGCCCTGATTATGCATTAAACATCAATATAGTGTATCATAGTGTATACTATATACTGTATATAGTATATATATATATTTACATTTGACAAAGTACATTACTAAACTCATCACGTGATAATTGATATAAAACGAGAGTGAAAAATTGTATATGCATACTGCATATTATAATATATTAATTCACAATGTGATCATAATTTTGTGTTACAAAAATAATAGAAGTAACACAGGAGACATTTACGTAATTCTCACCAATTTTTTTTACGAAATTTCGGTCATCATGTATAAAGAGAATATTAGGAATTGATTTTATTGATTATAGTCTTGTTTTAATATTTTTTTTAAATACTGACTGTTTAATTCTTTATTGTGGCAAAAATGTGTAGTACTTACTTATTAGATGTTATCATGCGTTGTACTTAGACATTATTATATAATATCGTGTATGTTTTAGCTATTAAATGTAATTATATTCTTTTAAACACAGGTTGATTCTTCTATCTTACTACACTTCGTCACTACTATAGTAAGACTATAAATAGTCTTGTTTGATTATTTATATTAAGGTAAAATTCATTATTTTGTAATATTTTCATTTATTATATACCTATATCTTCTTCTTTATATGCTTTACCTTACACTCCCAACTAAAAATATTCAGACACCCTTGTCCAACATCTATATAGGTCTCGATCGATTGATACCATCTATACTATCTATATCTTATTTTATTTTTACATACTCTAAGCAAAAAAAGAATGTATTGAATTTTTTTTTATAATAACTCTTCTAGTAGGAGTAGCCAGTAGGAACATTATAATATACTATTGTTTTTTCTTTAGTACAATATTTACAAATTATCTAACGCATTATATTCGGTTACCCAGTATACGAGAAAATTGCACTTTAAGTTGTTTTTAATGAAAAATTTGATACAAATTTTTTGATCCATTTTTGGAATAGACAAAAATCGAAGATAAGCTACAACACGTCGACGCGCAGTAGCTATCAAAAACTGACTAAACATTCAAAATGGCCAAAATTTTTAACATAAGTGACTTTCGTGAGTACTAATATAACGCCACAAAAAGATCGAAAATTAAACATACATAGCCCGGGAAAATTCAAAATTCGCGATATATTTTGAACAAACCTCGTATTTTAGTAAAGTCTATTTTTCACTTATTTATACTTATCTTTATACAACGCGTATAATTATAATAAACATTTTTTTATTATTATTATTTTTTTTTATTATAATTAAAACATAAAAATATATCTTACTTTAAATAAAAAAAAAAAAATTCTATGTACATAATATAGTTAGGTAAGGTTTACATTTTACATTTTAGTTGATTTTTTTTTTTGAGGAGGTTAACAACCCAAAGTATTCGTAATTTTTTCATCCATAAATTAACTTATAATGTACATTATAAATTTTAAACCTTGTGAAATTCTGATATTAACAATTTTTACACGTAAAAAAAATCATTAATTTCAAATTTTAATGGTATTGATCCTTTTTCCATTTTACTTTATTTGGAGTAGGTAATGTCAAGTTTGTTTGACGTAATTTTAAAATTGTGCTGACTAATTAATACTAAACAAAATGGGATGTGGGAATTGGTAACAACCTAAGAATGACAAAATTAATAATTATAAAAGTACTAGATATTGAATTTTAAGTAATCTACATAGGCACAATTTGGTGGGTGCTTGGAGGTGCCTAGCACTCCAAATTTTATATTTCTACCACAGAATTCTTTCTAATGTAAATATCAATGTGAAGTGGATTTGCACAACAAATCGAGGGATATTTTTGATTTTCCGAGAAAAGCGATGAGTTCCAGCCACGCGCAGAACTTACCTCGTCTACAGAGAAACGGCCTACTTTTAGGTCTATCTATTATAAAATAAATTGGTAGTAGGTACCTAATTATTTATTTCGTTCATCTTATTACAATGAATTATTAGCGAATCAAATTGTTCAATAAAATATACGTTATAAGCAGTTGTTATTGGCAAAGACTGGTGTCTGGAACTATAGTGTATGTTATTTTTGCTATTAAAATTTATTTGTTCAATTAACAAATAAATAATCTTTATAACTAACGATAGAAATTCGTTTCTCAGAATGAGAATAATATACAAGAAATAGTCATGCTGTGTAAATAGAACTGATTAGTATTAAGTAGACAACAATTGTACTTGTAAGAACTATTCGTTAATAGTAATAATAGGGCACTTGTGGATAATATAATTATAATAATATTAAGACACCCAAATCCACAAAATAATTCACTTTTATTTAGCAAATAATAGGAATAGACTACTTAGGTATTACGTATGAGTACTTATTTATGTATAGAATGAATGTTTATTAAATTTATTGAATGAAATTCAAGGTATTTTTGTAATATTATATAGACTTTATTGTACTTATACATAATATCTGAAGACTACAAGTAAGCACATATTATAATAATAGGTATATAATAGTTTAACAAAAAATTAAAAAGTAATAAATAATTTTAATACTTGTCTTTTCTTGTTGATCTTACATCCATTTCTGATATTGGATAATATTATATAGGTACTATAATTTCAAACATGTCTCTGCATCAACTGATGCTCAAGAATTCAAAATAGACGTATTTGACATATTGTATCAAATTAGTTTCAGAAATTGTTCAATCTAGATATTCATTTTTTGCAGCATTATTTCTCACTTCAATGTTTATCTGAGGTCATCATCTGTATTTTGTATCGTACATTATTTCGCATCTTTATATTATACACTATATTATTCAATAATTAATATATATATATACTGTATTGGGTAAAAAAATAATAGTTATAAAAATGAGAAAGTAGATAAAAACGAAATTTTTATTTCTGCATCAATAAATCGAATTTATGCCACAGAGTTGTGAATTTCGCGAACGAACTTAAAGTATACGATATATTTCACGGAAAACGTTTACGCTACGCCGGAAGAGATGGATTTATAAACACGAGTTACTATCGTTATAAGTGCAAAATACATATATTCAAACTCAAAAATAGGGATAGAGCTTTGTCGTTTAATATAACAAAAACATTATGGTTACATATTATTATATGTTACTTATATCGTATCGCTTTAAGAACTCATTTCATATACACAAGAAAAGTCATATATTATAATGTCGTCATCGTCGTTCCGGCATTTAACCCAACCGCGTCTTGGAAGTCATATTTACGCGAGAATGCAAAGTGGTTCGCTGAATTGGGCATTGTCTTTGTGCCGCACAAAGCTTGAAATATAGGTAATCGTATATATATATTACTATTAAATATTGATAATTACATAAACGAGAGTATAAGTGACAATAATTATTATAAAGTTGTTAATATTATTAATATTATTATTTTATATTAAATTATAGTTATCGTGAACGCGGTTAATGTAGTGCGCATAATGAATATTCCGTTTTGTTTTCTGACTTGTGTGTATAAAATGTTCTACACAAAGGAGTCTGCATTTTGATTACCGAATATTATATTATACCATACCTAAATAAGAAACAAAACAAACATTTAAGCACACAATATATGTAGGTATATACATCTTATATATTTACACACGTGTTGAAATGCGTTTGGATATTATATCGCTTTGCTTTTAAATACAATTTGAAATTTTGGATTGTCATTTTTATTTTATTAGCTATATTGTGTGCTATAGATTTCGAATAATTAGACTAATTTACACTTTTGTTTAATGTCTGTGTTTTGCAAGCGTAAAAATTAAGTAATAAAATATTTAATTTGTTTTACTGTGGCTTTACATGATATTAGGTATGAGTATAATAGTAAGTTATTTTTTGGTCGGATTCATTTATAATCGCGATGGTTTCATCAGAACTTATGTAAAATGTATACTTTAAAGACTATATTAATCTTTATACTTATCTTCGATGTTGTTTTTCTTTCAAAATTTCACATGTTCATGAACACGGGTATTCTAGTTTTGTTCAAAACACGTTTAATAAGTGACAACTATAATGTCTTTGATATTATAATATAAATTGTAATTTAGTTTTTGTACTATCATGACTACTATCTTATTATTCCAATCCCGATGGGATATTGAATATTGCACTGTTCTTGATTTATTTTATGAAAAATATTGTTCGTAAAATGATTACCTAGTTAGGTTGGCATACATTGGCTTATTAATAGTACACGAAGCGATTGTAGTGAACTAAAAGTGCTAGAACTCTTTCCGTCGATATTTATTATTTACACGCAATGGAAATTAATACTGAATAGCCAAATTAAAGGGATTATTATTATTTTATTATTTTAGTTTTAATTATTAATTTTATATAATAAATTATATTGGATAAAAATAATTGTAATAATTTTTTATTAAGTAAAATATAAACAAGGTACTTAATATTCATTTCATCTATTTGTTTGTGATGATGTCTGAATTGTGTAATAAGCCGGCCACAATTTCCCAAAATCCCAATCATTTGGGATATATACATATTATAAGTTTCCCATGTAATCGAAACATATTCCATATGAGATCTAATAAGTAAAGTGTATAAACATTTAAGAGTTACAAGGTCGTTAAATTTAGAACAGTTTCATTTAATTATACCAAACATGAAAAAGTCTTTATATTTAATAAGATAATATAATAATAAAAGATAACACATGATAGTTAAACAAAAGTTTAGAAATAAAAAATATTCCAAGATCGTTTATTAAGGAACAACGTGGTAAATTAAGATTAGAGAGACTATAATTTAAAATAATAGCCCAATATATAATTTAATAGTATTTTATAGTATTTAAATTATAGAATTCACAGATACAGAATAATTAATGAGAATTATTAAACACTTATATTTTTTTTTAATAATTTAAAATACGAATCAATACCTAGTCAATAATATAACATAGTTTTGGAGTGCTAATTTAACTCGTAATTTTTCTCATTTTACTCAATCGGTGATTCGGAGATATATTTATAATTTGTTAGTATAACAATATAATTTAGTTTTTACTTTACGTATAATATCCCTTACTGATAGCCTATAAATATCCACATTCTACAATATTATGTATAATCCTTTATTATGCTAATAAAGTTTTCAATTGAAACATAAAACATTATACACAATTATTATTATGCAAACAAAATCGATTGGAGACTGGAGATAAACTGATATAAAGTGGTTATTAATTTAACAAATAATCGGAAAATATAACATTGTAAAATTGACCACTCGGAACACTGGTAATAAATTATTACATAATATAATAATATGATTTGATAAAATTATAATGTAATCAAAAATAATGTAAATTATTATAATTTTTTATAGCAATAAGTACGTCTATTATTCGGAGTATTTCTAAAATAATTTATTGATAAAAAATTCTCAGAATTAACATTAAAAAAATTATAATTTTTATATTTATTCTAATTCTCATGCTAATTATTGTTTTAAAAAGTTTATATAGACGTTACAAAAGACCTTTCGAGAAATATTTGATGGATATTTGAGGAATTTGGTTCAATTTAAAAACAAATTATACTGCAACTCAGTACATACTAATAATAAACAATTTACTTTAAGTGAATTATATACTATTATGTAATACATTTATTTATAAATTTCATAAAAAGCTATTCATGGTATAAAGTACCTATCCCAATTGACCTAAACTTAAATTTGAATCATTACACAAACATATAAATTGTTGTGCTTGAACAAAAAAAAAATTATTGTAAATAATTTCTATTACACTTGTATACAAATTATACAACCAGTTCGAACTAAACAATTTCATTAGCCTTACAATATTTAAATACTTTCATTTTCGCAAAACCATAGAGAAATATTTTACGTTGTCCTAGTTTTAAATTAGGTTATAACGAAAACAGGAATGTATTGGTTTTACAATGATTTGTTTTTTTTTATGTCTAAAGATATTTTTTTGTGTAGAATTAATGATCTGATTAGCACAAATAAGGTATGATTTTGGTAGAAAATTACATTTGGTTGGTTCTTTATTTTAATTTTTTTATCGAATTTCTCAAAAGTTTTCCTCAAGAGAAGAAAAACTATCAAAAAATGGCGGAAAATCGTTAAAATTACGGTTTCTGTTATTTAAAATGTTCTTATTTCATGATAACTAATTGAGTTTTGATCGTAGGCACTTGAAAATTGTTTACATAAGTAATGTTGTTTACAGTAATATACAAGTGTAGTATAATTTTTGAGTAGATTAGTTGATTATTTGGTTAAATATAGAGCTTTGAAACTTTTTTCCAAAAAAATTAAATTTTACCTAAAATTTTGGGTTTACACTTTTCTTGTTCCTCCACATAATACATTGATAAGATGACGTTGAAGATGTAGAGGGTTATGTAAGAATACAAATTAGCTTGTATTTCCTTTTTTCGGTATTGTTCTATCACATCATCCTTTACTTGTTCCTCCACATCATACATTGATAGGGTGACGTTGAAGATGATGTGGAGGAACAAGCAGAGGATGATGTTGAGGGTGACGTGGAGGAACAAACAGAGTGAAGAGCAGATATGAAGGATAACGTTGAGGATGATGTAGAGAATGGCATTCTGAATAAGGAGGGTGACATGAGAATAAAAATGAGTTTGTACCTTCTATTCTCGATATTTCTCTTCCACATCATCCTCTTTTTGTTCCTCCACATCATACATTAATAAGATGACGTTGAGGATGATGTGGAACAGAGTGTTATATGGAGGAACAAGCACATGGTGAGGTGGAGGAACAAGCAGAGGGTGATGTGGAGAATAATGTGAGGAAGAAGATCTGCTTGTAGCTTCTCTTCTCGGTCTTGTTCCTTCAATTTTTTTATTTCGTGATAACTAATTATTTTTTGTTCATGGAGACTTGAAATTTCTTTCGAGTACTCTTATAGATAATATAATAATTTTGACGAAATTGATTTTAGATTTTCCATAATAGCTAATGCCATTTTAAACGTTGGTACTTGAAATGTTTGAGTACTTTCATAAGTAGTTTACACACGTGGCAAACTTTTGAATCAAGTTTCGATATATTCGATTTATTGAGTTTCGCTTAGAATCGTATTTACGAATGCAATAACATTGCATTTAAATCTTAATTATAAATGAACCATTAATTTCTCCGAAGATACGAAAGAAGAATGTCCAAATCGACCTTCCCGTTTTTGTTTTATTTATATATATAAGTCAAAAAATAGATGATAGTAAATTCCATTAACAATATCATTTAAAATTTTTAAAAAATGTAGTGAATTTATACATTTGTTGTACGATTAGGAAAGAGCTGTTGAGGTAATGATAATGAGTACGAAGAGTATGGAAAGGGATAAAGATAACAATCAAAATAATTATGTTTCTGTTATCTAAACAATGATGGACAGGCCACAGGCACATATTTATGGGGAGGATAGGTAATATGAAATCTGTGAGAAGCAAAGCGTATAGGAATCTCCTCTGAACTCTTTCGACACTGACACTACATCAGCAGTGTACGTGCCCCAGAGAATACGTGACACGGTAAAACGCTTTGTGAGGGGATGAAATATGGAATTTAGATGAGGACCGCAGAACAAATGACTTTTAGACTTTTTTATATATTATATTCTTAATTAAAGTTTTCATAAGATACATAATATTTTATAATTATATAAAATCTTTATAAATGTCTTTAAGATATACTTAATATTATTTTTATACCTAAATATACATATTCATTTCATTATGTAGTTTTAATAAATATTTAAAATTATCTTTTGTAAATCGGAATAATAGAAACTGTATCCTTTGTTCCTCTGGATTTAATTTCTTTAAACAATTTTTACTTATTTTATAATTTGTGGTATTTGCATAATAAATCTAAATAAAGATTAGTTTTCATTATTAATATAAAAAATATTTGTTTAATTTAAATAAATTTATATTGATATATTAAATCTGTCACCAAATTTTTAAGGTTAATTGATTCCATATAAACCAAAGATGAACTAATCATGTGAATTGAACTTGGCAAAATGTATTTCTAAAATGATAACTATATAGGTAAGCGCTTAGTTGTAAACTACGAAAAAGATATTAGGTATGTGTTTCACTTACTATCACCGTTCCAATTTTCAACTTAATTCTTAGCGATTTTGATACGGTGTGCTCGTGTTATTTAAATATGTAAATTTTGCCTATCAATTATCAAAGAGCACCGTCAACAATTGTACGAGAACATTGTCAGGGCTAACCAAAGTGACAACCGAAGTGGTGAAATGTTGGTTGTCAAAAATAATTAAAACATAAAAACAAGATCTCCTGTAGAGGATGGGATGTACGAGTGCAATATTAAGAAAAAAGGTGAATGTGTTGTATGGTTGACACCTGAAGCACTGCATGTCAAATGAGCATATGTTATAATTGTGTCCAAAGTTGTGTTTTCCCGCGTACAATTATATGCGTCGTTTCATTATAGATATGTTGTCAGGAGACTTTTATTTTCTTCTATGACATTAATTTCTTTAATAACTTCTCCGCTCCGCAAATCAATACGGGAAACGATATTTTTTTTCTCAAAGTATAATTATTATTTGTGTTACGGCGAGCTGACCGCCCGGTCTTAACCGCGGTAACCGATCTGCACCACCGTGGACCGGTCGGACGACACGGGGCCGAAACGGGAACACGGTGCGTGCCGCGACCACGGTAATCGATTTCGGGTACAATAATAACATTATTATTATATACTGTACGAGGTGTGCAACGGCGTCACTCAACGTCGGACTCGTTGGGCGGGTAGGGGAGGTGACCCTGCGGACTGTCTATCGATTTGCGGCGACGGGTAGGTGGCGGTCGGACGGGGGTGCGCGTGTCGGCGCGGGCTGGGAAAACCGACCGGCGGTGGCGTTTGCGCGCGCCGGCCGAGCGATGCGCACACGAGCGCGCCGCGCCGCCCGCACCGCCACCAATGCCGCCGCCGCCGCGTGTTGTTTTCGTTTCGCATAACTCGCGCTCGACGTCGACGGCGACACGAGCGGCAAACAGTAACAGATGCGCGCCGTCGTCCGACGGACAAACGGCGTTCGATTTATAAAATTGATATGTTTGTGTTTCTTACGCACCGCAAAATGGTTACCGTGTTGTTGTTGTTCGCGTGTTCCTCCGCGTTTATCGGCGAATTTCACACAACGACGCTCGCCGCCGTGCCGTATTCGGACGGTAAGTGAAACATACTCGATCCATCATTCGTACACGATATTATTATAATTTATGGTTTACACGCGAAAAAAATGTTACAAAATAATAAAACACGAAATTATTGAATCGCGGGGTAGGTTTATCGTACGGTACGATAATATTATTTTTATTTCGTCATAATTATTAGCTATCATTGGCGTGCAATCATATAACTGATAAGATGTCGTCTCTTTTTATCACGACGCCCGTGTTATGGTACCCGGTCGCCACTTGTTGTGCTTCCGGTGACCCGCGCGCGTTGCTCGCAACTACACATACTTACCTATACCTACGACTTGGTCGAAAACGTTAATATATTATAATCACATTATAATCCGAAAGTGCGTAATCCGTTCTCTAGTTCTCTCTCTCTCTCTCTCTATATATATATTAATACGAAATCTCCTTTTCAAGTTTGCCCGGTTTGCGAGATTTGCCGCTGATCTGTTTCTGCAATATGGTCTCAACGAAATAAAAAGTTTCTCCCGTTATCGCGATAGTTTTTGTTCGTGGTAGGATCTCATATTATTATTATTATTACGTGTGCGTAATAATGGTGGTAGAGGCACAACAATTTACTTCAGGCGACGGTTTTATTTTTTCTATAAATTATTTTTGTTTTGTTGAAAATTGTTTGCGACAACGATTGATATTTAGTGGGACTAGATTACAATATTCATAATTATATGATCCGCAGATGTAGAACTCGTGCTTTTAAATTTAGTTCAAGCGACACACGACACAACACGTTATACGCGTCATACTTGGTAATAATAAGTTTTTCTATTTCGAACGTGTATTTATAATATGATTTTTGAATATATTCTATCGAATAATTTCGCGATTTCACGGTTTTTTTTATAATTTTTTATATAGTTCATACAATATTTTTATTACAGTGATCAGCGCGACGACGAACAATATTTGTGTTAAATATAAATTAATTAATTAATTTAGTGGTACGTAGTACGTAAATATCATAATACGTGTGAAATAAGACGTCGTGTTACCATCAAATTCGTGTAACATTAGATAAAATAGCATACAAACTTTACATACACATTTTGCATGATATTACATGGTACCTACTACAAACAGGTGGATTCGAAAACGACTGTGTGGCAGCTCACCAGTGCACATAAGCAATTATTGTATTTATTCGCGTATTTTTATTGTTATTATCGATTTATGGACAACTGTTCCGAATTTTTTTTTATATATATTATTATATAACCCTTATAGTTCAAATTTATATCATCGTCTCCTTGGTAAATGGTACGCCTTTTGTGTATCACACTGTAAATAAAAAGTTTATTCCCTAATTAACGTTTTTAATATAACATAATTTGTATTTATTATTTAGAAATAAAAAATCAAATAATAATAACTAAAGCTCGAACTTTATGATATTATAAAATGACTAAAAATACTTTCAATTTGTATCTTAAAAAAAAAATCAGAATTGACATTGGAATACATTTATAAATATAAATTTCAATTAAAGTAACTGTACAATTTAATTTAAAAATATAAGTTTGTTGAATAATAGTTTAAATTATAATAAAAACAAGAATTAATAGTTAACAATACAAAAATATCCTTTTCAATATTGTTCATTGAAAAAAAAAAATTATATTTTTTCATTGCAACCAAATAATTAAATGTTTACGGCTACTGACAATAATATATAACAATCTATTTTCTTATTGTATTTCTATTAAAAATATTCGTTCACCTTATAAGAAAATTTACCTGACTTCTTAAAAATATTTAAAAAATTCACAAAATATATATTATAATTTGTTCTATATGCAAATTTCTAAAAACGAATTTATTTCTCATTTTATAATAAATTCTAATTAAAAAGAAAGTTATAAAAGCTATACATTTCGAGGTCCAATAATAACAAATTAATAGAAATTCATCTGTTCTATTAATATATTATTAATTATTTAATTCAATAGTAAGATACTAAAATGCTAAAATAGTATACTTACAATGTTTATATACTACTACTTATTTAGTATTTATTATGGATTTAACTTAATTATAATTTTTATAATTAATTATTTAAAGTTATATACTGGTTAACATGCATTTTTCGATATTATTATTTCTTTGTCAAACAATTTTAATTATATTATTATGCTAATATAGTTTAAAGTTAATAATATGTATGCATAAATTAACGAAGATCTACTAAATTTACCTATGAATTTTGTTAGATAGATTTAATTGAGATATTCGTGATCGAGCTAAAGTCAAGAGATTTTTAATATAATTATAGTAATAATTTTCATTTCTAGACATTTATATTAGAAATGATGTTTCTTACGAATAAACAAAGTTTCTTATAAATAAATTAGAGAAGTTTGAATAAACCACAACTGTCATCCTTTATAACCACATTTAATAATCAATTAAATTTTCAATGTACAATTATTAATTAAAGTAATTTAATTAGGACTTATAGATTTAGGTACTTACATTAAAATTCGGGTTCTTTGAAATAATTATTATTGACCATTGCAATATGCAAAGCGTAATAATATTGAATATAATACAGACTAACTTATATTAAAACAAATAGATTAAGAACTGTTTCATATTTTCAATTTTAACATCTTAAGTAATGCACATTTCATAATTTAGATAAATGTTAATACTAAAAATAAAAAAACTTTACTTATATATATAAGTCTATACCTAGACCAAAATTGTGCTAAATAATTTTAGTAAACAACTTTAATTTTGATGATAAATTAAACTATGAGTTAGGTATAGGTATTTAATATTTAATAAAATCAAAATACTTTTTGCAACTATATAATTTTGTACAAATTAAACTATACAAAAAATAAATAAATATATTTTACCTTTAAAATATACTTGGATATAGTATATAATTTAATAGTTATAATATGATAGGTAGGTACCTATGTATATAGGCGGAAATAGGGGTGACTTGGTGGGTCTTAGCCTCCCTATTTTTTGTAGAGAATATAACATAAAAGTAAAAACTTATAACAAGAAGTAATAATAAAAATATATACTATCAAATTTTACAACAAATATAATTTTTATTTCATCAACATAAGACAATGTTCAAAGATTATGCTCTTGATGCACAAGTATATTGTAATCTAAAATTTTTATATTAAAATATTAACATATATATAATATATAATAATATGACAGGAAAAGTTGAATTTTTTAAGTTAATTAGTTCAAAAAATGTTGATGTATTATGTATATAAGAGATAGATATATGAGCATGTTAAAGTTTTTTTAGATTTGTAAGATTTAAGTATTGAGCCTGTAGCCCTCCAGAAAATCTGTCTCAGTTCCGTCTATGCCTATATAATAATCTATTAATAACTAACTAATATAGTTAACATATTAGTTAATTCATATACATATAAATCAATTAAAATATTAAAATAATGAATTGAATAATATTTAGCCATGAAATAATATTGAAAAATCTAGCATTTAAATAAATATAATATATTATGAGATCTGTTATTTTTTTAAATACGACGTGTCATTGTAACTGAAAACATAATTAAATATATAAATTTATTATAATTTTAAGATGTTTTTGTTATTAGGAAATAATTTGTATGCATCAGGGTTTGCGTTTTAGAAATGTACAAGTACTTGAATTAAGCTAATTGTTCCTAATTATGCATGTTTTTAAAAGAGATATTTTATGATGATAGGTAAAATATTTATTTACCTAGCAGAATTTAGTTTTAGAACTATACAGAATTTATCAACTTGTGTTGAACTACATATTAGCCAGTAAATTTGATTTTGTTCGGTTATTTTTAACACACTTCCCCTCACCAACACAAAAAAGGGGTGGAACTGAAAAAGTGCTCCGGGGCTCCAAAATTCTAAATACGATCTTGACATTAGCACAATGTCTTGCTAAATATATGATTTATGTATCCGAATTTATAATATTATGAAAAAATATAGCACTTAATACTTAATTTCTATTATACGTAGTTACCTATATAAAATATAGATATATGGATGATTATAACTTATAAATATGTAGTAATGATTTAATTAAAACAACAGCTAGAGCATGAATAATTTGGTTTGTAAAGTAAACAAGAAGTTGCAAAACCTATTAATAATTTATTCAGATATAATGTAAATTATAAGTTTATTTTTAAACAATTTAATTTACATTATTGGGAATTAATTGTTGGAAAAAATAATTAATTTACCGTGATGTAATTTATTAAAATGTATCGAAACCTATAGTTATTTTAGTATCAATAAATTATTATCTCATATAATTATTACAATTTTAAATATAAACCATTGAATAGCAAATATAAAAATGTCCTTTATTACTTTAAAAAGTTTTTAAATAATATTTCATCATATTTCAAATTTATATTATTTTAATAAATAAAGAATTATGGTTGATTTGTCCTTGGAATTTTTTTTAAACTATATTATATAATATAAACTTTACTAGTATATATCAAACTAAGTAATATGGAACTTAAACTTTTCGAAACTCGTAAATGCTTTAGAATTCAATACTAACTTTGTATCTTTTATGCCCAATATAAACGTTTAATGTTTAAGCCCTGTCTGAATACGGAAGAATATTGTTTAAATTTTCGTTTATTTGGCATTTTGATGATTAGATATTCTACTGATACTTGAGTTTACATATATAATCCGTTTTTCATATAATCAAACAATAGTAAATATATCAAGTTGAAATCTTATATCGAAAATGTGCTGATGGGGTAGTACTTAATAGGATAAGACTTCTTTAATTTTTATTTTTTCTGAAGATTTCCATAAGATATATCGTGAACAAGGTCAAAGATTTAAGTTTAAAAAATACAATGTCATCATAATGATAACAATATAACATCCATGACTACCATAAGATCATAATTTAATGACTGAGAGTTATAAAATTAATATTTGTATTGAATTTTTTAATAAATATAGTTGCAAATATCTTTCAATACCATATAATATAACATAATACGTAAATTTTCTAATTTTAACTAGGTATTTTATAATGCTTATAAAATATCAATCTGTAGGTACCTTGCCAAAACACAAAAATCGAAGAAAAATATTAATATATCAATATAATAAAGACAAATATGGATGATTAAAAAGTTATTAATTATCTATGAAAATTATAAATAGAATAGAATAAGAATAATTATATCTCTAATAAGTTATAACCAGTGGTGCAACTTGAACTAACATCTTGGGGGTGCTACAATTAAATAACCTTCCTAATGCTATGGAAGCTAAACTCCCCCCCTACCAAACATAAAATAATACCAATGTTCAATGTAAACAATTATAGTAATATTAACAAAATTGTGATAAAACAATTATTTCTAAAAATGTATATAAGCCTTATTCAAGCTTTTTCATATATATAGATAAGATTTGAAACCATATTATGAATCCAAAATTTAGGTTGGAATCGTATAAATGTTTAGGATTTAGTTTTTATTAAAATGTATTCTTAATCCTAGTATTTTGTAAGATTTAATTAAAATGATTGTATAGCGAAATTTAAATGTTAAATTTGATTAAAAATGCTAAATACCAAAATCTTTAATTACCGATCAGTTAGGAATTACGCGTAATTAGAAATTTGGCACGGGAGGAGGATAGACATTTTTTATACAAATAAATATATAGGTAATACTATAAATATGTTAAATGTATTTTTAAATACCGTGGTAAACTGGTAACTTAGCAATACTATTTTATTTTAAAAACTTAACGCTAATTTTAGGCATATGCACATAATTAGACAATTTTATTTCAACATTATAAATTTACACAATTTAGTATATGGTACAGTGCTATAATAAATTATTTACAATGGAAGTAATAAATATAAAATATATATTAAAATTAAGTTTTTAAATTCTGAGCGAAGCGAGGTATGTATTGGTTTTATAAAGATGT
Organism: Eriosoma lanigerum; assembly: GCA_013282895.1. Classification (NCBI taxonomy): domain Eukaryota; kingdom Metazoa; phylum Arthropoda; class Insecta; order Hemiptera; family Aphididae; genus Eriosoma; species Eriosoma lanigerum. The sequence goes on from CM023358.1 coordinate 57,768,354, forward strand.
TTTTAAAATTTTTTTTTTGTTAGTCTGAAAATATTTTAACGGGTATAAATAATGGTTCGATTATCAGAACTAGAATAAACTTTCGGTAGAAAATTGTATCAAGTTGGTATTTTATCTAGCATTTAGCCCTTTCTTTGGGAGAAGAATAACTACCAATAAATGACAAAAAATCGGCAAAATTACGATTTCCGTTAATTTGATTTTAAATATTTTGTGATAACTAATTCTGGTTTAATCATAGGGACTTTAAATTTATTTTGATAAATCTCATAGGTAATTTACATATATATTAAAATTTTGGAACGGATTTTCAGTATACTTAATATATTGTGTATCAGAATGAGTTTCGCTAAAATCGTAGTTTTAAATGCAATATTATTGCATTCAAATATAAACTATAACAAACCTTTAATTTCTTCGAGGACGAAAGAGGAATGTCTAGAATTGATCTTCCCACTATTTTTAAAATTAAATAATTCTTAACTATTAATAAAATATTACTATTATAATTTATAAATATATTATACTAATAAGGCTCTGGGGGAATCTGTCGTCCTCATCCACTCCTTTAATTATGCCACTGTTAGCGATATTCTATTTAATTCATTGTTATTAAGTTTATAATTGAATATAGTTTGAGTTAAAACTTAAACTTCTAAAGAACGGGTAAATCAACGAAGTTTTCATTTATAAGTAATACTTATTTGAAGATAGTTTATTATAGAATTTATTTAAATGTTCTTGTATAAGTAATATCTAAAAATCTGCAAGTAGTAATAATTGTACGATATTATTAAACAACTGGGATAAATCATTTATAAAAACTAGGTTAAACAACGGTTCTAAATAACATAGCAAACTTTGATGAACACCTAAAAATACTTGAAAATCTTCTTTAATATGAAATGATAGCTTAACTGCCTGTGAAAGTACGAACATAAAATTATATTAAAAGGGTCATAAACATTTTTTTTCAACTAGGTACTACTATAATTGTCGTGAATTTATTATATCACCTTTATTTTGCTGGCATTGCATAACATAAATATAATAATATAATAAACATTGTAAGCCTATAGTAGGTAATGATTAACTAGTACAATAGGTAGTATAGTATAATGGGTACTTATACTAGTACTTCATGTGTCTCCCACCGGTTTTTACTTATGGAAATTAGGATCAAAATGACAGGTGTTTAAAACGAAGTTTATTTATATATATAAATAATATATGTATAATAGTGATATATATATATATATGTATAAAAAAGATACAACATACGTAATATTATATAGTAAAACCACGTTTTATGAACGAAATTTTGTCAATTTATTTTAAACGTTTGACGAAATCGAAAATTCCATACATTATACAACGTATCGTGGTCTGTTTGTCAATTGAATATGACGTGTAATTCACGACACGATTAGTGACTATTATATACTTATACAAATATTTAAAATACTATCATTTTTATGATTTTTACAATTCGTTTATACATTTTAGTGTATTTAAAATTAGATTTTATAAATATAGAAATTAAAAAATAAAAATTATACCTCATATATAGGTATTAGCCTATACATATATGCAAAAATGAGACGGTTACCTTGACAATTACGTTGTACCGTGCATCACATATTATCGTATATTACAATGTGTGGGGTATACAATTTTGTTGACCGTGTCATTTACGTGTTTGTTTAGAGTTAGAATTTAATTGTATTATTTGAATAATGTTTTCAATAAAATGATTTGATTTTAATTTAGTCACTGTATACATCAGTAATATGTGCAAGCTTTAGAAAGCGCATGCGTACTTTTGATTTTTCAACAACATAAGATAGTATAGTTTAATATATGTTTAAATGTTTTCAGTCAGGTATTTTCTTATGCACAAAATAATACAAAATATAGACACGCTATAGGTTAGGCTAGGTTTGGTTACATATTATTATATAGGGTACAGCGAAATATAAAATTACAATATGATGCTCCTCAATATTACCTAGTATTAATCAATCATAAATCATTAATTAGTATACCTATAATTTATAATTACGTATCTAATATACCTAATTAATATATGTTTGATAAGTTTTATATATAATTGATTTATAGAGGATATATATTATAAGTTTGTGTATTTTATTTAAAGTATTTGTTTCAATAATATATACTATATTATGTACCTTTAATATATCATAATAATTATAGATACCTATTTTTTTATGATTATGTGATATAATACTATTTATAAATATTATTGTATTAGGTACAATTTATCTTAAATAATATACCATATGTGATATGTATATAAACATATATATATATACACATATTATCATCGACTCAAAATTTGATAAAAATTAAATTGAACAATAGGTATACATAAAACGTGTATTAATATGGTACAAAAAATCAATAATTTCTGTATTATCCAAAATCCAAGTTACGAACTGCGCAAACGAACAATGATATAATATATAATGTTATTATTGCACGGTACCTAAACATACCTATATACAAAAGCCTAAAACCAATTTTTTAAAAAAATTATTATTAATATGAAAAATGTTGTCATTGAGTCGTTTTCAATTGCAGCTGTGTACACAGACCAGATCAATACAGTATATACAATTCGAATATATTGCAAAATCGTAAAAAAAAAAAAAAATTGGCTAACATTATAAATTGTTTGTATAAAATAAAACCTAATGTTTTTCACGGTTATTTTACTACATTGTTATTATCAATGTGTTGCCGAAAAACGGATTTTGTTCATTCTGTACTCGAATCGAACGATTATAATAGTGTTATAATGTTCATATACTGCGAGTATATAATTGACAAGGGCGATATCATTTTATCGCACGCGTATCCGTTTTAGCTCGCGGATAACTCGTGATAAGATTATATTATACGTATTGTATAATACGGGGTAAAACGCTGGTTCATTCTAGAATTATATTGTACTTAATATAATATATATACGTGTGGATTATTGCTTTTTGTGTGTGTGTGTATATAGATGAAAACGAGTTTATAATCGGTGAGCTGGAAAATATTATCAAAGATCAAAGGTATAGGATGCGCAATAATATTCAGGACGAGTATCCGGTTCCAAGCAATCGGATATCCGCGGATAATAAACAGTTGTTCACATACGACATGGCGTCAAATTTACCCGAAATAAATACGGGTAATCAAGATATACCGTTCGCCGTTTTGCCCAACGATCGTCGTTACTATCAACCAGGTAGATGGTCATAATGCGATGGGGTAGTTAATTGAAGTCATTTTGGTTGTATAGCTGTGCATGCGTATTATATACCTATATAACATATACGGGTATAAAAATTATTATCATTTGCGAACATTAAACACACCACAATGATTATTATTATTTGATGGCACGTAAATAAATATAATTTATCTCACTATAGACTTCAGGTATATAATACTATACGTATTTTCGGATAACAAAATACTGTTTTTAAAGTATAAAGCTGCTAAACACACCCTATTATATTTTTATGATTATTTAAACTGCACTTATTTGAATATTTATTGTACGCGATTGGAAACTATACTATTATTAGGTATCTAATTTAAAAATTGATTTGTGTACTCTGCTTTATGATCGTTGACATTATGTGCATGCGGCATTATTGTAGTTTTATGAATTGTTGAAATTGCATGAAAAACTATTATTATAAATATATAATTTAAGTAGATAGGTACTAATTTTTAAAAAAAAAAATGCTTGTTGTCATTAAAGATTTTTCCGATAACTTATTGGCACCACCCACTCCTGGAGTTCAGCGTAGATACAATAAGAAGGAAAGATTCAAGAGCCATGAGGTACTAACTAATTTCGTGTACGGATCAACTGGCGGATATGCTTCATCAAAAGTCACCACCGAAAATTCGAGCACTGAAGTATCGGCGGTAGATGTTCCGCAAGCCACTTTCATGCACATGCCGTTTTCGGGTCATTCGAAGTTCAGCCAAGAAGATTATTATTTCTTTGGTATGTAGTAATATAATATTATATAATATGAAAAACATGTCAATAATACAGGGCAAAAAACAATCATAATATTTATTATAGTAAAAATATACTTAGATATAAGATATGTATACAGAGTGATAGAATTTATTGTGAAAAAATAATAGAGATTTGAAAACTTGTAATTTTTACCACTATGTAGTTTTAATTACCATGTATAGGGTAATTATTCGTACTATGTTTTAGGTACAGGTAATCAATTAAATATAAATATTCTATTACATATATTTTATTTTAAGTTGAAATATGAAAGTAGAATAATAATTATCATTATAGATTTTCAAAACAATCGTCCTGTATCACTAATATCTGTTGTTCGGGCTGAGAGCGTAAAATTTCAAAACGCGCGCTCGCGGACACCACGTATAAATTATTTGATTTAAATCATCTACTAGAAAATAAATAAAATGGTAACAAATCAAAACGTAAAATATAGAATTTTAATATTTCCTGGTTGGCACAACAATAATATAAAAATTTAATAAATAACAAATAAACAAAATCTAAGTATAAAATTCAAATAATAAAATATAATTTTGACGATTAACGCCAATTAATTTTTGACGATTATGGTCTGTACAAATAATCAAATATTCGATGGCTAGCATCTTTAACATTATAATAAATGTTTGGAAATTAGCGTCTAAATATAGAATAAAAAACAATTCACAAATTAAATGATAACAATAATATTATTTTGACGATTAGCGTCGGTACAACTTTTATTAGCGATTAGTGCTGTTACAAATAAAACAATATAAATATAATATAAAATGACTGTTCGAAATTACAATTAAATATGATAAGTTTATAATATTATTACTCACTATGTTTAATAGTAACGAGAATATTTCCGCAGATTGGCCAATCTCAGTATTCACCTAAATATTATGCCTAAAAAATAATATAAACCAATACTATATTATATATAATACAAATTTAATATAATAGGTAATTCGACAATGACATTGTATAATTCAGAAATAACTCCAATTGCTTTAACGGTTCACATCCAATATTTTTTCACGACGTATTAAAATCACAGACGATGAACACTCAATAATTTTTATAATAATAGATACATGCATAACATATATCACACGACCTTTGAACGGGTGTTGCCCTCTTGAAAATACAATTATAATTTAATAATATAAACATTAATTAGTGATATGTAATGGTGAGGGGGACGGCAATTATAATTATTACGTTCTGGCCCGAACACTTATACATATTTGTACAGTCCTGAATTGTGAGACTATAATAAATGAAAATAGATATCTGTAGTATTTATATTATTATATGCAATTGCAACAATTAGAAATTTGTTAGAAGCGATATAATAATTTCAATTACACATTATTTGATTAGGTTGATTTTAATTAATTAGTAAAAACGAATCAAAAAATCTAAACGGATAGATTGTAATTACGGGATAAATTAATTTTACGAATCTGCACAGACACGGAGGACCTAAAAAGTGTTTTTAAGTTGTATTTACTCATTAAACAAAAAGATTTCATCCCTTTTATAAAGGAATCAATATTGATTTACATAAATTTAGATGCACAATAAATAAGAGTATGATGTATTATTATATATAACTCATAAATAAGATAACTGTTTGCCATAGATAGAATGTCATAAATTGAAGAAAGTTGATATGATTTTGTTAAGAGAACAAAAAGATTGAGATTGTTTGGTCATGTTATGAGAAGAAATGATTCAGAGGTAGTAAGCGTTGTTATGGAAATAAATGTAAAAAGTATAAGAATGATTGAGGAAGACCGTAGAAAAGGATGATATACGGAATAGAGAGTGATAGGAAAATAGTTATTATATTAGACTAGTATGGCCGACCTTATCTATTTGGGAGTGTTATGTGAAATAGAAGAAGATAACCATTACTACATAATAATATTGACATTTGCATCAAGTTTATATTTAAAGGTGTTAAACTAAAACTAATAATAATTTCTTCTTTCGTATTTCGTTGTATCGTTTAGATATATTTACATTTTACCGGCATAGATGTTTTCGTACACTATACAGAACACTTGTATCACGTGCATCTTTTTTAGCAATTTTCGAGTCTAAAATGAAATAAAAACGTTCGCTGAATTTGGTACTGTTATATCATACAACGTAACGAAATCTGGAATTGAAAATCGACTATTGAATGCGCGATAGTGTGCGAGATATTTTTCATAGATTTGCAACCCACAGAGAGTTTAAAAGAAAAACGAGTCGTTATTGAAAAATGAATTATATTTATACATTTTTTGTATCGTTTATGTTGTATCATGTTTGAATATTATTTCATTCAACAACCGTATAATTAATAATAATTTATACATATTATTGTACGATATTGTAGCCTAAAAAAATATTGTTTATGCGTTTATTATTTTCTAGCCAAAGCCGCTGGAGTCGGTTTAGCCGTCCTGGTCGTTCTGATTATATCGTCCATAGCGTGTTATAGGTCAGTGTTACTCGTTACTAAATTCCGCTAGGCATCAATCGATTATATCATGTCGTTGTTAATTTCAGAATGAAAAAGAACAACAAGGCGGCCGCGGATATAGAGTATCCGGCGTACGGAATCACAGGACCCAACAAAGACATCTCGCCAACTACTGGTGATCGCCGCCTAGCACAATCTGCACAAATGTATCATTATCAACACCAAAAACAACAGATAATAGCTATGGAATCGTAAGTAATAATAAATAATTATTCGAATGTTGTAAGTAAAACACTTCGAATTGATCGGAGAATAATCAATAATAATATAAATATTAGCACATTGCATTGCATGGGTTTTTAATCTATAACCGAGATAACCGAATTGAATAAATTAAAATAAGCGTTTTCGTCATTTAATATATTCGTTTTATCTCAATAATAATAAAAATTGTTGTTAATGTTCTAACATTTTACGTAGGTTGAATAATATTAAACACAAAAAGAGTTCGAATAAATTGTAACACGATGGAATCGACAAAAAATTATACGACCTGCTTAATTTTGTTAACGCAAATAACTTGTACAAGCAATACAATTCATACGAATGCAATTATTATAATAATATTATTGCGCTGGATTAATTTCGACGGCGTTTGATTTTATTTCACAGGAATAATTCAGTCAAAGAAAGTCGATGTGGTTCAATTACCGATCCGGACAGTGATGACGACAACGAGGAAGGAGATTATACGGTTTATGAGTGTCCGGGACTAGCACCAGTATGTTTTTGTTTTAATTACAATTATTAGTTATTATAAAATATATTATTATGTATAAATAATAAAACAATCAACAAGATATTCGTGGTCGTTATTTAAAATTAATTTGTGTTATTAATTTTTTTTTTTTTAGGCAGGAGAAATGGAAGTGAAAAATCCACTGTTCCTAGACGACAACACACCGGCATCACCCAACGCTACAAATAGTAAAGAAAATACCACTGGAAATGGCGTCATACTGACAATGCCCGTCCCCAAATAAATATTATACTATAAACCATCCATTCTATCATAATATATTATACACATTCGTCTATATCCAAAAGACAACACAATTTTCTCTTCTTATTTCTGTTTTTAATTTTTTTAAAAGTTTTATGACTTATTTATTATTATTATTATTATTGTTATTATTATTATTATTTTTATTATTATTATTATTATTAATATTATTATTTAGTTGGTTTGTTTTCTTTTGTTCACCCGTATGTTATGTATATTATAATATATATAAAACGATATAAATCCAAAACGTACATTGGTGCAAAACGAATATGAATATAAAATGTACGAAAAATATAGATACGCACGCGTGTTTCTTATTTTTCAGGACGTGATATCAAACTAATATTGTTTGAATGCTAGAAGACTCTACAAAAGATAACGTTTGGAAATATGTATAATTTAATATTCGTTAATATTGAAAACATTGATTTAGAACGAATATTTCTTTTAATAAAAGCATAGGATATGATCAAATATACCTATAGGAATAATATCTTGTTTGTATGACGTCAATTTATTACTCCTAAACTAAAATTTGTGGAACGATACTCTCTAATATACACCACTGTCTATTAAGTAGTATCGTCCGATCAATAGATACATATTGCTTTTAATGTAGGAAAATAATATCGTGTTCGTTATTTTATATTTATAACAAACAAAGAATAAAAATTATTTTTTTTATAAAAAAAATATTCAATTTTTTACAGAATATCCGAAATTGCTTATTGATTTTGATGATAGTGAGTGTGTTTTTTTTTAAAAATATATTTTATGAAACTTAATTTAAATGTACGAACATACAATATATAAATTGTTGGGCTTGTAATATTTCTGTTGAAAAATAGAAAAGACTATCTTTATTTATAATTTTTAAATTAAGTACAGAACATAGCATATTTGGAATAAAGTTGTCATCAGGAAATTTGTTTGATCAATACTTATGCTTTATTCTCAATTTCACCAATACATATTTAATTCGTCAATATTACGATGAAATAAATATTTTATCGAACATGAATATACATATTGTGCCTATACCAATATTAAAACGTTACAGATTTATTATATATATATATTATATAATATTAAATATATACGAAAATCATATTTTATCAATTGAAAAAATATTTAATTTTGTTTAATATTTGTTCTTAATAATATATAATAGAATACGTAGTTTTAGTACCGATGTTAATTAATATTAGTCAATTCATTATTGTGTTTATTTTAAAGTCTTCCAAATGTATTAGACCGTGCACTTGAACTCTTCCGTTCGATTTAAATATATTATAGAATATAATATATAGCGGTATTACGTATGTATGTGTTTATATATAAATATATATAAATAATACCCTATATTTCATTATTAAAGATTATTTTTATCTCGAAAAATCATTTGTTTAAACCTCTAAAGTTATTTTTCTCATAATACCCTCGACTGATTGCGGGCTCCTAAATAATTTCATTGAAAATTAATTTATAATTTGAAATTTAATAAATCCAAATTGAAGTAGTGAGCTGACGGTAAAGTTTAAAAAAAAAACCCAGAATTTTGGTTTTGTGACAATAATTTATATACCTATTATACGATTTATACGTCTTGTAATCATATAATTGCAAACCAAAATGTCCATTTTTAAAATTTACGATTTTTACGAAAGAAAAACAAACTACTAAAATTTGACATACGTTTTAATTAAATATAATCACTAGAAAGCATTTGCATGTATACTTACAACGGATGTTTTACTTTTCAATGACACTTTACGTACCTACATCAATGAATACAAATATACATATTTATATACATATTAATATAAAATATTTATCTTTAAATGATAGTTTTATACATTATTATATCGATGAAATCTAGAACCAAACTATGTTATTTTGTGGTCGTTTACATGAAAAAAGTAATTTAGAAACTCTGTGAGTAAATAATTTACATGGAAGTACAAAGAGTTATCACCAAAGTAGATCAACAATGAAATTTTTAGTACTTAAATTCAGATTATTGATTATATCAAACGTATCAAACATGTTATTGTCATAGACTACAAATATATATATATATATATACATAGATTAAAAAAATATATATTATATTATATAACATATAAGAAATTACAAAGCATATATAATATTAAGTAGATATATTTACTTATATACTATAATTTATAACTATTGTTGTCCAATTAAATTCGAAAGTTTTGTCAATTCAAATATTTTGAAATCCTACAGATTATATTATTATTACAAGCTAAACGCGTTTATTGTAAGTTAAGATTTAAGCTTAAGTAAATTTATTATTTATGATTATTACGTATATTAATTATTATTATTTTTGGAGGTACACTATATATGTAATATATATATATATATACATATATATTATAATGTCATATTGAATTAATAACATTACGATATTATATAAAATGTTAATAAAGTTTTAAATATTTTAACTAAGCTAAAAAAAAAATATAATAATAGATATTACCAAAAACGTCAGTTTAAAACACATTTAAATGTATATAATTATATGATATTATATTAAGTATGTAAACTCTTAGTGTTATTATATTTTTCCATTCATTTATTCGAATATCCATATTATATATTATATTGGGTACTATATTTATTTATAGGTATATGCATTCGTGAATTATTATTATTATTATTTACCTAATTTCGATCTCTTTTCTTTCAATCCTTTGCTTCTTAAAATATGCTGATCTGGTTTTGAATAAAAGGAGACGAACGTGGAACATGCAACGTTTACGAATTTCGAGAAAAAAACTGTGAATCATCAATATCTACAACATATTATTATTTATTTGTGAACTTTAAAATTCATTACGATATCTTATTTTGTCAGTGGCGCCATAGTTATATTTTTTTTTGTGTGTAGCAATGTGACATTTTTACAACTTTTCACACCTACTACAGTATGACCAATAACTTTTTTATCTCTGAAAATAATTTCTCATTATTCATACACTGTTTCTTAATTTTTACTTTAAGACTGTATATTATCTGGTATTGGAATAACACCTCACACTAGAACTGATTCAGTGACCACTCGCTCAACATCACGTGAAGCAATTAATTCTATTCATGAAGTTTAGTTTAGGCTTAAACAGTAGCTATTTTGCACTATTACAATATCATGATATTGCAACGAGAGACTGGGATGACGTTTCGTCATCCTCATCAAACATAAAATTCAGTTTTTCAATAATATCATACGAATACGATTCACGAACAGAGCACAAAACGATGGTGTAAAATGTAAATAAATAATTCCGAAATTATTCCAATACGGGTGGCAAGGTTAACGACGTGGTTTTTGTAGCGGAAGAAGGAATATCGTACAAATGCTGAAAGTTATCGTACAAATCCATAACAAATTGATGGTGTAAACATTTTCTCAAAATGCGTAAACGGGGAACTATAGTGTGACGGTCGTGGTATAAAGGAGCGTATTATATACGCGAATGAATGGACGAACGATATTCGACAATAATAATAATAATACGTATAATATTATCATATATTGTATACGAATATGTCTTCACACGTTAAAAAAAAATTGTCGATTTTAAAAATGAACCGACCAGATGTTTAATGGATATCGTTATGTGATCTAATTCTTTGTCGGCGGTTTTGATGATAATAATAATATTTTAATTATTATTATTTTAAAACGATTTGAAAGTGTGTCTCCAATACGAACGTATTTACATATATTATAATAATGTAAGGAGAAATAAAGAAAACATAACAATAATAAATAATTCTTAAATGAAATGACGCGTGTTTATCGGCGGCGTGAACATGCATACACAATTATTACCGCGTTTAATTTGTTTTCATTTCTAATGGGACCGTACGAGGCCGCCGAAAGTCGGATCAAATTCCGATTTGTTATGTTTTTTTCCAATCGTCGCCTTGACGTATTTACGTAATTATGTTGATAATATTATTAGTGAGAGTGAAAATTTATCATTTTCACAGAGATAGATTCTAACAATAATTAATAATATTATTATTATATTATATTATCCATACGAGAAAATTCCATCTTATCTCGACGACGAGTCACAACATAAGTACACCAATTATAATATATTACATCGCGTATTGAGATTAAACTATTAAAGAAATCATTATATATCTAATATCCATAAACGAAAGCTAGATATTATATTATATTTTATAAATAATAAAATCGATAATCGCTAAATAATCCTGAAGTTTGTAGTGATGACGTCCATCACGTTTACGCGTGCGCAAATTGTGATCGAGTCAGTTAAGTACGCTCGGTTAAAGGGTTGTGTTGAGCGTAATCAGTATGATCGTACTCGTATGCTAATGTGATATAATAATATTATTAAATATTCATATGTGAATATTTATGATGATACCTATTCAGTTTTTTTCTGTTAATCTAGGACACCGTAAAAACTTTTATAATTCAATGGAAAAATTAAGCATAAACTACATATTAAGTACTTTAAAATGTAATAAAATAATTACATAATATAAACAATATTTTTCATTCTAAACGTTATTTTTTTATATATATAAATCATATATAATGTAATGCATAATAGATTTAATCAAACAGTTTATATTTATTTTTATGAATTTCATAATATCACTATAGTTAGTTATTATATACGTAATGCAAAAAAAGAAAAAGAAAAAAAGAAAATACATTTATTTTTTATAGCAAGATATTTTCAATTTTATTTAGACACGATTGTACTTTTTAAAATTGTAAATTATAAATATTAAATTATTTAATTCATTATGTTATAGATATGTACAACTTTAAAATAAAATTAATTTAAATAAGTATAGTTCTTAAACTACAATTCAAGAATACATTTTGTAATATATTTAAAACAATTATATAAATATATTTGTCCGTTTTTAAATAAGTACCTAAAATTATTATGTACAACATTAAAATATTTATACTTATCATTTAAAATAATATACAATAATATATTTTTTATATTTAATTACTTTTGTTCATTAATTTGTATGAATAAATTTAATTAGTGTTAAGCTTATGTTTTGTTTCATAAGTGTCAAAAAATAATAAATAAATAATAATAATATAATTATACATTTTATAATTATACAATTATAAATATTAACCACAACAGTCTCTGTGCAATAGTATTAATATATAAACAAAATTAGCTTATAAAACGACCAAAAATATTATCTCAGTAAAATATTTGTAACAATATAATATAAGTAATCATACAAGTTCACATTCAGTAAAACTCTATCAAACATCAACATTGGTAAGTATAATACCTCCCATTAATATGAAGTTTAAATACAAAATATATTCACCAGTGTCTTTCAATGGATCTAGAGATCATACAAGTAGTATTTTTGGACAGGGTGAATTTTCGAAAGTTTTAATTTGCTTAAATGTTTAAAAGTATTTGTATAATTTAATTTTATCCATAGTTAATAGGTGCCTATTAATATTCAGTGTTTTAGTAGTATAGCGGCTTCTAGCGTCTTGTTATTATATCATTATTATTATCCATTTCGATAAAAACATTAAACTGTTAAAAAAAAATAGCGATCCAAGGAGATAAGGCGATCGCTCTCTATATATAATTTGTAAATTACAATTGACAGTAACAGTTTACAACATTTTTATTTATATTTATTAACTTTCACTTAATTATTTTATATATAAAATGTATTATGGTTTATATGAAAGTTATATTATATATTTATTCAGTGTTGTATACAGAGGGGAGCTAAGGGGTTGAAGCCTCCCTCACTGGCCGTATTATAAGTACATTCTTATTACTAAAATTGGTTCTAATGTTGATAGTTTATAATATGTTTTATAGTGTTTAAATATACTATTTTTATACTCGTATAATAATTGATATATCGTATGATATAATTGATAATTAAATAACTATTGTATTATTAAAAGTAACTAATTATTTTTTTTGTTTCTTTAAAACCATCACTTTATGATTACTAAATTTTACTGCCTCCCTACCCTCTAGAAATCCTGCGAATATCACTGCATGTTATTTATATATCCGTAATGTAGATATAAATAATGCATATTAATATAATATTTATTATGTTTAATTTTATTTCAGATAAAACAATCGAAATTAATACAATTATGATAACATATTATATAGATTATTCAAATACAGTACATCTGAAAACAAATTAATAATATTACAATATTTATGTATTTTAATTTTTAATAATGCCACCTAAATATTTGTATATTTAATAACATTTACATTAACAATAATAACCATGCCTTAAAAACGTATATTTTTATCTTCGATTTTTCAAAAAAAATAATCTCACTATCAATGGTATAATAATTATTAAATATAGGTAGATACCTACAAACTACCTATATTGAATAAACATTATTATACGTACTTAATAATACATTTAGACAAACTATTAAAACAAAAACACGCACAACTTATCGAATCCAAAACTCCAATTATGTAGGTACCACAAGTAAGGACTATATTCGAATTAGGAAATATGATTGAATTTTTGTTCAGAAATAGGAATAGCTTATAAAATATAAATTATTTTATTATATTTCCTGCAATTAGTGTTTATTTCAGACTATTATTTGAAGCTAATTTTAACTCCATGCGAGCCGATGGAAGAAATGTTGGTTACTCAGATTCAGTTCTTGTTAAAGAGTTTACCTAACTTGACGGGGTGCAGGGGTTCCAATATTCTAGTTTTTTATAAACGAGATTATAAAGTGAAGGAGATATTTATTGTTAAAAGGTTAGGTTAGGTTAGATTTCGTTATTATTTTGCGAGTATGCGTGTAAGCAGAATAATCGCAACTGAATAATAATATATTAATATTTATTATTAATTTTGTAGTAATTATATGATTTAATAATACTATGTATTAGTGCCTAGCAATTTTTTTTTCTTTCAGAACTTAATACAATAATATAGATCAGACTATTTCTAGGGGATGATAATATTGATTTGGTGGTGCTCCCAAAACGTTCTCCGAAAACGTAATTGAAACACGCCGTCTGCATGTAACGAATCGTACGTTGAATCTATGTATGATTTCTATCGACTATTGAATATAGGCATTAGCATATTTAGGATTTTATCATGGGAGGGGGGATATGGGATGTCAATATTTCATTGACCAAGATGAAGCCTGTTGATGAAGTCTATTGTGTGCTACTATATAGAACTATTATAGACTATATTTATAGTTGAAAATGTATGAAAATTTTATGAAAATGTTATTGGATAACACGTTCAAATAGTTGTAAAAAATATACTATGCTTACAATTTATGTTAAACATAATGATATAATATAATAATAATAAATAATAATAATAATAAAACTTTTAGTATTTCTTTTTGTATCGTTTTTGTTTTAATAAACTAGACTTAGAGTTTTAAGAACGTTTATTGGTTAAAGTATTTTATTAACTAATACAATAATTGTTATAGGAGTTACTCAATTGGTTCTAACACTCTTGTAATCGGAAAACTGCCGACGATTAATACCAATGTCTCGGTTATTGAAGTATAAATATTTTGACTTTTGTGAACAATCTAAGTCATTATTTGTTATTAATTTATTATATAGTATAATACTATAATATATTATACTATATTACTATATAAAATGACGTAAATAAAATATATTAAAAAATTTGAACAAAAACGCGTTTGTGTTGATCAATTTTTCCACTACGAGTTTCATCCATAAGCGTATCCCAGACGTTTTCGCGGGTAATATACCTACGAGTAGGTTAAAAATTGTATTTTATTATTGTATTAATTGTATTATTAATTTTTGAGAAAAAATTTACATTTTTTGATAAATTTCAAAGCTCTATATTTGGTCAGATTATAAATCAATCTGTTCCAAAATCTTTTCTCATATGCAGAAAACCTATATGAATACTGCTCAAAAAAAATTTCAAGTCTTTAAATTCAAAATTGCATTAGTTATCATGAAATATCTAAAATAAATTTCGTCAAAATTACGATTTCTGTAAATTTTGCCGTTTTTCCGTTATTTTTTGGTAGTTTTTCTTCTCCCAAGGAAAAACTTTTGAAAAATTCAAAACATGAGTTAAATAAAATACTTAGTAGATGGAACTTGGAACCTAAAACATATTATACTTGTGATAATCGGACCATTATTTCAAAAAAAAATTTTTAATATGTAAATAATATAATTGTATAACCAATACATTCCTCATTTTGCTCAGAATTTAAAATTTTTTTAATTCAAAAGATTTTTATTATTCAAACTACTGATACAATACTATACTAATTATTAAAGTTTAAAAAAATTGGATTATTTAACAATACGATCGTATTAAAAAATGTATATCTAATTTAAGTTTCAACTTAATAATGTTAAATAAACACATTTTGAATGTTTAAATTGTATTAAAAATTACATATTTCAACAACACATATTAATAATTATTTATTAAAAAAAAAAAAAAAAACCTGCTCTCTAATCTCGCAGATAGTGCCTGGGCACTACCCGTGGGCACGCCTATGGTTTTATCGTATTAAACTCTTAGGTTTTTCGACGCACATTAATAAAACAGAAAATATTTCCATAATTATTCATATCGTATAAGCGTATTTTATGCATCTGCGTAATATTACAACGTACCTACTATATTTATATCGTGTATTATAACCCTTTTTTTTATCTTTCGCTAGTATCGCCCGGAGGCGAAATTTTTTATTTTTCATTTTTTATTTAATAGAATTAAAGGATTCGAAATCGGTACGAATTCTTTGACTCCGGGCCATGTTTACACGAAGGGATTCTGTTTATGTTTCGGATGCGTTTTATTGTCTATAGAGGTTTGGTGTACACATCACACACACACGCGGGTGTTGTAAACTATTAAACACGAGACGCGCGCGCGGACGTTAACACATGTTCAGTCAAATCGGCGTTTCTGACAAAAAAATCCAAATATATATAAAAATTTAATATATATATTAAACGATTTCTCGTGTAAAAGTCCGCACGACACGGCAGTGTAATATAATATATATATATATATATATATATTATAATATGTGTGTGTATACGTCGTAATACCACATGGGTCCGGGTGGTCCGTAAGAGTAGTTTGACTGTGAGAGAATTCGAACGCGGCGCGTCTTCAAGTAAAAAAATAATATAATTGATAATTACTGGGGCGCGTATGTTGTATGCGTTTACCACTTTTCTTTTATTACTGTTCGAAATCATTGCAGAGTAAATTTTAGTTAAGTTTCATAGAAAAACGAGTTAAAATCTGAAAACGTTTTGTGGAACTTATTAAAATTTTAGGCATTTTTCAATTTTATTGCAATTTTGTTCATGTTTCACATATGCTAATAATATGTAGTATTATTGTTTTTAGTATAATAAAGAAATGATAAGATACGGCAGCAAGATTTTAAAAATCTATAATTATAATATTATTACTACAACAGTATTATTAATTATTAACAAAAATTTATTGGTTTTCAAATCAAACTTTATTTGAAGTTTAAAATTTAAAAAAAATAAATAGATTTTTAATTATTTTTAAGAAAATATTTTTGTAATGCAATGATTCATAATGTAGATGTTTTAAATTGTTTTCATTAAAATAACACATTTTTAATATACTAATATTCGTTTTCCTTAGAATTGAAAAATATTATGTTATTCAAAGTATACTGTATAGTAAAATATAATTTAAATAATATTTATAGAACGAAACTTTGATATTTTTTAGGAAAATATTTGGTATTTTTTAATAGAACAACATCTATGCTCTAGTAATTACTATAATGTATTCGATCATAAATCCACAAACAATTCAAAACTTATATTTATTTTAAATTTTGGCGCATTACCTCAAAATACCAACAATGCCACACGATAAAAAGTAAAGACATAATAGAATAAATCCCTTACTATAAATGTATAACGTTTTCTTCTCACGAAACCTATTTTTTTTTTGTGTTCCCCTTACTTTCAATTCGGAATATTGAAATATTCTATGTACCTATTGTATATTATAATATTATGTTCTTTCCGTGATAACTAATAATAATAAAAACTACTACCTGTATACGATTTCTACAATATAGTACCAATAGATACATGACGCGATGTTTTGTTTCAATGGGTTTGCTGAAGCAAATAATCGTACACATTATAATATTTAATATAATATTTATTATCATAAATAAATTATTTTTAATATTTTCAGACTTTTATTTTTTTTTTGCATTATAATGTGTCGAAAATTCGTCACACAAGAATCGTTCGACATTTTCACACAATTACGGTGGGCCAATTGCCCAATTATTATATTTACAGAATGTTATAAAAAAAACATACATTATTAAATCAATTATTATACATACATTATACATTAAAAAAAAAATAATACATTTTTAAATTTAAAAAAAATACATGACTTATTGATGTAACCTACGTACATAAAATAATTTTTTTTTCGTTCGCACGCCAAAGGATCAAATTTGTATTTTGTTGTCTGTATATAATTTTTTGGTTTATTATTTCTATTTTATGATATTTTATTTCAACGAATTGTATACTAAATTTAAACTATACCAAGTAAAAAAAAAAAACCAAAAGGTTTTTTTATATGTTAAAGTTTATAAAATAATTGTTATTATAAAAGTTTCCAGAAAAATGTTACTATGCACAATAAAAGTGAATTTATGTCACTATCACACTTTATTCGTGCATTTACTACTTATATTATAATAATATTTTCGGAATGATAAATGCGAACTTTCAAATAATAAAATTTGAGATAGCAAAGCTAATATTAATTATTTAAAAAATATATATATATATATACCTATGTAGGCATATATATATATATATATATATATACCTATGTAGGCATATATCATAGTTTTTAAAATTTAATTACATAATGTATTATCTAGTTTATTAATATTATTTACGCAACCATTACTGTACATTTTGTGATAAAAACTAGTAATTATTATAGGTAATATAATATGATAGAATAAGTCATTAAATCTATATGTGCCTACATCAAAGAAACACATACCCGGTATGTCGAAAGCGGGAAACCTATTAAAATATATAAATAATATGTATACGGTTTATGTACCAATATCATATACCATATACCATATACCCAGGTACATAATATGCGTAGTAAACTAGTTTGCCAGCTTAACAAAATTTGGGACAATCGTAGTAATGATGGAGGCTTAAGTGTTGCTGTAGTCCGCTACCGGCGTTCATACCGTTTTCCATTGCGGGCTGTTGCATTTGTCCGGCCACCGCAGCTGATCTCCTCATGGCCGTAGCATAACCTGAAACATATCGTAAAGAGAGAAAAAACATTATTCATTTGTAATGAAATAAATACCAGAAAATTCGTTTTCCGACGACTGTGCGACCGGGACGTTTAAAAATAAAATATCAACTGGCGCCTGCGCGAGCGTATACACGGTATTATACGTTATTTATGCTTTTCACACCCACTTGTACCTTCTTGACTTTTAGCCAACGTGTGGCAAAATTGACGGTTTTTGAAGAATACAAAAAAAAAAAAAGGCAAAAACAATATAATATAATGTGTCGTTTTATATTTGTAACGATAATATAGTTTTTTTCTTTTATACAAGTGGGTTCGGTTCGGTATGGTTTTGTTTTCTGACAAGGCCACGTGCGTCTCAAGGGACCTACGCGATCGGTGACGAAACCTCTTGACCTTGCATACGAAACTAATTAAATAGGTACCACTCGATATTGGATGTATTATATACAACGTTGCAGAACATTATATCGCGTTCTGCACAATATAATGTACGGTATAGTGTAATATTATCATCATTGTGTGTGCTCTAGATTTCAACGCGCCGTGCGGTTTATTAAGACACAGACAATTATAAGATCTATGATATATAGTGTGGTAAAAATAAGGTATACAAAAATTGGTATATCGTATACGCTGTGACTTATAATATTATATTTCCCACACAGAAACGTTGTGCTCGCCCGGCGGGGTAACCCAATTATGGTCATCAATGGTCATGTATAATAATATATTTACGCGGAGGACAAAGGGATTATAATATAATATATGGCATACACAACGACACTAATAGTCATATAGTATAAGTAGGTCAGAATAAAACAAATATCACATCAATAAAGTTAAAAAAGAAAAACACAATTTGACCCATATAACGATGATAGTATATATTATATTATGTTAAAAGTCAACTGGTTTTTTTAAAAAAAAAAAAAAAATATATCTATATATATATATATATTTAGGGAATTGTAATACAGTTACAACAACGCGCTGTTTATTGCCAACATATGATATGAAATTAGACCACGGTTATTATTTCGTGAGTTTTTTATGAATGCATAACAAAACGCATTTAATGACAAGCAAACGCGTGCGCGAGTACGATTTGTAAACATCAAAAAATGCCATGTCGTACAAATACGTTGGTATAATGCATACACAATGGTCATGTTTGTATTGCTTTTAAAAATCGTCGTTTCCAATAGTTTACATATCAACATAATAATGTGTGTTGATATAATTATATAGAATTTGACCCAACAAACATTCAGCATATCCGTTTTGACAAGAACAAGGGCAATAATAATAAACAAAAATAATGATTTGTCGAATTTTAAATTAGAGAGGGAGAGAGAGAGCAAATCCGATTGCAACCGGTGCAGGTTTGAATACATATATACAATTATACAAACTTTATATGTAGCATATAAATATATATATATTTATATGTACGAAGTAATATTCTATTTATGTTAAAAAACAAAATAATCGTGTGTCATTCTCACAGTTTTTGTAACAAGAATTTCTGATCGCTCTGTATACGATGTACCGATTTTGTGCGCACGAAATTCGAGAAGGAAAATATCTTTCATGCATACGTGTCATCATGTGTGGAATAATAATATTATGTTAATAGGTTCAGAAAATTCCAATTTAATTATCACGTACTATTGAGAGGGTACGAGTGATAACGACAACGACGACAATAATAATTACATTAACGCAGTGATTTGATTATTTTCAACATTACATTATTGGTATTATATAATAATTATATATATTTTATATTGTTCGTCTGTGTTTGGTTTGTGTCCGCTCACGAAGTTTACGGTTTTCTGCGCGACAATAACAATAAAACACATTATTCAAAATTTCAAAGTAACCGCATCATACCACTTGGGTTCAATATTATACTTATATTGTAAGATTAACAGCACGCGACAAGTGTGATGAAGTAATGCGTATTAAGAGCTCGTGAAATCACATTGGGTCGTTATCCGATATTAAACATAAATGGCGAAATTATTATAATCATTATGTTTTGACATCCGCTGACATTATATATATATATATATATATATTTTTTTTGCTGCCACCTGACAGTAAGTTATAAAGAATTAATAAATTATAATAATTGGTTTTTTTGAAACACTTAAAATAAAAACCAAGTACCTACTTATAATAACATCATCGGTTTAGTAAAAGTATTATATTATAATTATTGTAAAATTGTTATATTATTACACAAAGATTATGATGATAATGACATATAAATATAGAGAATTGGTCACCACTTAAGTATATCATATGTATGTCTATGGTGCCTTATACGTAAATTAATATGTTCTGTTCGGATCATTTGGTTTAAAATTTATCGTCTAAAATGTCAAAAAAATAATGTTAACGATGTTAAATTTCTAATATAGGTTTCCAGAACACTTGAATTTTGACGTGCAAATATTTATATGTTTATAGGGTTGTGGTAGGACAAAACAAGATAATGACCGATCGTAGCTCAAAACCATACGTATCATCTCTCGTTTTCTACCTTCTAGGGTCATAGGCACTTGAGTCTTCGCGCAACACATATTTTTTGCCTCTGGCTCTTCACACGCATCACACACAAGCACATCTGTGATCTGCACATATACACATATATTATAGTACTTCATTTCGATACGACATCTAATTTAATAATTCGATTGCAAGTAACCTAACTCAGTGGCATATTTAGAATTATTTCAGAGACGGTATGTATGTGAGGGCAACATTTCATTGATCAAGGGGGGCTTTATTTACCAAACGATTATTATTGTTAGAAACGTAGTTAAAATATTGCAATTTCGATTGCGCAAAAATTCCCCACTCACATAAACTAATCATGTATACTCGGATCATAATAATAATAATTATCATTAATTAGGTAGGTTTAAATACTCACCATTATCGTGTGACAAATTGTACTGGCAGCCGTAATCTGTAAACTGTTCTTGGTATCCGCTCGTAACACCAGACGCGTTCCCGATGTAGCCGTCAGACTTTTGGCTTTGCCAAAAGCTGGCGGCGAAATGGTCCAACTGATCGTTTCTGCAGTATCCTCCACTTCCACCGCCACCTCCTCCACCACTACCACCGTAGTCTTGTTGCTGCTGGTATCCCGCCACCGTCGTGGCCACGGCATCTTTGTAATCGTACTGGTCGTGCAGGTAACACGGCGCCGATTGCGACTGCGGTTGCGATTGCGGTTGACCGACCGATTGTTGCTGCTGCTGTTGCGCGAGCGGCATCGTTGATTGCGGAGTTTGCGGCATCGACTGTGGTTGGGGTTGCTGCTGTTGTTGCAGTATGTTTTGATGATGGTGATGATGATGGAGGTGTTGATGATACTGCGACGTTTGGTATCCTCCGCCGGCGATCGGAGTGACCGTCTTTTGTTGGCATTTGCGACGGAATCCCCGGGGACGACGCCTGAACGAACTTTCTTCGAACATCAGTTCAGACGCTGGGTCTACCGTCCAATAGTGACCTTTACCCGGACGTCCTAGTCCTTTTGGTAGCTTTATGAAGCACTCGTTCAGCGAAAGGTTGTGTCGAACCGAGTTTTTCCATCCCTATGAAAATATTTATATAGTCATTTTGTTATAATATAATATTTTAACTTTTTATGTGATAATCAGGACAGATATTTATATGTTTTTTCATCATTTTAGTGGTTGATCTTGAAAATGACTATAAATCATACAAAAATGTGTTTCATGACATAATGACCATGTATTTAAAATTTAATTTTTGAAATATAATTAATAATTTAATGTAAAATTCTTGCTTCAAAATTTTAAATTTATTTTTATTCAAGGGCATTTTTTTGAAATTTTTTAAAAACTGTATACTTCTTAAATATTAGTATATATACCTATATACTCATATAGTTAGAAATAAAGGCATATTGCAGTATGTCCAGGAATGAATTATTTGATTTTTTCGTTATATTATACAGAGCGTAGGTATCGTGAGGATTTGATAGTTTTACATCAATAATGTACTAAAAAATATCAAATTCTCCTAGTACACCTTGTATGCGTTAAATTCAGTTTTAACTTTTCTAGTGTTATCGATGTGTAATATATACCCTTTGAATGAGAAACAGTCTGAGACTGTATGCGAGATAACTGAATGCAAATAAAATAATATATAACCGATAAAGATTTTTCACCTTCCGATAAAGTTGATATCGATCGATAGACGATATTGTAGAGATTTATATAAATGCCATTATAATTTATTTAGTATTCCTATAATATTATATAAGCTAAATAAGTAGGCACAACAACATATTTAGATATTAATTCAAAGATAAGCAACAATGTACGAATTTAAAAATATAATGAATAAGAAAAGTATCGACAAAAGTTTTATATTTTTGTTGTTTTTTTAAACAAATTTAATAAATGAATAGTTGAGTTCGGTTCTAAGTTTTCGCTTGACTATAATTTATAATCGGTTCTTTTTAATAGACTATAATGTCTATAAAACAATTAATATTAAATATGAATAGTTAATTTCTATTGACACAGTGTACTTTAGTCTTTATGTCTATATCTTAAACTTCATTACCTACTCACACCGTTAATTAAAGTACTTTAGTACCTACTATTAATTAGATTGGCTCCAACAATATGATGTTAACACAATAGAAATGTTGTTGATTTAGAGATAATTAATTTCCATGGAATTTTTGAGTTAAGTCTACAAGGTAAAGAATAGAAATTAAACGCACAAATACAATTGATATTATTATTTGAAACCGTTTAATAACACATACAAATTATTAATCAAATACATACATGTTATATATTTATAACAAATATACATTTGCATGTATAATAATAATTTGTATTTTGTATTGATCTTTGTTTTTAATCTCGCAGAAATGGGGAGGAGCTTGGGGGGCTAAGCCCCCCCAATTTTCTATTAACCCTTCTAAAAATTGTTTGTGTTTTACATATATTTATGAATCCTCCATGACTTATACTGATCTTAAAAATATTAGTCCCCAAAAATTTAAATGAATTTCCGCCTATGTGAGCTTGTATTATTATAAATTACAATCTCTATTGTAATACATTATCTGCCTACAAACTTCGAATAAATCTATATTAGTAGTTAATGTTGTGTTATTAATTAATATTTATTAAATATTTAAATTGTAATATGTTATTATACAATGTATGTTATGAAATATAAATTATATATGTAAATTTCCAATGCTGGGCAATAACGAGTTAAAAAGTTTAAGTTAAGTTAATATTAACTTTGAATATTTGTTAATTTAACTTGTAGTTTAACTTTTTTTATTACATATTAACTTAATAAATAACAAGTTAATATTTTCGAAATCCAAGTTAAACTAATATATTTGTGTTTAAATTTTAATAAATTCAATTGACAATAATTTTTAATACTAAAAATAATTTTTTAAAAATATAATTTGTTTTGTATTTGTATTTTATTGAATCGTATGCCACTATATTCAGTCGGTTAGAAACAAATAATAATTTAAATATTTTGTTTGTTTTTAAAGTCCATTTATTATATTATTTTTTAAAATATTACTTTTTTAAATTCACACACCCTTAGCCCTATGAGAATTTATCATGTGAATTTAATAGTTAAACGTATACGTATTTTCTTTTTGTTTAATAATGTTTAAAGAATAAAAATTCACTTACATATTGTTAATTACCTATTAACTTAACTAAGATATAAAATATTGCATTAACTATTAACTATTAACTATAAACATTTTCAAAATTTTTTGAACATATGTCAATTAACTTAACTTATTTAGTTAAAAATTCGCATTACCTTCCCCTGCTTTGTAAATGTTAAATTATATTGCACTTTATTTATTGTGTATCCAAACGCTCAAACTATTCAGATGTCTATTACCCCATTTATGTAGTTTTTAACATAATAATAAATAATAATAAAATTTTATATTATTGTCATTTAATTGAATTTTCAATTGAATATTTAAAGAATAAATTAGTACATGCACACGAAATGAGATATTTTATTAGAATCAAGGGTCATATTATAAACATTAACTATACGATATAAAATCATAAAAACAATTGTACCTTAATATAGTCATTATCTTATTTAACATGTTAGATTGTTCATATTTTAATTATTCTTGTTAATATTTATCATGCTTTATAAAAATAATGCACAAATAATGTTGTTATTGTATATTATCAACATTGGTACGAATTCATTATTTATAAGCAAATACATATAGTAATGTAGCAAAAATTTAAAAATATGATGTTTCGTATATAAACTTAGGTACACTATACAGGCATATATATATATATTATATTATATTTCTAATAAAAACTATTTAAATAATTTGTTAAAACTTTTTTAAGTTTTGATTGATTTTCTATGAGTAAAAAGATAGGTAAGTACTAAAAACTATTTATTTAATAAAAAATTATATAATTTATGATAGGTAATTTCTATTAATATAATATGTATAGTAAATTAATGCCACTCACAATAAACTAATTTAACTTAAAATGTTTAGATTAAATCATTAATACTAAATCGAAAGTTAAATACTATGAATATAAAAATGAAATACTAAGCTATAAAAAAAATGTTAATTTGTAACCTACAAAATATTTTTCTCTTATACTTTTATGTGAAGTATATATGTATACGGAAAAAAATTTATTATTTGTAAAATATTTCGTACTACAAAATAATATATTATATATATATATATATATAAAATATTATATACGACATAAAGTATTATTCCTTATGTAACTGTATTTTAATTGATTTTTATAGGTATTAAATAAATATTCAAACTTCACGTAAAAGGTTTTCTTCTTCAAATCAGAGTATTCTTTCGTACGATTGTACGACAACACAAGAAATTAAATTTTCAATTAATCTTTTTTATAATATATTGTACACTTAGTATTTTAACATAAATTTAATAAAATGTTTTTTTACTTAATTATAATACGAATAGTAGTTATATCTTATATGTAATATATAATTATAGGCAGTGGGGTGGCGAAATACTTTAATACATAGAGCAGATATTTATTTTTACTCACCCCAACTTTTAATCATCAATACATACATAATTCATTCGCAACAAACGTTCATGATATAGGTACATAATAACGCATGTTATAGGTTTATAAACAAATTATTAGACTTACAACTTTGTTAATAAAACGTATTTGTTTGGATTATATTCATAATATTTATTTGATCTAATCTATATTTAATTAATACCACCTAGTACCCAACTAGTAACTGCTCCATTAAAAACCTTTTCACCATGCCACTGTTTATAGGTTCCTACTTAAGTGATAAACTCTATTGTAAATAAATTTCAGTGGCGTGACTTGAAATGATCGATCCAGGAGCAACTTTCTATATAAAAAACAATTGTATGTCCTCTCCTGCTCTTAAAATATAGTGTCACGCGACTGATATTATTTAGATTTGTGTATAAGACAAAACATATAGGTATAGTTTATTTACCTGGTATGATCCTCTGAAGAACGGGAACCTGTGCTGGAGAAACGAGTATATTTCGCTAAGCGTAAGCCTTTTGACCGGCGAACTCTGTATAGCCATGACGATTAGCGCTATGTAAGAGTATGGAGGTTTCTCGGACCTGCCGGTCGTCACCACGGCCGTTTTCGTCGTCGTACTGTTGTTGTTGTTGTTGTTATTCTTCTTGCAATTGTTTTGGTTGTGAATGTGATTGCTATTGTTGTTGTTGTTGTTGTTCAGAGTTTTTCTCTCGTCGTCGTCGTCGTCTTTGACCTTCACCATTAGCTGCATGTCCATACTGCCGGTAGATTATATAGGCAGTTATGTAGATGCGAAAAACGCGTTTTTCGCAATCGTATAATTTATTTATCGTCTGTAAGTTAAATAATATTGTTTTTAAAATTTCAAAAGTGAAAAAGAAAAGAAAAACGCGCTCGATCGTGTTTTTATTATTGTATTTATATAATATGTGCGTGAAATATAAAACGCATCCGCAACGGAACAACGCCTAATTATATTGCGATTATACAATAATATTAAGATAACAATATAATATGATCGAGAGGGAGAAAATAGAAAAATAAAATACATCAACGCGAATTGTATTGTTAATATAATTGGAAATCGTTATTTTTATTGTTATTGTTATTATTACGATTATCGATGATGACGACGATTTACGTGTAAATAAAACGAAAAATAATAATAAAAACAATTCGCGCGTTCACACGCGGATCGATTAAACACAATCAGACCGCGGCCGTCGTACGCGGTTTATATTTTACCAATGCAACCGGTTGGAGATGCCGCGCGGACTGTAACCCCGTGCGGAGGCGTCGGCGGCGGCCGTTTCGTCGAGAGTGGAAAATGAGAAATAAAAATGGGCAGGACGGACGTCGGCCAATCCGGTGGCCGTAGCGCCGGACGTTCTTCGGGTACGGCACGTCGCGTATCATACAAGTCGGATAATTATAGTGACGCGCCGACACCTCGGGCTGCGTGCCAGTAAAAATCGTTTGCCACCAACCGAATCGACCGAATCATCATTACGTACCGTAAACACGTGTACATATACGCGGTTGTGTACAGGGCGATCGAAATCACACGTTCCGTCAAACAATGTGTAATTCTATTAAAGGTACTTCTATAAATACGCTGATGAGTCTGCGACCTGTCCCGGAATGTAATGATCAATGTAGACACGGTTCAGAATCAGCTGAATCGTCGGATACGTTTTTGTTTTTGTTTTTTATGTAAGGTTATTTGGGAACCAAAATCCCCAAGCATGGACCGCATAAAAAGTAAATTCCCTACGATTTTTTTTGGAATTTTTTTTCAATATTTTTCTTTCTTCAACTTGTATACTGATGGAAGTTTAATATTTTAATTTCTCGATATTTGTTCTGCTTCTTCATAAAATGTTTTATGTGAAATAGAATTTCAAAAAAATAAAAAATAAAATTCTTCCTTGGTAGATTTCGTTAGTGTAATACTTTAAGCCATGTCAGCGTTAATATAATGCGTAAATATTTATTAACTGTATTTTTATTTGAAATAGAAACACCAATATATACATTTTAAATCTATTCTTCTTAACAGCGCTTCAACTTCGTAAGAACGGTACTTTATGTTGTAAAATTATAACTTTGAAAATTTGAAAATAGCAGGACCATTTTATGTCTAATTTTCATGGCCTTCTAACAATGAACTTGTAAAGTTCGTCTCGATATAGACCTAATCGTTTTAATTCTACAAGATTTTTTGTATTTAATACATTTATTTTTATACTAAACATAATAATAATATAATATTCTTGAACATATATTTTAACATTTAGTCTTCTTTAGCAAACATTTATACCTATTATTATAAAATACTCAAGAGTCACGATATAATGTTAAATAAATTTCAGATCAGATTAGGTTGGGTTACCCATAGTGGTTATGGCCTGGTATTTGTAAGTTAACTTATCACCTTAGTCCATCTTTAGCGCCACTAATGTTCAGATAGTGGCCAATTTATAAAATATTAATTTATTAAATTAAAAACAATTGTTTTAATACTAAAAATTTGGCATCAAACGTTACATTATAATTTTAAAATATTATAACATTTCAACAGGGTTTAAACTCGTATAAAGCAAGAGAATACTATCTTTACACTTCTTCTTCGGCTTACTCAACTATATGGGGTCGGTCACCCTGGTCATACATCTCCATAGATTTCGATCGGTTACATCTTGTCCATTTACACCAACTCTCTTCATATCACTCTCAATTCCATCTATCCACCTCTTCATTGATCTTCATCTCCCCTGATACCTTCTACATTAGATTTCATAACAACTCTCACTGTCTCTGAATTATCTCTCATCATAACATGCCCAAACCATCTTAGCCTATTGTTTATACAATATGATTAAATGGGATTCTATCAGAAACTATCGGCAAATCACAGTCAACACTTTAAGAAATAGCGAAATGATGACTCATTTCTATTACGAAACGCTAACATCCCCAAATGAAGACGTTCAGAAATCAATGTTTAGCACTTATTCAGTAACTATCAATTAAAAATATCAGTTCACATATTCGCTGCAGCAAAACTACTCAAATTAAATCAATCTGTTTATCCGGAAAATCAGCCGCTCGCATCCAAAGATAAATTTAAGTTCAAGTTCGTTTTACAAAAAAAATCATTGGAATTATAATATACGTTTCAGTGTTATTTTTCTAATTTTTATAAGTGAGAAATTCACGACCTATACATAAGTAGTCTTCCACTTGTTGATAGTTTACTCGTAATTATCTGTACTTGTATAGTATGTGTAATATATGTTTCATTAACCTGTATTTTAGGTATTGGGGATAAAATCGAAACTATAAGTAATGATATTGCATATTATTATGTTATACGCACAGACCATACTACAATTTTCAATTTTTAAAAAACAAAAATGTCTTAATAAAATTATTATTTTAGTGGTCTATATTCGCATATATCACTATATACCCGCAGTGAACATTAAATAATATAATATCTTAAATGGGTGTATCCGCAACTATAAGCTTATTGACCAGATGTATCTTTTTGGATTTTGGGCACATAAAATTGACTTAAGCAATGGTCTCCAACGGCTCCAACTAAAGATTTTCACTAAAGAAATACAAATACACAGTTCATCTAATGAAAACTACCTCACTCACTTTTCTTATCACGATTAAAAATTAAAACCTAAATTACTTCACGCTCTCGGCTATTAAGATAGCGCAGTGCAACTGGCGAAGCATTTATCGCAAGAGGATTTTTTAATCTTCTATTCGAAAATGTCCAATACTCGTGAAACACTCCGTATATACGATTCAAGTCTTAGCCCAAAAACTCGATATTTTATGACGACAAACTATAAATGAAAATTTTCGAATCATCAGTGACATAGTGCACATATCGATTTCATTCTAGAAAAATATGTGAACGAATATAAAATAATGTTATTTAAACACGGTAATACTATACATATATATTGAAGAATAAAGCCGAAACTCGAGTAAAACTTTTATGTGTGAAAATAAATTATTTACGTCGAAACGTATATAACATATATGTATAACATTTTATACAGAGTGATCGGAAATCCGTGGTGTTTCAGAAATAGATGAGAATTATATATATATACATAATTATTTGTAATAACATGCTATTCTGATCACTCTGTACTTATGTTGGAATAGTATACTGATGAATTTGATAGATGCTTTCTGAAGCTAGTACGAAATTGTATAATATATTATATACTTATATAGTTAAACTCGAATACGTGTATATTTAAGATAGGTACATCATAATATATTAAATATTATACATAATATACCAAGCCCATAATGCGTTATATATTTTTTTTTTATATTTAAAAGGCTATCCGAACGATTTATTTTTCTGTTTTCCTTCCTTTATATATGAAGTCACTAATTCAAATGTATAATTACAAATAGAAATTTGTAAAACGTCAATGCTATTTCTACACTCGAATGTCTTATAACATACGCAAGATACTACGACTTTAAAAATAAATTATATCACTAATAATTATAATACATACCTATCTAAAGAACGGATGTTAATGTATTTGCATATTTTTTCCTTTAACAGTAAAAATTGCAGAGTAAGATAGAAATATTCTTATATTTTATGACCTATATAATACAAATTAATGTAGAAAATGTATTCTGTATATATTTGCATATTTCAAACTTTTTTACTTAAAAAGCATATTTTTGTTATATTAGTGATAATAATATCAGTTAATAATTAATGCATATTCTGTATATTATTTTTTTTCATGATATTTTATCTATAACAATGGTTATTTTAGAAACATTATCTTATAAACTGATAAAATATTTTAGAAACATTATCCATCGTTGTCTGGGGTATATTTTTGGTATAGGTAACTAAGTGCACTACTACTCGTAAGTTATATTTTTAATGAATACTATTATATATTTTTCATTTAAAATAGATTAAAAATAAAATATGAAAATAATTTTTTAATTATTAATACCATAATACATATACTTAGGCGTTAGGTACCCATCTTTTCTCTATTTTTCTCTCTATATTTTATATTTTTAATGATTTATTTTTTTTATAAAAGTAAATATCTTTTAAACATTACTTTAATTACTTGTTTTAATATAGGTACTTTTAAATAATTGTATTTATAGACGAGTACTTTTTTTTATATAATTTGCACATGATTTCTATTTTAGCGCATATTTGATATTATAATGTATATTTTAATATTTTATATAGCATATGTTAAGGTTTTTTAGTTTATTAAAGTCCGCTTTTTACTTATTATTTTTGTAAGATTAATATATACACTATAGAGACTTGAGAAGCTGCCATGAACAGATAAAAAATAATTTCAATAAAAATATGATTATATGGTATAATATTATATAGAGTTTGAAATATTTAAAATTATGAAAAATAGTTAAGAGTATATTAGATATTAATATGACAGTATATTAAATTAAAACCATAATAGGTACTTGATCTTTTTATTGAATAATATGTGAAGATTAAAATTAATAATTCCGTTAAAGATTAAAAGAACAGAAACCAATTTACGTTTATGTTGTTAAACATAATTTTGTTTTTATAATGCGAATCTTGAAAACTGTATTGATAGTTTTACACTCAAGTGTATAATTGTATATCATTTTATTATGATAATATTATATGATTTTATATTTATATCTGTTTAATTTTTTTTTTTTTGATAAAAACAAATTGAAAAATCTCCATTAAAAATACTTTATGTAACAGTCAAATCATAATAGATGTGATTAAATGATTATAATCAGTATAGTCAATATAAAATATGTATATTTTTAAATATTTTAATTTATAATATACATAAAACATTTCAAGAATGCATTTTTTTATGAAAATCAAAAATTTGATTAAGTATTTACAATTAACTTTCCAGATCAAATGTTTACATAATATCTGATAATATATAATACTTTACAGATATCATATATTATACTCGCATCACCATGACGTGTTATCAGCCTTTAAAATTTTTTACCTATTTCACAATACTCGGTTAAAAGAGTTATATTTATTTTTAAATATTTACTGGTTCAATTAAATTCAATAAATTAAAATTATTATATTTGACCCGTACAGTTAAACAAAAACCTGTGTCCCTGTAATCTGTATTTGATATTTCCATACACATTTATATGTATTGTTCGAATGGTAAATAAAAATATTTTATTGTATTAATCAAGTTGAAATTAATATTGGTTAGAAAACAGCAGTTAACTGACAATATGTGAATTATTAACAACAATTATTATTAACACTACGCAAGTTCGCCCAACAACCTAATCTATATTCGTTAAACTGTAATGAGGTTCTATAACAATCACATTATCATTTTATTTCTTTTGACATATTATTTTTGGACATTTTACGAGTTGTATAATTATTATATATTTATCTATGCAACTATGATCTATACACGCTCTCCGAAAGAAGATAGTGTTTGATATAATATGCTACATAAAAATAGACTATAGATAATAGGTAGATATTAAAAAATAATAATATTGGAAATATTTTTTTAGTGGGTATCGTTGACCGTTTTGAGTTAGAAATAAAATCAATTTAATATTAGCAGGAAAATGCATTTGACTATAATTAATAAATTAAATAGTATAATATTGTATAGTTACATATTATTCCAGTATTACAGTTAGGGCTGTGTAATTAAAATTATATTTTCCGATAAAATACTAATCGTAATTTATATGTATAAACACGTTTGTGCTTTTGTAGATTAGTAAATCGTCAATTGAATATTGGAAACTGTGTATAACCGAAACCGTAATCAACGTCTTTTCTGCAGTTTCCTTCGACAACCAAATATAATATTATTATAGTAATATAATAACTTGTAACAGACAATTTAGTGGTGCGGTAGTATATTTTATTATCAACTTTAACACTTATTTCGCAATAGAAATTCAATAATAATTTTTACTCGAACCCGAAACTCGAACTTGTAATATTATCGCCAAGTCGTCATCATGACGGTGGAGGTCATGACTATATGTATTTATTATACGAACAACAAATGTTTTGTTACTGGAGTCTTTCAACGTGTACACAAGTACGTTCGTTATTACAGCTTTATCGATAAAATATGTTTTTTCTCACCGATTTCTCTTTGTGATGTATATTTATATTATTTTCTAGTATAATATTAAAATTCTTCTTCTGGTCTGTGTCTGGTCTTCCTCGACAGTTTTGTTCATTATTTTTCCATCGCAAAATTTCGACAGTCCAACGACATTGCCGTTTTATTTATTTATTCAATATACATATATACTTTCGACAATAATTATTAGAAATTACAGTAACAATATAATATATAAACGATTATTGAATTTCCGTCACGAACTCTTCGTACCCACGTACGAGTATACATATTTAGGGTGTGACGTTCTAATATATCTATCCCACGCACAAACGCTACTATACGTTACGATCTCGCTCGGACCCTGTATATAGATGCGGTGATTCATCTATTAAAATTAGACTGTACTGTATTTAGTACATATTATATCGACATGCAAGTCACGGTGTTAAGCCAAAATATTTACTAGCGACGTAATATATAATATTATTGTAATTATGTATAATTAAGGCTGGCGTTTTATGTATTAAAAATTTGTAAAATATGCAAAAATTAATTAAAAATAAAACTCGTTTTAAGTTTATTTTTTTTTATAGATTTATAGCTTAAGAGAATGGTATACTCACATGTTTTAACATAAATATTGTGAATTAGTAAAGTTTAAGTTGAACTTTGAGTGTAAAAATCTATTACCAAATTTAAAGAGCAACATTATATTTGGAGATAATGTCATATCTGTTTTCCTAAAATATTGTCTGAGGAAGAATAAGTTCTATAATTTATAAAGTTTGTATTTATATAAAATGCTGTAATTTTTTGTCACACAATATGTTACAAAAATATAAGTGCGACTTTGTCTCCAAAATATTCTTTGTTTTACATTTGCTAATACCTATATTATAATAGTTTTTATTACAATTATAACTTCCTAGCACTAAAAATTAAATTATTATTTATTTTTAATAATAAATAATTTTCAAGAAAAAATTGAATATTAAATTTGTTAAAATATTTGAAACAAAATTAAAGCCTAAAGCCTTAATTTTTTAATTTTATTACTTGTACTTTTTACGAAGCTGTGAGTTTTAAAAGATCGAAGAATGTAATTTCTTTAAAATCCCAATCCTTTGTAGTATGTATTTATTATGAAATTCGGCCGAGAAATTCTATTTTATTATAATATATTGATTTTCATTTTGTGTTTATTTAGTATTTACACTATACTATACGATTATTGACGCACCCGCCATGCCTACTTCACATTTCAATTTCAATATCTATATAATAGAAATAAATTCGCTTAAGAATCGTTTGAAAACTCTTATGAGTTATATCCCTTTAATCTATAATGATTCATTCTGGTGAAAAATGTTTATTTTGGATTATTTCAGTATTATTAGTAATAATTACATGTTTTCCATTCAGCAAATGAGTCCTACCTACTCATATTTTCTTTACACTAAGGTTTAATTGTACATACATTTTTAGTAATAAATATTCACAAAATATTATACTAACTGTTAATTTTATATGTTTCATAATAATTATTTAGAAGTTTCGTTATATTATACTGTACGTATTTGAATGTGGTACGACTTGTAAACATAAATGTCAAAATTTGAATTATTAATATATATTTTTTTAATAACATATTATTCAACTGAATATTGAAGACTATTATTGATTAATTCGCTTTCCCTAAAATTATAAGTCGATATAAAACTTTTGAATTATATGCATGTCAAATACGAGATAAAAAAAACAAAAAGTAACAAAATTTAAGAACTAATAAAGTATAAATAGTATGTGCAGGTAATAATAAAGAATAATAACTCATAAGATACGCGTACGTGTATAATTTTTCTTGAAATATTTTTTAAAGCGAAAATAAATAATGAATTACAATAATTATTATTAAAATATATATCTAAATGGAGCATACCAATAATAATGCATATTTCTGTTTACATCCATAACTTGTGTATACAAGCACATATAACATTATATATATTAAAACAAAACAAATATATTTTTTATACATAACTATTAATTTACTTGACTTTCATTTTTAAAGATATTTATTATAAAAAATGAAATATTTATTTTATATTACAATTAATGAATTAACATTTCAAATAATAATGTTTTTAATATAATATTATATTTATTCGTGTACTATGTACCTATATCTAACTATACGTTATAATGTTATGTAGGTAGTATTATTATAATAACTACAAATCTCAATTTTGATTTAATATAATAATGTAAAATGTATTACGTGAACTGTGTATAAAATATAATTGTAAATACAATACACTAAATCATCATAATATAATATAATATTTATTTATAGTAATCAATCAATTTTAAAATTAAAACGTAATAATCTAACGAATGTTAAGTAGTCTGCACGCTACACATATGACACTACATGTATGACATTATTTTAAATGTTACAATAATATTGCTGATTAAACCAATTCATAACTGCATATTATTTTGTTAAAACTATAATATAATCGTTTTTTAGACTGCAAAATTAAACTAATTAACCAATGTATATTTACAGTTTACAACGTCATATATACTAATTAATAATAATAATTAACGTTCTAAAATTAAAATATGGTTGAATTGAAATTTGATTATACCACGACACATCATGAAAATATAAATATTAGCTATCATATAATATTATCAATCATTTATTTTATGATTAATAGATACGATATAATATATTGAAAGTTTAAATAAAAATTTAAAAAATATATATATGTATATAATTTTTTATATAATTATACGAATATCATACGAGTATATATTATTTGTAAATGCAAACAAAAAATTATAAACTATGATGTAGTTATCGTCGAATAAAACAATAATTTCACTAATCATAATCTACTTACGCTCAAACAGTTAAACACATCAAAGTATTGATTTTATAATACAGATCGCCTATATTTTAAAGTTCATCATTAAACATATGACACCGATATAGTTTTAATTATTTTTTAATTTATTTATGAGCTTTATGGTTTCACACTCACTGCCTCTTTTTGTTGGTAAAATACATTGAAACTCATATAGGTGTAACTAGGAGGAGGCTTGGACAGGCTAAGCTCCCCACATTTTTCAAGAGCTCTCCAGTTGTTTAATTGAAATAAATTTGGAACATTTGGATTATTTAATTGCCATAAGTCAAAAGTCTTAAAAGATATCAAGTTAACTCTATTAATAATACAGGAATGATTGATTATTATGTCAAAAAATATTTGTTAAAACGACGAATTTTTTTAATATAATAAATTAACAGTTTTTTTTTTTATTTAATTATTTATGTATCTGATCTACTCTAACTTAAAATGAGATGTAAGATTATATGAAAAAAATGAATAAATTTAAGTATTATGTGTATATTATATGAATATCTATGTTTGTGAGTGAAAAAAATAACCCCTTAGTTTTTTATTCTTATGTTGAAACTATTCGTTATAAAGCACAAAAAGTCATTGGTTTTATTCTGTGGTACTCTTCGGAATTCCAGAATTCAAGAGTTCAGAGGAAGTTTTTATACGCTTTGCTACTCTCAGATTTCATATTTCCCATCCTCCTCATAAATATGTTTCTATAGCCTATCCATAATTATTTAGGTAACAGAAACATAATTATTTTAATTGTGATCTTAATCCCTTTCCATACTTCTCGTACCCATTATCATTTATCTTCAGAAACTCTTTCCTAATCTGTATCATTGCGTACAACAAATTTTTAATTGGCTACATTTTTTTTATTTTATTCTATTAAATATTTAAACTTTAAAATCTTTTACCACAAAATTGAGACTTACGTTATTCAAAATATTTTGGAAATATATTAAGTATTAAATGAGTAGGTTTCTATAAAATTAACAAACTGTTAAACTAAA
Organism: Eriosoma lanigerum; assembly: GCA_013282895.1. Classification (NCBI taxonomy): domain Eukaryota; kingdom Metazoa; phylum Arthropoda; class Insecta; order Hemiptera; family Aphididae; genus Eriosoma; species Eriosoma lanigerum. Next base: position 57,805,607 of record CM023358.1, read on the forward strand.
AATAGCATATAATGTAACATTTTTGAGAAATATTTCAAAACTCTATATTTAGCTAGAAAATAAATTAATCCATTCAAAAATTTTATCACGCTTGTATATTATCAATAAGTGTAATCAAAAAAATTTCAAGTCTCGTCTATCAAAATCTAATTAATTTTCACGACCAGAAGAAATTTTCTAGCCGAGATGAGAAGTTACAAACAGATCTTCTACCTCACATTACTCTCCACATCACCCTCTGCATGTTCCACCACCTCACAATGTGCTTGTACTTTCCCCATTACACTCTTCTAATTCCTTCACAAAATTCTCTGTATTTTCCTCTACATTAACCTTGATAGAATCACGTTGAAGATGATGAGGAGGCTGATGGGGAAGATGAACAAGCTCATGGTGAGGTGGAGGAACAAGGAGAGGGTGATGTGGAGAATAATGTGCGGAAAATAATCTGCTTGTACCTTCTCTTCTTGTTCATATACCTCCAATTTTAGATTCTGAGTAGAGCCAGGAATTATTATTTTTACAAAGAGGTTTTTTATTATGTATGAAAACACTTTTTAGGTAGAAATAATGGTCAGATTACGACAAATAGTTTATGTTTTCGGTAGAAAATTGTGTCTAATTGGTACTTTACTTAACTTATTTTTCAAATTTCTCAAAAGTTTTTCCTTAGAATAAGAAAAGTAACCAAAAAATGGCGAAAAATCGCCAAAATAATGATATCTGTTATTTAAATTGTTTTATTTCGTGATAACAAATTGAATTTTAATTGTAAGGGACTTGAAAATCTGTTTGAGTAATAACATAGGTAATATACTCAAGGTAAAATTTTGGAATAGATTAGTTGATTTTTTGGCTAAATATAGAGATTTGAACTTTTTTCTAAAAATGTTTGAAATTATCAGAAATTTTTGGTTTAATAGTATACATTTTTTATAAAGGTCTACTCATATACTATTTAGTCTATTTAAAAAATATTTTGAAAATCGTGACTGACAATTTTTATCATGAATTGATAACTCCTTGAATTTTGTTCGTAGGGACATGAAATTTATTCGGAATATTTACATAAGTAATTTATACTCGTGGTAATATTTTGGAATGGATTATCAGTATAATATATTGTAATATATTCAGATTCTCTCGGAATCGTATTTTCTAATACAACACCATCGCATTCAATTCTTAATTAAAGTATTACACATTAACTTTCCTTCGCATTGACCTTTTCGAAATTCGAATGAAACATCCGGAATCAATGTCTGCCCAGCATTTTTTTAATTATGATTTTTAAATACCTATATCAATTTAAAATAATATAAAAAATAAAAGAACTTCATAATTTAAAAAAAAAAAAATATTTTCTATTTATTTTTTTAAATTATCTAAGAATTCAAATTTTTCAAATTCTTAATCAGTGTAAATAATCATTAAAATAATGAATAGACATTTTATAATATTTATAATTAAATAATATTCATATACATATTGTTCAAAATATTGAATAAATTAAGAATTTGATGTATTACTATATTTACCGAATTCGACTATTCAAATCAGTTATCTTCGAGTATTATATTATTTTAAATATAAAAATGTATATACTCTTAAAAATATACATTTTTAATTAAGTATTTGTTTTTTTACAATTTGAAACATAAATATATTTACTAGGTAATATATTGTAGAAATCTGTTACCCAAATAATTAATTTCATAATTCTTAATCAAAAGGACAAAAGGTATTAATTTATCTAATTTTGACGCCCTGTGTATACAAAATACCTAAATTTTTTGTAATTTTTTTGTAATTTTATAATAATTTTTATTAATTTTCTTTTTTTTATCTAATCTTTTTATACAGCGTGTAGAATATCATTACAAGACTACAAATTTACAATATATCGACTATAATATAATAGTTCATAATTACTCAGAATCTAAAATAATATAGTACATACCTAAATTATGAAATTATCAATTTCAATCATAATATTATGATAAAGCGTCATATTATTGTAATTATACGCACATCTATCATCGGTGATATTATCTCTATCTATTAATCTGTTGATATTTAATTATATTTTTAATTAATAATTGACAAGTCTAAAAATGCACACATTTATATGCGCATAACACTATAAATTACCGTGATAAATATTATGCTACGAAATAATATTATTTGTCCATCAATACGCAGAGAAAATATTTGTATATGTAAAAAATATACATATATAGGGTTCATAAATTCTCTAAAATCACCCGGAGAGTTACGATCATGAAAATGTGGAATGATGATATTAACTTATGTTTGGCGGCCTTTTAATGTATCATTGTTCGCATTTTGTAAAAATTAAGGATGATGCATATTTAAAAAACATGTGTGCAATCTTAGAAATCAGTATTAAAAAATACACTCATAAAAGCTAGAAATCGATAAATGTAAGAAAAACTCCGGTGATAATTAGTTATTTTTGGACTGTAATATTTCTTTAGCAAAACGATAAAATTGAGAAAAAAACATTTCTAATATGAGTTTGTAATTAAAATATGTAACAAACTGTACAAATCTCCACGATTGTTGTTATATGGATGAAAATGAATTATTTTGGTATTTACCCAGTATACAAATATAATTGTAAAGTCTGAATATATTTTTATATTAATTTATTCCTTATTCAAAGAAAAATTTAAAAATTGCATTTAGATTAAAAATTATATTGATAAATTTTCCACTTTAAATTTTATTTCAGTTTTGTACTGATTAATGAACTTGAAATACATCATATAAATATATAATATATGCGTAGTTGTATATGTTATATGGTTTTATCCGCTCACGTTTTGTATATTTTTGTTTAATTTATATTTATTATTATTTAAAAAAGCAAGTGGCAATTTAAATAAAATCATTTTTTAGGTAGGTATTAAAAATAAAAATGTACAATATTCAAAATATTTAGTTGTAATATAATATTTAATTATTATTTAACTGATTTTATATTTTATTTATTTTATTTATCGTCAGTAATTTAATATTTATTTCACGAAATACAAAAACAGAATTTACATACAATAAACCTGACCGCTATGTTTATATTATATAATTTATATTTTTGTTTGTATATTATAATGATCTTTGTTGCACGCTGAAGCATGTATAAATGCATGTACTTATTCATAATATTTGTTGAAGAGAATAGTTTTATAACAGCTTATAAGAACGGTTGGATTATAATAGCTTGTATACACATTTATGGCTTTGGGGTAAAATACGATTTTACATTATTCTTGAACAATATCATCAACGTAAAGGAAACAATAATAGTATAGTCTTTCGTTTCTTGCTTGATGGGTGATATAAATAATAATACATAATATTCTTCTCGTATACCTACGTGTTATTAACTTAAATGTATTATTATTGTGACTATATAAAAGAGAGCAAATAAAGAGCGGATATTTAGGTTTTAACATTATTATATTCATTGGTATTGAGCTGTTCGAGTGGAGTAAATTATGTTGGCGATTTGTCAAACACAGAAATCGTAGAAAAAAAATTTTCCCACATTATATTATAGCCCATATATACCATGTTGGGGATTATAAAAATATTAGGTACCCTTTTATTTATATTTAAATATATATTGCTTATAAAAAAGGCATATATTTTTTCTTCTTTTCTGAGTTTGGGTACTTTTTGTTACATATAATAAAAAGCGGGAAGGGCGATTTTGGACATTTCTCCTTCATCCCTTCGGTCCTCGAAGAAATGAGTGAATTATTATAATCAAGATTTGAATGTAACGATATTGCATTCGTAAATATGATTCTGAGCGAGTCTAAAATTCTCAATAATACAATGTATATTATATTGATAAGCTGTTCCAAAAGTTTGCCAAGTGTGTAAACCACCTATGACTTACGAGAATACTCAAAAAAAAGTTTTCTTCTCCCATTAAAAAACTTTTGAAAAATTCGAAAAATTAGCTAATTAAAGATTAATTTGCTACTGAAAGCATACTCTATTCGTATTCCGAAAAAGATACTTGTCTTCACACGCAAAGAAAACCTAATTTTAAAACCAATAAATTCCTCGCTTCGCTAATCTAAAGTCTAATCTAAAATGTGTATGATAAAAATACGAATACAAATGGTATGTTCAATGGGTACTTTATTTTTTTATTTTTATACATTTTTTTCAATATAGGTTCAATAATTTGTTTACATATAAACATGTTTTATCAAATGTAATCAAATTGGTAAAATTTAACATATTATACAAATTACGAATGATTATATTTTAATTTATATTTTATGTTTAAATTCAAGTGTGGTTTGAGTACGTATATATTGTACCAGTTTTTAATGGTACCTATATTTTATGATTTTTATAGAGTAATTTAAAAATTTTTAAGAATCTAAAAATGTGCTTACTGTATAGCCGCATAGAAATATTATTATTATAACTAGTGGTTAGGTTAGATTAGTCACTCTGGCTGTAACCTATATATAATATATATTATTTAAGTACAATACTATCACTGGATATACTGCTGTTATGAGTTTGACACAGTATAATTATTGTTTTTATTTTTGGCTAGGACAAAATATCATATTTTTTTTCTACGTCGATGTCAGTTCTAAGTGCACTCATTCGCACCTCATTTATATCTATACCGTGAAGTAGCTATATGAAACTAATAGAATTGATGGAGGGAGAAACAAAATCACTTTGTCATTTTCAGAACCATATATCGTCATCGTTTATTATCACGATGCCAAATAATTCTTTATGGAACCGAAACTGATCTTTTCCACTCATGTATAGTATTTAACACAATAAAGTAATTATTATTATTATTTACATAATATGCGCCGCACATATTGTACTATACTACGCAGGGGATATATTTTTGATTTATAACATCGCATATGTCAATTGCGTATTTTATGTGGTTGGAAATGTAAAAATCGTTTCTCCTCCGAGCGGATGAAAACGAAAAGCGTTCATAATAGTGTAGACAATTTCTGAAATAAATGTATTAATTTTTCAATAAATAATTTTAAACAATGCGAATGACCCGTGTTATATGTGATCTTACTAAAATATTATAAATTTAAATTGTACGCCAATACTCGCATCTCGCATGTGTTGCGCGATTTTACGTAAACATATTTCTTATAAATTACTACTCATATAATATACGATTGACATACCTAATTTATTAACTTTGTTAAAAATAACTTTAACTAAAATAATACGATTTTCGCTTAGCTAAATTAATACTATGCGTATATTAAACTATTTTTTACATAATAATTTATAATATATTATAAAATGTCCGGTAACATTACGCGAGCAATTATCATAAACTTTAATTAATTTTATTTTAACCTATTGAAAAACCCTCTTAGTTTGAATACCTTCTGATGACATCAATATGCTACCGAACCGGTACATCATGTCATGTAAAATTGTCAAGTGGTTGAACGGTTGAAGACGTTTCATGTAGGTTAACTAGAACATGACATTTTTAATTATATTTATAAATAGTTACGTATAATTAATAAAGTAATAAAAATACCTAATATTAAAAAAAAAATTGATTTATATAAATTTGATCAAATATACTAGGTAATTTGGTATACCTATAATAACGATTTGTTCAAAACATAAATATAAAGACCTAATTTAAGTGATATTACAATTTTTTTTTTTTATCATCAAATAAATAAAATATGATCAAATATATACCTACACGAAATACGAATCAGACTATAATGGTATGCAGTCTTCATCAGGGGCGGATCCAGTCCAAGGTAACGAGGGGTGGGTGGGTGACTCAAAATAACGGGAGGGGCGAACTATAATTTTTTCTGTAGCACGTATTATATAAGTATACATTTAGCAAAGTATCCATATGTGAAATTCAATTTTTCTGGACCCAAAAGTCTTTATATTTAATTTTATGAATTTAACTTATTGCAATTTTGTATATTTTATTTTTCGTATTTCTAAAGTACAAATTATTATCATTTAATAGTTAATATTAAATATAATAATTAATAATTTCTATATAATAGTGAATTTGTACATATTGTGCATATAGTATAAGAGTAGTGAAAAAGCTATACGGCTATATATTAGTGTGGTGATATAATAGATATTGATAATTAAATTAGTTGGCCAACGCGACCACCATGAGGTAGTACGATATTCGTATAAATAAACTTTATATTTATTTGACCAAATGTTTTGAATTATATATTAAATATGCACCGATAAAAATATCCCTAATTTCCTTGGTAGAAGTTTAACGACTTATTATTATATATCCATATTTGAAGTAACCGACGGTTCAATTATAATGAATAAAAATTAAAATTAAATTTATAATTATATAATACGTAAATATCCATCAAAATTCAATCTCTACTCATCAATATTATATGAATCAATAATTTATGAATTAATAGTGACAATTTTTTATCTATCTATATACAGTGTGATCAAAATTTTGTATAACAAATATGTTGGAAATAACATTGAAAAAACAATATGTAACCCCATCAAAGAATGTTGATCACCCAGTATAAATAAAATACATTTCAATTATATGAAATTTGTAAAAACTTTAAATTAATTTCGACGAATACTTTGCAATAATAAAAACATCGCAAATGCACCAATCTCAGTGAATTGGTAAAAAAATTAATGGGAATAGCGTTGAAAATACAATAATATATTAAATATGGGATAAAAAAAAACCGGTAAAATATAATATTAATATCTCGGCGGGTTGAATTTACCCAAACCGATCTTGTTAGCAGTTCTTATAACCTTTTAAGAATCACAAAATACTTATAATTTTTTTAAAAAATGTTTGGAACACAGGCGGCGAAAAACAAAATAGTACTTTAACATATTTTTTTTTTAATTGCATATTGTTTATTAAAAATTACATAGCTGTTTCATAAGAGTAGATATACAGATATAAGTCAATAGATAAATAAATAAAATTCATAAATAATTTTTTTTTTTTAATTGATATTTAAGCCTGATGACTTTTACATATATACTTTCAATATCTGGTCTTATGTGTGAAAGCGCTATTCTCATTTCCTCTTCCATATATATCTATGAACTTTTCACGTTTCTTTGTCCTAATATTCGTTAAATCCAATATTGTATAAAAGAAAAAAATGATGAAACTAAAAATTTTTTTTTTAATACACGTTTTTATTTTTCACTTATTTTAAAATTTCGGCGAAACAATATTTATCCAGGTTAACGAGCACCGGTTAAGAACCACCGGATTAGGTTAATTACCACGGGGTGGAGGGCGGATGTATTTAAGAAATAGTGTAGGGGAGGAATAGAATTTTCAAGTGAAAGCTTTCTGAAAACGATCCGAACCTCCCCCTCTATAATTTCCTAAATACGACTGCAGCCGCATGGCGACTTATAATATTATATATATATAAATATACGAGTACACGTGTGCGTATTATATATTATTATATATTTTACCGTCTGTCTGTAAGCCCGTATACGCATATAATAATAATAATGGTCGGATGGTGTTTATACGATCGCGCGGAGATGTTGGCTTCCACCGGTGGTGCAACAGGCGGCACAAACGATGATTAAAAACAGAACGTAAAGAATTTCTCCGTCCGTCTAACCATCTCGCACACGCACTAGCCGCGTATGTTACATAATATATAATATCTGTTCTTCCTGTTTACTCATCACCTCCATAAAAATTTATAAAAAAAAAAAAAAAAAAAAGGATTTATTGCCATTAACCGTATATCACACATCTTCGACAGCTCGTCGTCGGCCGTACATATATATATATATATTATATTATATACGAGGGGATTTCTTCCGTGATTTTTATTGTACGCTACCGCCACCGTCTTTGCCGATAAAATCCAATAGGGATAAACGCGTTTAACGTGTCGTATTATATACCAAGACCGTAGTTCTGGTTACTCTCGGTCGCGACCCGTCCCCGCGCATATTATTTTTCATTTTTACAACCGTCCGTCATC